>JAODUP010000331.1:422500-457500 GCA_025642065.1 Paralvinella palmiformis | reverse complement strand
TTGTTGCCTGGCTAATGATTCCAGTTTGATATTATGCTGATGTCTGATAACATTTTTCTATTTCTATGTGTTTTTGGCTTTCCTTCTTGCTCATCTTCAACATACTGTTTCTTGTCTCAATCCCAACACCTAGTTGAGATATAACTACATATGGCGGCAGTGGGGTAATTCTTTATATATGTGTCATAACTATTGAATTTTTCATATTATATTGACAAATGTCTTGTGCCATTGTAATCTAGTAATGTTATATGCTATTTTCTATTGTAATATATTCTTTTTATGTTACGTATGTATGAATGTACGCACCACAGGTGTTTTACCTGATATAAAATGTATCTATCTATCTATCTATATATCTATCTATCTATGTATCTATCTATATATATCTGTCTGTCTTCTGCCAGCATCAAAATATAAGTGTAAATGTCTAGATGACAGAAATCCAAGAAATATTTTATGTAAATGATCTTGGAATTTGAGCGTGTTCAGATAGTGCGGTGGTTAGTGCACCGTTACAAACATCATGGTTCTGGGTTCGAAGCAGACTAATACCTATGTTTGGGGGATGTTTCCGTCTCAGATGTTGCCGGTGTGAAGCCAAACGAACCACCGACTCGCTTAAGTTGATAAATCAATTGAATGGATGATCAAATATTAGATATGGCCAGCCCTCAGTCTTTAATCCCGTACCTCGGATGAAGGAGATTGTTATTTGTTTCTTTAACAATCCTTCAATTACATTAGCTTCGCGTCGTAATGCTAGTATTTTGTATTGACAGCTCGATCTGACATTTAGCGATATGGCCCTCGATGATTGATTGACATTGGTGCTGGACTCATTCAGGGACACTGGGTTGTGGGGTTACTTCAGAGGGAAATAACACGGTCAATCTTTGGTCTGTTACTGGACACAGATGACATTGACATATCTCATACCGAAATATATAACCCTAATATAGATGAAAACCCCCCTTCATCCAGTGACAGTTGATTATTATTATTATTATTATTATTATTATTATTATTATTATACCCTAGTGGTTATTACCGATTTACCATGAACTCGACCTGTTTCCGTATCCTGTCACCCAATGCTTGCCCCCCAGTAGAATGACCTGACCTAGTATATGTTGACCTGACCAGGTGAAGCAGTACACCTGTACCGGAGCTCTTTAATCATCGCCGTACTCGCGCATAATGTACGGGACGCTAGAGATAAAACGGAACACGGAAGAGTTGATGATATTATACCGTATCGTCGGGCGCTCATCTAATGTGCCGATTATAGTATTTTAAGGGAAACCGCCAAGTTTTAGTTCGAATCGAATCGAGTTGCTGAATGTTGCTAATTGTTGCTGAAAGTTGCTAAATGTTGGGGCCAGCTTTGTGTACACTGCAGGCTAAATTGGGCGAACGGCCGTCACGAGATACTGAGGCGAAGTGGAAGGTGGAAACACCCTTCTGACGTAGCTTGGCCGGAGTTTGAACCCATGCGCTACAGAACTGTGGCCAACCGCGCTATCGGTTAGCCGAGGCGGGCACACCGAATCGAATCAAGTAATCCATGTTCGCGAAGTGTTTCCATCGGGAATCATCCCACCGGCTACACGTCCCAGGTGCAGCCAGCGCCAAGACCAGACACAACACTCAATCAGTCGCACTGCCGTTTTATCAGACACCAAACTTCAAATTAGGAAAGATGACTGCTTTAAATAATTCCGGACTACCTGAGTGCAGTTTGGTCGTTTTCTAATCCGGTTAGCTGCCGGATATCTATGTATCCATTAACAACGTTATAATGGGGATACAGTGGGATGAATATTGTAGGTAGCAACGTAATATATCGCACATAAGGGAATACTTATGCTAAATCGTGTTATGTCGGTCTTGATAAATGGCATCCAAATTACAGATGTTATCTGGCCATCGTATTGATTAGATAAATAATCCGATTAGACACATTCCTATTCAATTTGTTTTCAATCATTGACAAACCGGAAAACAATTAATCGTAATAGACGCGTGGCCGGTTTACACAGGTGCCGGCTAAATCCTGATACAGGTGTGGCGGTTTTCGACTTTAAATCAAACCAAAGACAATATCGACCAGTTTAAATCCACATTGCAGATGTTGTTGTTCACACGTTGTTTGATTATTATATATTTATAAATGTATAATTAACACAGGATCTTAACTTCCGTGACTATACTTCTGAGTTATGATTAACAGAGTAAAGACTGTAATATGATTGAGTCAATTAGAAATGTTTAACTTCGGCGCTGATCACACCTGAGACATATGACTGGAAAACCACACAAGCACTGGTATGAGCCGGATTCGAACTCGTAACAGGGAGATTTGCAGCGCAATGCACTAATTACTGCACCATCGATGCGCCTTTATTATTATTATTATTATTATTTTTGTTAGTTTATTATTATTCTTAATACTATTAGTATTTTTATTTTACATATATACCCATCATCATCATCATCATTATCATCAGTATTCATCATCAACAACAACAACAACATAATAATAATAATAATAATAATAATAATAATAATAATCATCATCATCATCATCATGTTATTGTCAACAGCTATAGTCAAACCCCCATTTAGTGGATTTGAGGAACGATTGTTCTAACAAATCTTCCCAAACTCGATATATTTGGGTATTATATACTGTGATAATTAGTTAAGGGAGTGTCCAGTAGGTGGCTGTTTAGTATTAATCTCAGTATGTTATAGTCCTGAATTAGAGGTACACAATTAATAATCCTTTATAGCTACTGCGATTAGTTGTGATCTTATTTATACCTTATGTGGAAATAACGAATATTTAGCATGAAGTGAATTAGTACTACTACTACTAATAATAATAGTAATAGTAATAATAATAATGATTCATAAATTTATTACATTTCGTGATTATTGTTTCTCTTGTTATTGCTATCATACACTTTCCTTAAAGCCATCATTTAGTATTATATCTTTGTTATGTTTCATCACCTATCTCGGTGGCATCAATATTATTTTTACCATCACACGTATATGGAAAACGACAATATTCTGACCGAACTAATATCGTTAAAGGCCATTTGTGATCCTGATCAGTGCCTTATTATCGCCTAGAGAGAGAGAGGAGAGAGAGAGAGAGAGAGAGAGAGAGAGAGAGAGAGAGAGAGAGAGAGAGCGGACAATGTACAGTGGGGCTAGTGGCCAAACAACGGTAGGGTAGTATTATTGGAAGCTATATCTCCGGGCGGCGAGCGAGTTCTGAGAGCCGAAGGATGACACACTGATGGTAATCGCCGCGTTAATATACGGCTCTACATCGTAATCCCATCAACGGCAAACACAGGCCAACCCGTATACGATACGGAGACCATAGAAATCTTCGGACAGAACAAGGCATTGATCGGTGGACGGCACGCGTAGACGTAATGGCAAAGCGTTCTGCTCCGGAATGTCCTTTACATAGTCGCCGTCGTCATAACGCCGCCTGGTGGAGAAGGGAAGGCCATTAGCGTCCGTCTTTAAACGGAAAGTGGACAGCCATTATGGCGTAACTGAGACATTAAAAGTGGCGTCCACGTCGGCGCAATCAATCAAAATGTAAACAGGACAAACACAAGGACAAAGTAAAGGCCGTTAATGGTGCGCCCCAACTGGCGGTGGACATCGTGAAAAGAAAGACTCCAACTACATACAACAACGGCATCGGAGGCGTAAGGGGAAAGCGACACGGGGAGAGATAAACACTGTGCGCCATGCCATCTGGCGGACATTGAAAGATGTCGTCGGTTCTCTGGTGAAACGTTGCGTCATCGCGACCACGGCCTTCATCTAGAGCTTGATCCGGATGACAAAGGTCGGGCCCCGTGAGTGATATTTACCGACGACTTGCCTATCCGGGGCGACGCCCTGTCGTTCGGCCGTCAGCACTCATAGCTCATCATCTTATCCAGAGATGATTGATTATCTGGGGTTCGAATCGGGTTACCATATAGGTAATAACAGGATGGCGTAAAGAGTGCAGCATCTTTGCGCCAAACGAAACGCAAAGGAATTTCGTTTCAAAGCTCTGATTCTGTGCAAAGTATCTTGTGAGTTATCGGGAAATAAAATGATGGTGATAATGATGATGATAATAATAATGATGATGGTGATGATGATGATGATGGTGGTGGTGGTGGTGGTGGTTGTCGTCGTTATAGTAGTGGTGATACTGATGATATTAATAAAGTGCTGGTGTCTGTATAATATCATCTGATAATATCAGACAGATACCATCTGTGTGATCAACATGACAAGTGATTTCAATTCTACAATGGCAGAAGAAAGAACCATTAAAGGGATCGGTCTAAAAAGGCAATTAGATACGATAGAAGTGAACAAAATACTAAAATATTACAGGATATATATGACACTTATTGTCCTCATGAAAACATACTTTGATTAAATCGCTCTTGATCTTACCGCAAAGGGAGAGATGGTTAGAGAGAAAGAGAGGGGGGGTGAGAGAGATGTGGAGTGAGTGAGAGAGAGAGAGAGAGAGATGGGAGGGAGGGAGGGAGGGCGGCAAGGAAAGAGAGAATTCGGGGAGAAAGGGGGAGATTAATATTTAAAACAGAATTCTATGCTTTCATTTGTCTTCTAGTGTTTACACCATTCACACAAAGGGCCTACTCTAAATGAAACGCTTTTCGCTCGGCTCTCTAACCAATTGTTTCACTGGCTATGATCTGTCGCGGTGAGATTAAGTAATACTGCGACATATGTGGTAATCAACGACCTCGCTGTATACTCGATGCGTCGAAGTCGGAAGCCCTATCAACGTCACTAACGCCCGATATTTGATAGCCGTATTCAATAACGACAATATGGCGACAATAGTCGGCCCTGGGCCATTTATCTACTAAGGTTGGCGCTGAAGCGGTCGGCGTTCCGCCCCTACCACGGTGGCGCCACCGTCGTTCGCGCATAAATAGAAAAAAAATGTCAAATAAAACTATTGTTATTCGCCAAAAACTAACCACTTCCGGTTGCATGGCCAACGACACGGTTGTACATTAATATGGCGGTACCGGAATGGCGATTATTGCCAGAGGCGATTGGTTACTGTTTTTTGGGTCGTGTGTCTTCCGTGAAAACATCCTTTTGATCAGAACAGCAGAGGAAACAATGTCTCCCGAAGATTTATCTCGTCTTATCAGATACGACGCCTGGTTCGTCTCCGGACCCGAGCGCTATCCTCTAATTTCCGCTTTCCTCCTTCGCCATTAACATTTGTCCGAAAGATACCATCGATCATCCGGGACATTTTATCGTCACGATCACAATTATTGTCCAAATCCGTGATGGGACATCGGCCTCACTCGGGACTGAGCGGTCATTGGCTAGCGGCTAGCCAATAGCGGAGCCGGACACTTGACGTACTTGATCCCGAACAGTAACCAGTAATAGTAGAACGGATGGCCGGGCCGATATCCGGACATTGGCCCTGTTTGGAAATGTACACCGATCGTTCGTCGAAGCTGGCCAAGACGATGACGTCATAGAAGAAAATCCGGTTATAGCGATACCTGAAAGCCCTTAATAACTAGAGCGACAGCAATGTCTACTAAATCCATAATAGATCATATCTTTTTAAATACAATTTATCATCATCATCATCATCATCATCATCACCACCATCATCATCATAATCAACGTCATTGTCATCATCATTGTCATCATTATCATCGCCTGTCTAGCATTGACAGAGGTGACATAATACCGTAATAGTAGCGAGCGCGCCTATTATCGCCCACTCCGAAACGATGACAACGAACCACTTTCGGCAGCCTGCGACCAAGAACGAATATGACGTTGGCGTGACCTCACCGCAACACGCGGATTATTGTCATTTCCGTTCGCTTTGCGGCTGCGCCGATCGATAGGTAGGATGGTCGCTCATATCCGAGATTCTCGCGTCCTGAATTCGGCTCTAGGCGTACGGCGCGTCACTTCAAAGCGCCAATCCGGATTACTATCACCTGGATACTGCGTGAATTACTGCCGGATTGGACGATGTCGAGATCGGAGGGAATAAATCTCGTCCGAGGCTAAAAGTGCCCGCTCCCGGCTGATAAATTAACATCACCGCTAATGACATCTGACCCGATCCATATTTGATTATAGATGCAAATTATTTAATAATTAGTTGGGATTTTAACGGGGGGGGGGGAGGTATTCCTTGTGATGAACTAAACTGGAAAATAATATATTTTTGAGAAGATTCCCGTGACATAGGAGAGTCGTCGTTGTGGTATTTCCTTTGTTTTTTTATCTCAGTGATCTTTCAAAATAGTTCGGTGTCTTTGTATGTTCTAGCAAATGAAATTAACGCCCCTAACTAAGTCAACCAAGTCTAGCATTAACCGGATCTCCAGTGTTTGTATATATATATATATATATATATATATATATATATATATATATTTGTGTGTGTGTGTGTGTGTGTGTCTGTATATGTGTATGTGTTTGATCGTTGTATATGTGTATGTGTGTGTATTTGTGTTTGTATATGTGTGTGTGTGTGTGTGTGTAGGCGTGTGGATATGGGTGTGTATGTGCGTGTTTGCGTGCGTGTTTGTATTGTGTTTGTTTGTATGTATATGTGTCTTTGTGTGCGTGCGTGTGTCTGTGTGTGTGTGTGGGGGGGGGGGGGGTGAAAGTGTGGTACAAGGCAATCTCGTAGCCAACAAACCTAAGAACCGAACTTGGTATCCATTTAATTCACACCTAACGTGAGTGCCGCCAGTCGCGGTGAATACGAAACCCGAAGACTATTTCCGCCCGTTAAAGCCTAAATAGAACCCGTTATCATAATCACTTACAGTTCGGCACTCTTGTCTTTATTTAACCCCCCCTCCCCTCGCAGTCTCACTGTACCCTATCTGGCTCGGTTCATTCTAACGTTGCTCTAACGAGTCCCCGCCATTCACGGCACGCCATTCCGATGTAAAAGGAATTCCTTTAATATTACCCAGTCCTTTGTCCACGAGTCTTCTATCGCTGTGGACATCTGTAACGCCGACACACAACGAGTGCATAATCAAGCCGAAGAGCCAGTTTTCTGACGTCGGGAAGAATTTTCACGCCGAATACGTATATAGGAACTGGCCGTAGCTTCCCTCGCCCAATGAAACAATCTTATAGCACCAAGAGCACCAGGAGCACCAGCAGCACCAGGAGCAGCATGGCTAACCCTACATTTCATCCTTTGTGCCATGCTCTTTCCAGATCTATTTTATATCCATGCTTTTCTTTCTTCTTCTTATGTTAACCGAAGCTATTCTCCAGTCGTCTTGTCTCGTCACTGATCCGGATATCTTGTATGAGATACACGTTTGGAGACTCGGCCCGGTGTTCGTTTTATATAGGATTAATTATAGGATAAAATATATAACTAAATGTGAACGATCATTGAGTGAGAGGGAGGAAAGGGGGGAGGGGGAGATGGAAGGAGAGATAGAGATAGATAGATAGATAGATAGAACAACACACACACACACACACACACACACACACACACACACACACAGAGAGAGAGAGAGAGAGAGAGAGAGAGAGAGAGAGAGAGAGAGAGAGAAGAGATAGAGATAGATAGATAGATAGATAGATAGATAAGAGAGAGGAGAGAGAGAGAGAGAGAGAGAGAGAGAGAGAGAGAGAGAGAGAGAGAGAGAGAGAGAGAGAGAGAGAGAGATAGATAGATAGATAGATAGATAGATAGAAAACGATAGTATATATATATATATATATATATATATATATATATATATATATATATATATATATATATATATATAATAGAGAGAGAGAGGAGAGAGAGAGATAGATGATAGATAGATAGATAGAGAAACAGAGAGAGATAGAGATAGAGATAGAGTAGATAGATAGATAGATAGTAGAGAGAGAGAGAGAGATGATAGATAGATAGATAGATAGATAGATAGAATAGATAGAGAAAAGAGAGAGAGAGAGAGATAGAGATAAAAGATAGATAGAATAGATAGATAGAGAGAGAGAGAGAGAGAGAGAGAGAGAGGTGAGAGTGTGTTTGTGTGTTTGTATATATATATATATATATATATATATATATATATATATATATATATATATATATATATATAGATAGATAGATAGATAGATATATCTTTAAGAAATATCCTTGACCAAGAAGATCTAAACCAGGACATTTACTTTTGTTTTAGTCAACGTTCCCAGACCGTAATAGTCGTTTCAAAGTCAAAACGTCAGACGTAAATTATCGCATTACGTCGTGGACGTCGACGGCTTCCTTGACGCTAGTCACGTCGGACGACCGCTACATAGCCGTCATGTATCTGGCGCCAGAAGATCCCCAGCCTGGAGACAGGTGATGCTTTTTTTAGTATCCGTTCTCTCTAATCCTTCTGTAACAACAAATTAGCGTCTCTCTGGTCTGCTGTCTTCTCTCGGCGTACCGAATTATTTACTTCGTTTCAATTAGAGAGGACGTCTATCGTATCTGTTTCTCTGTAGCTCGAACGCTCGTCGGCGCAAATAACCTCGCGGATCGAATCAAAAGCGAAGGGAATCAGGTTACCAGCCGGCAGAAAAACCGAACCTGGAAACCGAACGTATAGCGCCCGGTTAAACAAATACGACAACGGTCGGGGTATGTATTGGCTGGGATGCTATTATTAAAGAACGAACGGTTGGTTTACGGTCCGACGTCGTTGTAATCTAGCTGCTGATGGCTTTTGTCTGAGTCGGGATTTAGACGGTCGTCGTGTTTCTAAGAGGGATCCATCTTTTTGTGTTTATAACAGCTCAGTATGAAAGGCGATCCTCGTCGTGCGTACCAAATCGATTGAAGGATGACACCGAACACGTTGGCTGTAGGACAGCTCAGGGCGGCCACTTGACACAAATTACGTCGTGACATAGGATGACTCTTCTCGCTTCTGACAGCCTTTATCACCGGGAAGTCGACTACAAAGACGGAGATTGCCGCCAACAAGTGGACGGCTTGTGAATCGTGGCCGTTATTTGCAGCCACACACTCACATACACATACGCACGCACGCACGTACGCACTCACACGATGAGCGGTCGCGGTGGAGATTGTTGTCGAGAGAACGAACGCGGCCGCTCGGCGATGTGACAACGAGAAAACGACCACGACGTTAACCGTCTATCATTAGCCATTGATTTGCTTCTGAGGCCGCTCGTCTTGCTTTAGCGGAGGAGGCAACGCTTTCTGTGGTGATTTACGCTGAGCGAATAATGCGGCCAAGTGGCCCCGTGTTCCGGGACCCGTAATATGGTTCATCTAACTGTCATTATCGGCTGGTTCGCACCATCCACTTGTTGTCTGCCAACAGGCGTAGTGTTGAATGTTTGAGAAGAAAAAAAAGTGAGCGAGTGAACGAATGAGTGGGTGAGTGAGTGAGTGAGTGAGTGGGTTAGTGATTTAGTAACTGAGTCAGTGAGTAAGTTTGAATGGGTGAGACAGTGAATCGGCGAGTGAGTGAGTGTGTAAGTGAGTGAATAAGTTTGAATGCGTACATGAATGAGTGAGTAAATGAGTGAGTTATTAAGTAAGTGAGTGAGTGAGTGTTCCGTTTAGTCGCGGTTCCATTCACACCTGGTATATGCAACCCATAAATAGATTTATATCTAGGTCAATGAGATGATTAAGCCAAAGCCTTTTAATGAATGATAAAAGATTCCCAGACAAGTAACACATACCGACGCACTAAAGTGCACGTAGATAGATAGATAAATAGATATATAGATAGATGATAGATAGATAGAGAGATAGATAGAGAGATAGATAGATAGAGAGAAGAAGAGAGAGAGAGAGAGAGAGAGAGAGAGAGAGAGGGGAGAGGAGGGAGAGAGAGAGAGAGAGCATCGACAAAATGTTAACAAGAAGACAGTCGTGACGGTAGCGATCCAGTGTATATTAAGATGGGAGCCTTTTATCAGCGTCACAACAAGCGAAGACCACAAAACAATAGTCTGAGATAACCCCCCCCCCCCCGCCGCCCCTTCGATACTACAACTAACACTGTAAGCTGACCTACCATCACATCATCTCATGTATCAATCAAGACACAACGGGAGATGATAGATGACAGTCTACCTTCGGCGTGTAATCAAAGACCAGGTCTTCTTCACCTCAGCTTTATGGAAAACGAGCCCTGAATGTCAACGTTGACAGCCTAAAAAGGTCTATAGGACGAGAGGATGACGTAATCGTTGTCCTTTGCCCTCTATATTAAGGCACTTCGGTGAGGATACAGCGAACGACGGCAAAGACTAGAACTAGATGGCTGACTATTTATGTTTCATGTAACTAGAACCGACTTTGCTTCATGTAGCACACAAAACTCAGTGACTGATTAGAGCAATAGGCTGGAACCCACGCTATTTTTGTGGGATGTTTCACTAAACAATATCGCTCCTCGGCCGGATGTTCCACATGTTACCAGCGTCGTGGCTAAAGGATTAGTCGTTTACTTATTCACTTACTTACATACTCACTAATTTCACTCGTTCGATCATGCGTTCACTTACTGACTGACTGACTGACTGACTGACTGACTGACTGAACTGACTATGCGCTGACTGACTGACTGACTGACTCTGACTGACTGACTGACTGACTGACTGACTGACTGACTGACTGACTGACTGGCTGGCTGGCTGACTGACTGACTGACTGACTACTCACTCACTCACTCACTCACTCACTCAATCACTCACTTACTTATTCACACATTATTAATAACATCTCTCTTTCTGTCCGTATTTCTTTCTTTCTCAATCGATGCTTACACCCGTCGAAGTGATCCTTGTATTAAGCCACACGCCTTTTTATCGAGACTTTAACATCTCTTCTCAAGCTTAAGTAAAATGTATACGCTTTAAGGCCTCGCATCGGGTTATCCAGTGCGCAGCCTGGCAGTGACCGTATCACTAACAGGTCGGTGATATTAAATCGACCAACACCTCGACATCACGAACAACACCCGTGAAAGACGTGCAAACAAACCACGCCGTCGATATATTCTGATTGATGCGTGGCCAAGGGCGAGGCAGCGTGCTGACGGGAACCGTGATGAGAAGTCTGTCGGAGCAACAGGATGACGCGAGGGATTCCTGGATCGTGGAGATGGCGAGTGGTCCGGGTGAGGGGGCGGTCGTAGTGGTGGCGGAGAGGCAGCGACAACGTGACGGGCGAACGCCGATCAGTATTCAGCAGCAATCGCCACCTCCCAGAGATGTGAGATTTATGTAAATGGATCGAAGTGCCGCCACCGATCGTACTGAGACGGTGTTACACCTGGTTTATGGCTCGCTCGGGTGAGGCGTTGATGTTAAGCAGACGTCGTGTGTACTCGGTTTTTACTTCTTCTTCCGATAAATGGTCATTAGCCATAAAATAGAGAAACTGATGGACCGATTGGTCCACGGAGGTGAGCTTTAGATAGAGTGGGACGAGTCAGATGGGGAAAGCCGGGTTGGGGGAAGGGCGGCGGCTGGTCGGTGGTCGCTGTCTAGATGGAATGAAGAAAGGGGCGAACGAGCAGCGACTGATATCATAAATCAGAAGTGCTTGTATGAAGTAAGGCGAAATATGAAGCTGTAATAATCTTCGTTTTTAGGACTTAAGAAGTTTACCAAATGGGACTGTACTAAAGATTTTAACTCACTGCCTAAATATTTTAATGACTTTTATCAATTCGTATATGTACTTCTCTGTCTGTCTGTATGCACGTATTATGTATGTTGTATGTATGTATGCATACATGCATGCATGTATGTAGGGCTGTATGTATGTATGTATGTATTTGTGTGTGTATGTATGTATGTACGTATGTATGTATGTATGTATGTATGTATGCATGTATGTATGTATGTATGTATGTATGTATGTATGTATGCATGTATGTATATGTACGTATGTATGTATGGGTGGATGAATGATTTGGGGTGTTAGTGTACTGGATATTAGTGTACGGACGTTAGCATGCGGACGTTAGCATACATATATGTTTATGTACCTGATTTTAGTGTACGTAGGTGTTAGTTTACCAGACATTAGTGTACATTGAAAATATCAGGAAATCCAAATCGCACTAAGCACTATTGATGTATTATGATATGATCATATATGTCATTGACTTATTTTACAGAGCTTGCAAAGTTGCTCTTTGAAGTTTCTTGATCTTTGGAATTTTGATCTTTGGAATAAATTTGAACTTTGATCTTTTGATCTTTAGTTATAGATATTTCGACATTCTCTCTGGAATTGTGTACAATTGTGATGTTATGATTTTAGTCATATTTTCACAATATTTTATTTTTTAAATAGTTTTAAAGGTTTGAGTTATAATTTTTACACTATTTTATTTTTAAATAGTTTAATATATTTGCAAAAGGTTCACCTTTTTGAGCACGTACATCTACTTCCGTACACTAATATACGGTACACTAACGTTCACCTTTTCTGTGCACAAATGTCAGGTGCACTAACATCTATGCACACTAACGTCCGAACACTAACGTCCCTATACTAATATCAGTCACTAACACCCGATATCTGGATGGATGGATGGATGGATGATTATGTGTATGTATATATGTATGTATGTATGTATACATTTATGTATATATGTATGTATGGTTATATGCATATTTGGAATCTGTATGATTCAAAGGATGAAATAATCGTTTTAAAATACAACAGCTTCCTTTTTTATCCTAACATAATAAATCAGGAACACTAAATTCCTTAAATCCAGGTAAAACAATCCCATTTAGTAAACACGGAAATGTTTCTATTCTGTCAATATCTAACTCAGTTATAATCAAAGTTTAGCTTAGTTCAATAAAATATAAGATTTGAACTGTTCAAAAACTCTTTCTTCCGTTAGACTTTTGTATTAATGTTGTATAATTTCATTATATTTAGCTATGAACGAATAAATGAGCTAGTGTCCTTATTATAGCAAATAAGATCAAGTGATTATAAAAGTGTGTAGATAACCTGGAACACAATTGTGTTAGGTATTAATTTATTGTTACCTTGAAAAGAGTTACGACATTCTCAAATATAAAACCTTTCGTATATATATATATATATATATATATATATATATATATATATATATATATATATATATATATATATATATAGGTTATATAAAGTAGTTTTTATATTACGATTATATAGTGTATTTGAGGATGCTAACTAATAAATATGATGACGTAATAGTTGATGGTTAGCTGATGTTGATGTTTAACAAACATTGACAACTCATTTCAGTATCCAGTAGTATGATGACAATGATTGATATTTTACGGCCACTTGTGTCTAAACGGGCCGAGCGACATCCAAAGGTAATGATGCAAAGTCAAAGATGAAACATCCTTCAGATATGGCTACGCTGATATTCGAACCCATGGTGGTAGTGATCTGTGATCCAACGCGCTACCGGTAGACCACGGAGGCTCCTCAGTATCCAGTAGTAAGCTAACGGACAGTTGGATGTGGAAAAAGAAATGATTTCGGTATTTAAACAGAGCCAGAATGTAAATTTTCATATATATATTCGAATTACGTGTTTTTTGACACTATATTAGTATTCAGCATAATGTGATTTATATACCAAAATGTTATGTTTGTTTTTTGTTTGTTTGTTTGTTTGTTTGTTTGCTTATTCACACATTAACTTGGTTCTTCCACACTTATAGTTCACTTCACCTTTAACAGACTGTCGAAGCCAAAACCGAAATAAACACAATTAACCTGACTTATAAACATATTGTGTATCGGTACTAGTAATGTTGTGTGTCTGTGTTGGTAATGTGTATCTGTACTAGTAATATTGTGTATTTTTACTAGTAATGTTGTGTATCTGTAATAGTAATGGTGTGTATCTGAATTGGTAATGTTGTAGATCTATTCTAGTAATATTGTGTATCTGTACCAGTAATATTGTATACCTGCACTAGTAATATTGTTTATCTGTACTAGTAAAATTGTATTTATCTACTAGTAATATTGTGTATGTCTACTAGTAATATTGTGTAACTGTATTAATAATATTGTGTATCTTTACTAGTAATATTGTGTAGCTTTATTAATAATATTGTGTATCTTTACTAGTAATATTGTGTAGCTTTATTAATAATATTGTGTATCTTTACTAGTAATATTGTGTATCTGTACTAATAATATTGTGTATCTATTCTAGTAATAGTGTGTATCTGTACTAGTAATGTTGTGTATCTGAACTAGTAATGTTCTGTATCTGAACTAGTAATATTGTATATCTGTACTAATAATGTTCTGTATCTGTACTAGTAATGTTGTGTATCTGTACTAGTAACGTTGTGTATCTATATTAGTAATATTGGGTAAAAAGCACACCTAAATTGGAGATAATATCAACTGTTGTTATTGTTGTCTTAAGGGTTCCGTCCAACTTCGTGTCAACATTCTCTGACCTAACTCTTTTATTAGCAAACTCCGAAACAGAAAACCTTAATTAATTAATTTCTTTACCGATTATCCGTGAATCCATCGCTTATCCATAGATTAATCGATACGAACTGTTTGATATTCGTACACTTTTCCGGTTCACTTATTTGCCAGTTTCTACTTCAAATTAGACTTAAATCTTCGTGCTCTCATTAACAACTCATAGATATGAGATCATCTTGCTTTTGGTATCATTTGGTATCATTTTTGGTATCATTTCTATAATGATTTATCTATTACACCAATGGCCTAATTATTAATCGATTCTGATCATCACTATTATCATCATCGTCACCAGCACCTGCAGCAACGGCAACAACCCCCCTATTATGGATGAGGATGTTTTACTCATTTGTTTGACGTATTTAATATTTCTGTCATCATTTATCTCTTGCACGTCTCAAGCGGTACAACGTAAAGCCGTCGAATTACACCTTTAATTGAAATCCAAGCAAAATTAGCGCCTCTTGTTACTTCGTCCAACATCGGCAATCCGGGGACGACGCGTCCGGACACTCCAGAGTGATCCGGTCACATGACCGAGAACTCATTTCCACCACCATTCGACTGCTAATGAAGAAGTTCGCGCAATAGGAACATGTCAACACACACACACACACACACACACACACACACACACACACCAATCAGCACCGGTCCTTCAGATGTTGAAATAAATAGGTTATCGCTCACAGCGTCATGACTCACGACGACAATACAAACTACTTCGTCTTTCTCTGAACGTATCTCTTACCGGAAGTAGCGCTGATCAATAAAAGGCTCGTTAGCAGCGTTAGACGCCGATGATAATGTAACTTCGTCCTCCCTCCATCCCGCCTCAAAAAATAAATCCATTAACCAGTAGAGTTCCACGACAGATTTCCCTTCTCCCTCCGAACCCCCCCCCCCCAGATGAAGTTACCTTAATCATCTGTCGCAGTCCAAAGGGTCATAAGACAGACTGACATGGCTTCCTTGACGTTCAGTTGAGGACTCTTTGCCCTATTGGTTTCGTGTGTTTGGCGGGATCCGGTCACATGATGTCATCAGGATATAAAGCAGAAGCGCTTCAATACGAGATGGAGCATAATTATATCTGGAGATGTACTTGTTGTGGTGAGGTGGTGATGTACGTGTTGTGGTGAGATGGAGGTGTACTTGTTGTGGTGAGGTGGTGATGTACGTGTTGTGGTGAGATGGAGGTGTACTTGTTGTGGTGAAGGCAAAACGACCAATAGATTGTTAAGAGGAACGTTGATCGAAGTGGTCTGTACTACAACGTTTGTACGTTTGTCTGACGTTATGTTATAGTAATGAGACCAATCAGGTTCCCGTCAAGTACAAGGCTCACCTTGTCCAGATGAAAGCCAAGGAGACTCCGGATTTTTAGGTTTCAATCCTATACATCTTCTATAGTTTGCTCCGATACTGCAGGTTCCAGGTTAGAATCGAACTAAGAATGCTGTGTTTTGTGGAATGCTTCCCTAAGTACCTCTGTTTTATGTCGAGGCTAAAAAAGGTTCACTGAGTGACTGATTAATTGACTGGTTAACTGACTGACTAACTGACTAACTAACTGACTGACTGACTGACTCACTGTCTGACTCACTCACTCACTCACTCACTCACTCACTCACTCACTCACTCACTCACTCACTCACTCACTCACTCACTCAGTCATTCACACCACTCACTCACTCGTTCGCTCACTCACTCCAAACCAATGACAAGTGAAATAACTACAACTAAGTAGATAATAGGTTTCTCCCCCCCCCCTCCTTAAGCTGACTTTTACATTAAAAATCTAATATTAAACGACGAAGTATAGATCTGAGGATGTCATCTGAGAAGAATTAAGTCTGAGGTACCACATAAGGCCGAATAGGGAACCATCTTAGACAATGGTCTGGATAGAAGGCAAATTATTACCCTCAGTGCTCAGATAAGAACGCTCTTGAGGCGTGGTATAATCATTTCTATTTGTACTTCAAGTTTGAAGCAGAACGTTTTGTTGTAAGTTAGTCGGATGTCATGATTATCATTTATCGGTCGTTTCAATTTGCCAATAACTGACCCCAATCCCGATCTCGGCCTGAGTTCAAATTAACGAGTTCGATTATTATTGACCATGTTAGGATATTTAGTGTATCGATCTCTGATTCGGTTTTCTTTCGGGGTTCGAGTGTTTGTTGATCGTCTTATTGAGCGATCGATTAAACAGCCGAACTTCACTCATTCAAGAGTCTACCTTTAACAACTCAACTCATTACGCAGCGGCTCGTCGGCCGTAAGATCCAGGCGGGTTCAGCGACGAGATTAAACAAACCACTCACTCACTCACTCACCTCACCTCACCTCACACTCCACTCATCTAAAACACGTCGACAAAATCATAACCTGGGATAATCATCCCAAGATAACCCTCTACGCGGTAAATACGATGAGGGAGAGCTACAGCACGTTGTAACGAGTACTCGATCCAGACGGGATCTTTCCCGAAGGTCACAAATAATTCATGTTTGTCTGGGTAATGGTGAAGCTTCCCGGTTTACAATCAGAACCGATCTCGGAGTAGAGGATCGACATTCGTGTCGAAGGCGGGGCGCAACGTAATGAAAGACGTTCTCTATGCCGTAAAAACCGGATTGATAGATCGATCGCGTTCTCCCGAAGGGTAAGGAAGCTTTCAGTCGGCTGATGTTTTCGACTGCTGAAGAATTATTCGGGAAGTCGACGCGGTTATGTCGCAACCGTGCAAATAGACGCCTTTTATTACTCGCGTTGTCATCGCATCTTCCTGAATTTATGAAGTAAACATAAATTGATCGAATATTGAAATCAAGTAAAGGTGGAATATTGACAATCTCCGATCAGTGAGTTCCTCTTAAATTATTGTATGGCGATTATAACAAAAGGTGAAAAATAGCAGGAACTTATTTATACTGTCAATTTGACATTTACAAATGAAGAAGTATGTTTTTAGGTTGATTTTCTATTCCACGATAGACAATTCACCTCATTTTACAAACTATTAATTTCGGGGCGCCTCCGTGGCCTAGCGGTAGCGTGTTGGACCACAGGTCACTACGACGCGTGTTCGAATCTCGGCGTGGGCATATCTGAAGGTTGTTTCATCTTTGACTTCGCCTCATTACCTTTGCAGGTCGCTCGGCCCATTTAACCTACCATGTGCACAAAAGTGGCCGTAAATCATCAATCATCACCAACAAGCTATTAATTTATGGATGGATTCTTTCTTTGTATAATTTCCTTCTTATTCTCTTTGTGCTAAAACAACAAAAACGTATCTCATATCTCTAAAATAAAGGTTATGTATCCGAAACATTAAAATCTTCATGTTTATTAAGGGAACCTAGTGACTATATATATATATATATATATATATATACCAATAAATATAACAATAAGTCTATTTGACGAACGAAACGTCGGAGACAGAAATAAGGTGATGATTGATTCATTTCCACGCAGTTAAATATCTGCAGTAAGGTATACCTTCAATTGCAAACTGTTTTCTTTTTCTTCATGATTTTTTTGGTAGTTGATATTTTTAACTATCTTATACAATTATTTGACCCGTTCTCTACAAAATATTCGGGTCGAATTAGTAAATATTCTTTAAAATTATTTGTGAATACCAGATACAAAGTTTGAAATAATATTGAACTTTCCGAGTGATGTTTAACATTTGGCGATAAGTGATACAGGATTCTGGACAGTTATCACTTAATCTTCATCGGGAAGTATCAACTGTCGCCAAAAAAGAAGCGAGCGCTGTTTGCGAAATGACTAATGTATTAATAAATATTGTGGTATAAATGATTTCAGAATTACTTTTAGTGTTAGTAGTAACAACACAATAATTTAGAGCAGACATGGGGTCAAGTTAATTCCGGAATGTGAATTGATGATCAATTCCAATTCCGATTCCGGAATTGGAATTCATTATTTAAGAAAAATGGAATTGGAATTGTGAAATTTTGAATTGAGATTGGAATTGAGAAATTTTGAATTGGAACTGGAATTGAAGTTTCCTAAAAAAAACTAAATCCACATATTAATTTACCGTTTTTATAACTTTAACACTTACAAGGGGGTGGAAATGATCGAACTTGGTTCCTTAATATATATGATAATATAATATAATATATATATATATTTATATATATATATATATATATATATATATATATATATATATATATATATATATATCATATATGCACACTGACTGTGGCTCCTCAAGTGAACATTTAACCAATTAAAATGGACTGGATACGGTAGGCTCCACCCACAACACAGTGACACCACCACATAGCATCCCTTTAATATATATAGAGATATTGCTATTCAGGAATTTACCCCCGTTCAATGTTTAGAACGGGCCAACAAAATTTAAATCTACAAATTAATTTACCATTTAATTTTTTAATTCAAAAATATTTCTTCCATGACAATCCTACTTAGAATATAAACTACTCGGAGTAGGTATTTCAAGTAGGTACTCTGAGTACCTACTTATGGTAAAAAGTATTAGGCAAAAAAAGTGTCGGAAAAAAACAGAATTGGAATTGGGATTGAAAACTTTGGAAATGGAATTGAACAGGAATTAGTAAATTGTATGTGGAAGTGAAATTGGAATTAACCAAAGGTAATTGAGTAGAGTTGGAATTGGAATTGACAAAATGGAATTGACCCCATGTCTAGTTTATATGTCGCTTTGTTCAACTTCCGAGGGGGTTCTCCAGAGTGACATGGTAGCTGATCAAGCTGAAGCGTATTATTGGTGGAAGACATATGCCTCGATAAAATGCCTGGATTCGACCTCATGATCAATGCAATGCAGTGCGCCAATAAATGGACCAACATTAAGCCCCAAATTTGTAAAACAAAATACTCCATTTTAAATCTTGGTCGATGTTAGATAATCGTTTTCTCGGTTTATTAATATTATTATTATTATTATTATTATTATTATTATTATTATTATTATTATTTGTAAAACCAGAGTAGTAGTTTTTGTTTTGCAGTTGCGACGGACGTCTTATCATATTCAGACCTCTGACACAGGTGTCATTCGTTTACATTTGATTCATTAATAATAAAATTTGTCTAATACGGACAGACAGACGTTCCATATTCTCTGATACGGACAGACATGCTTTCTATATTCTCTGAAGTAAGTAAATAATTTCTCACTCTGATCAAGGCCAAACAAGTATAATAACCGTTTTGTTTCCAATGCGGACGTAGAAGATGATAATAAATTGATCTGCTCTCGCTGTAGAAATGAACAGGGAGAGAAACCTTGTACGGAAGTGGAAATCCTTCGGATAGTGCTGATGACCCTAGTAACTTTGAGGTACTCACTGAACCGATTCTTGTCGGTATTAAACAAGTCGGTTGATGAAGACAGTCTAAGAGCGTTGAGTATATCACCACTTAACACCAACACTCTGTACGACATTTTATCCGAATATCCTGGATTTCTTTCCAAGTGAAGATTTGTGTCACACTTCGTGATGATCGATCAGTCTTGTCGCTGGGTGGGTGTCTTAAGTTTGGTTTTGTGATGCGAATAAAGCATCGTGTCTAGAATGAGTTCATACTTCGACTGGGGTGGAGTGCCTTGTTATTGGACCTGTACTGTTCTACGATGTGATAAATTGTCCAGACGGCTTCGGGACGGAACCTCCTCCACTCGGTTGCAGAGCACTAGCCACTCTGCCCTCGTGGTATGACTCATACAAGCACTCAGCGGGAAGCATAACGTCCAATGTTGATTTTAGATTATAGCAGAAATCTGATAAAACTGACAGAACATCAATGAAAACATCTACAGTATGCCCATCACCTCCACTCATTTTTGGCCTTATCTGTTCAAAATTGATTCACTGTATCTTCCAGCATCTTTCATACTATCACTCACTCACTCGCTCACTCACTCACTCACTCACTCACTCACTCAAAACCTTCTACAACTACATAGATAATAGTTTTCTCTTCCATCGTATTGACTTTATCCATAAGCTGATTTTTATATTCAAAATGTAATATTCATAAATTAACGAAACAAAACAACTTCTGGCAATAAAAAAGTAAGTTAAATATTGATTTCTCTTAGACTTTAACATCGATTTTATATTAAACGTTCTAAGGAAGTCATCTGAGAGGAATTAAGTCTGAGATACCGCATTAAGCCGATTATAGAACCGTCTTAGACAATGGCCTAGATAGAAGACAAATTATCACCATCAGTACTAATACTAATACTATTGCTACTCGTCCTCCTTCTGCCACTATTACCACTACGTCTGCTGCTGCTGTTGCTACTACTACTACTACTACTACTATTACTACTACTACTACTACGACGACGACTACTACTACTACTACTACTGCTACTAATATAATAATAATAATAATAATAATAATAATAATAATAATAATAATAATAATAGTAATAATAATAATAGTAATACTACTACTGCTAATTTAATAATAATAATAATAATAATAATAATAATAATAATAATAATAATAATAAAAGCACTAGCTTCAGAAGTAAGAAGAACGTCCTAGATGAAGAAAAATAGCCGCCGACCAAAATATCACCTAACCCAGTTGATCGGTATTGATAAAATAACGTCAACCACGTGACAATAATAACGATGACGTATTTCCGGTAGCCAGAGACTAAGATCGTCACTGAGAAATCGGATTATTCTCATTTGCACTCGCTTTATGGCGGCTCGGGGTCGATATCTGAGGCGGTGGTTTATAACCGGAAGTCCCGCATCCGGAATACAAAAACACGCGACGACCTTGACATTGATTCGATGCCATGGTAATTGACAACAACTGGGTGAGATTATGGCCCGTTAGGCGCCCACTATAACATCACCAAGGTGATATATAGTACTACAGCATGTAATGTAATGTCATGTCGTGTCATGTCATGTCATGTCATGTCATGTCATGTCATGTCATGTCATATTCTTACTTTATATTCGTCTTCCGAGGCTGCTCTTCCATACATGACCTATTTCAATGTTGTATCTATTCTACTTCGGATAAATGAAATTAATTGAAAAAGTTGAATAATTGGTATATATTGTGTACATATTTAACGCGTACACGTCAGCTTTGCAGATCATGTACAATTTGTATAGATTGTAGTGTATATGAAGCCTACCGTGTGAAGGGTGTTTCATCTTTCACTTCGGTTTACTGCCTCTTGGGGTGGTTCTTCCCATTTAACATAGCGTGCGAGTCAAGGTGACATTAAAAGGGCAAAGTTTTATTATAAAGTCTGGGTAGACGTAATGAGTATGTTTTCATAACCATAATGTATCGTTGTATATTTAAAATCGGATATTGGGGTAGAATATACAAATACAATGGTTCAAGTTAAAAAAGACAAACATCAAAACCCTTATCTCATTTCGCTTCAAATAACAGGTATCCTTTATATTTCATATATTTTATATTTTACTTTAGCATTAGTTAAAGTATATAAGTATCATATCTAGCCAATTCTTGATTCCGGATCTGGTCAAGTTAGATTATTTCGTAATTTTTTATTATTATGACATGTCATATCATTTCGGCGCGTGTAAGATGTTGAATTTATTAATTTATAAAATATGTTATTATTATTATTATTATTATTATTATTACCACCTGTTACCATAAATAAAATATTTGTTTTTATAAAGATAATAATACACACAAACGGAAAAAGGAGAACACGAACAGACATGATCAGGCGCTGATACGCGCGCTTGAGGACACACACACAGACACACACACACACACACACAAACACACACAACACACACACACAAACAAACAAGCAAAACTCACAAAAATAATCCAAACAAACATATAAACAGACAAACAAACATTAGTAGTTAGCCTATATGAAGGACGATGCACGTTTGACATTAGTTTGACATTGAACATAATTCAATCTTTGCCCATTATTAGCCACAACAAGCCACTAGTTACTGTACTGTCCATCATATCTGTTGTTGACAGATAATCTTATCTATGATAAATAACATCCTTCTAGTTGTCGACAACTCACCACCGATAACGTATTGTTATCAATAACTGGTCTGATGTTATCTAATCTAAACATCGATAACACGAGATAACGAGTGGGTCATTGTTACCAATATTGGTCTGGATTTTTTTTTATCAAGACGTCTCGCGGTTTTATTGAAATTACCGACGATAACAGGCTAAGCTATGGGACAGCTTAGGGGGACAGACAGACAGACAGACAGACAGACAGACAGACAGACAGACAGACAGACAGACAGACAGACAGACATACAGACAAATAGACGGACTGACGGACAGACAGACGGACGGACGGACGGACGGACAGACAGACAAACACTGAAATAATACAATCAGAATAAAAGAGAAACACACACATATACAGAGAGAGAGAGAGAGACGAACACACAAAAACACACACACTCACGAACACATAGGAACACACACGCACACGCACACACATATATATACACACACCTACACACGCACATTATAATAATTGTTATGTACTGTGCCAGCATATATTCAATAAATGCTTCAATCCCAAAAGGAAGAACCAGAAGAGACAGTATGTCTTAATGTCATCATCACCACACCACTCATCCTTCCCTCCATGCCCCCCCCCCTCCCCCGGCCTCAATTGGACATAATCATTTCAGGAGATCTGAGAATGACGTAGACCATCCGGAGACCGTCCCCCATCGATTACGGATAGTTTTTCCGGAATGACTACGTGATGCTGACGCAATCCCCCAGGTCAATGAAAGGGCTGATGTCGAAAGCACGAACTACGGACCCGGAAGACCAGGATTGACCAGGAAGAGTACAAGGAGCCTCATTCCAGAACAGACCTAGAATTTAACTTTATAAACTAGCAGCAAACATATGCTGTCAGACGGGGCGCCTCCGTGGTTTAGTTGGTAGCGCGTTGGACAACTTGTCACTACAACCCGAGTTCGAACCTCGGCGTGAGCATATCTGGAGGGTGTCTCATCTTTGACTTCGCTTCACTACTTTTGGAGGTTGTTCGGCCCATTTAGCCTGACATGTGACTTTTACTCAGGCAGCATATATAATTTCTTGGCAATACATTTCTTGGAAATATTAAATATGATGCATTTTTAATTATGAATTCCACACATTGTTTTGCAA
Organism: Paralvinella palmiformis; assembly: GCA_025642065.1. Classification (NCBI taxonomy): domain Eukaryota; kingdom Metazoa; phylum Annelida; class Polychaeta; order Terebellida; family Alvinellidae; genus Paralvinella; species Paralvinella palmiformis. Next base: position 433,664 of record JAODUP010000331.1, on the reverse strand, counting down.
TTTTTATATACATTATAATAAGTAAACAATGATAATACATGTATGAAATAAATATTGTACTATTTCAAATTTGTATATGGTATATGTGTTAGAAGGTCCCTATGCCTTTCATACGTATATTGTAGAAGAAAGAAAAAAACCCGGACAGGGTTAGATTGGTAATGTCTCATAACATAAAATAGTTACATGAATAACAACGCAGTGATATAAAATATATATTGCAATGACACAACGTTATTGATTCAATTTGTCAACAAAGTTCATAAAAATCAGAAAACTGAGATATATTTACTGATTTAATTTTGTTATCCTGTAAACGCCACTCTCATTAAATTACCCAAAGGATTTGATGCCAAGTTGGGTGTCGCGGCTGTTTTAATCCTTTTCACTTGTTTAATAAAAGGTCTTCGTAAACTGATGTTGACAGTTGATAGATAAATAATAATACCATTATTGACGATGTATATTTAATAAAGGGCCCTTACGAGCAGGAACCGTTCAAAGGCGTTGTGCAGTGATATCCGAAATAAGACGTCTGTACAAACCTAATAAGGGATTTAAACGATTCGCTGTCTAACGGGTAGCCAATGTAGATTGTGAATAATTGGCGTGATATGCTGATATTTTCGGAGTATTTGTCGTTGTGCAAGCTGCACTCTTCTGAATTCGCTGAGGCCAATTGACGTTAGAAGGTTTTGAGTCGAATATCAGCTAATACAATGTTCGCATTTCGTCAAGGAAGAGGATAAATTTTACCCATGGTCAGGATCAAGTTATGTATACAGCTGTGTGTCATGAACAGACAATTGATATCTAACGCCATGTTGCTGTAAAATGATCCCAAAAGGACGGGTATACATTGTGAAAATCAGAGGACCAAGAACTGAACCCTGTGGTACACCATATAACAAAAACTAAACGTAAAGAAAAATACAATAAACAGACACTCTCTGAGAGATGTTGTTCCATAATATAATAATGCATGTTTATATTCCACCCAGCACTCATCTCAACTCCCAAGGGAGCATACAACGCATGCTGCCATTATAGGCGCAAAGCGTTAATCAAACACATAGCCATCACGTCCTGTCAGGTACTCATTTGTTTTATGGATGAGTGAACCAGTCGCCACATGACGACAATGCAGTTCCCGGAGATTCGAACCCGCGACCCTTCGGCTATGAGTCCTTCGATCTAACTAACTGCGCTAACACGGCTCGACCGATGTCGACCTGTTCCAAATAGTACTGAAAAATAGTACTTTACCTGACGTACTGAATATGCCTTTCAATGTAGTAATACTGATTTACCTGGATCAGTTGACATCATAATATAATTGTTCGCTCGAACCAAAGTTGTTTCCACTTTTATATCGAATAAATATTTGTTTAGTCGAAACTAAAACTGCCCTTTCTTTAATTTTAGATGAATATGTTAGATTAGAAATATGCCTAATACGTACTTTTGCCGTGTGTTTACGAGCTCCCGCACAATTGTTGGTACGGGCTGCTGGATGTAAATTTCAGGCCCGAATTCTCAACAAAAATAGTGATGCCAAATTTTAGGTTAGGCTCAGAGTTTATCGCTTTATTAACGAACGTTATTTTTAATGAAGCTTTTCTTTATACTATCACTGGAATTATAGTTGACTGATTGCCCCTTCGCTTGGGCATGTTAAAGGGCTACATATTGGATTAACGTATAGATATCTATACAATCCCGAACTGCATGGTCAGTGTTTGTCCTTGACCTTTTCCCTCTAATATGTTTATTACATATCTGCTAACAACAATATCAGGACATTGTTATCCAAAATGACGCATGTACTGACATTCTTCACTGGTGGATGGTGAATTCCAATCAATTCACAAGCCAATCATCCATTGCTCGTAACACTCGTTGTGTAATGGCAACCAGTCCTGCGAGTGAAAGGAACTTTAGTTTGGCCTGTTATGTTGTCAGTCAGCGACGCTCATCTCTCAAAGGTTCAAACGTGAACAACATTTTATTGATTAATAACTTTTCGCTAAACTGATGTGTATATTTAAAATAATTGATAGCATTATGAAAATAAAAGTTCATGTATCACTAGTGTTGAATAGCTCTGAGGGCTTTTAAGGCTTTGCCGGCCTATCACTGGTATGATGATGATGATTGATGATGATTGATGTTTTACGGCTACTTTTGTGCACAAGGTAGGCTAAATGAGCCGAGCGACCTCCAAAGGTAATGAGACGAAGTGAAAGACGACACAACCTTCAGATATGCCCTATCACTGGTATGATGCGGACGCGGGCTTACTATGTAACTTTGCGGTGCGGTGCGGGCCTTCGCGTTGAACGGTCGTTAATAACGGGTGATGTGGTTGCGGGCCAGAAATATCAGCCCGCGCAGCAGTCTAATGTGAACCAGGAGTGTAATTGTTTAGAATATTACAGTCTAAACTGTTTTATTTCTTAATGGTTTTATAACGGCAGTCTTCGCGGATCTCGAGAAAACACCCAGCGATAATGGTTTATTAACTATCAGAACATCCACACACTTTCACAAGTCATGTAGGCATCCGTAAGAGGCTCAAAAGTAATCATTACGGATTGACATGGATGATTCTTCAACCAATGGTGTACAGTGTAATACGGTGCTCGAAGATCTCATTATGTATATTTAATATCGTTTGACAAAAGAAGTTATTAAAACAACGGGTCACATCTTTGCCTGAGTTGATAATATTTGGACTCACTGTCTGATTTTTATGTAGTACTTTATTCTCAACACCTAAAACAGATCTTTAATTTCCATTGCATGTTTTGACTTTTTAATTGTGATATTCTGATTTGGCTTAGGCAAGGGTATTCCTAACTCTTAAATTTGACTGAACCTGAACAGTACATAACGAACACACAGACTGGTAGTGATCGACAGCCGTTCGCGATACCTTATGTGTCTCTTTGCAGCCTGTAAATCCTTACTGTACGATGGACGTAATGGTATTCGTGGCATTTATTTTATCCTTAAAGGTTCATGGTTATATAGAAGGTCCCTGAATGTGGAGCTAACACCAGAGAAGAGCCCTTCCCCAGATAAGCAAAAAAGTCATCCTTATCAATTGATGTAAATTTCCCGAATGAAATCATTTTAGCCGAAATAGATGGTTTCTGTAAATTTATATCAATGCTAATAAGAAAACGATCAGACAACACAGAAGACCCATCATCAAATTGACATGCACAACCAGAAGTATATGTCTATAGTCTCCCCTGTCCTTGTCTACTGCGTAAATGGTTTCAAGTACCCACCCAGTGGTGGCATCTTGCAACTCTTGATTCTCTGTGTATACAATAAGTTATTTGAATTCCTTCCTTCGAGTTGGTCAGCAGACATTGTCATTGCATTGGAAATAGGGATCGTAAAGTATTCCAACAATACATTGTTTCTCAACTCTGCATCTGGCCAATACTTTGTATTAAATATTGTGGTATCTCAGAAGAGAAGACTTGTCCGGATATCAGTAATTATATTATAGAGACAATGTATCAGCTCTTCAGTAATACCCATCATGCAACATTTGGGCTTGGCTGGATTGTTTTTCAATAGCACACTGCGGTATTCCGATCCATCTGTTGCTTCTTATTTGAAAATGGCTGCGCATGTGTATCACAACTATTGGTTTTCATATTTCTCAGGTCCACTCGTCTGGTAATCCAGTATGATTTCATTACGGTAATTTTTAGCACTAGATATTATTTCGGTTCGATAAACCAGGCAGCAAATATTTTCTGCCACACAAATTCTAGGCAACATTTCGGCGAAACTAGAGTATAACTGCTACCTTTTGCTGGTTTTAATTTCGAGGCCTGATTCAAGAGAGTAGATGGACTCCATTTAACCAATATCGATGCATCCTTCATATATCAGCCCTAAGTGAGTTGACTCGATTTGACTGAATATTAGGGCTTAATGAATGCTTTATTATTATTATTATTATTATTATTATTATTATTATTAAATATCGGTAATTATCGCTCACTGGGTCGTTGACATAACAACATTGTTCATGGATAGATGGAATGTTTTAATTGGCTAATTTAAAAGTTAATTTGATCTATCTATCTATATATCTATCTATCTATCTATCTATCTATCTATCTATCTATCTATCTATCTATCTATCTATCTATTATTATTATTATTATTATTACAGCCAACTTCTGGATACCGATATCGTTTCTAGACTCGCTGGTAGGTGTTGCTGTTGTTCTCAATATATAAACTGAACAAACATAATACATCAACTTATTGTTATTTTTATTATTTACTTATTATGACGTAAACTCCTATCAATGATGTGTTTCTGAATAGTCAAATGTTAAATGAAGCCGGTACAGGCTTTTTTGGAGAGCTCTGTAAACGATTTTGTGTCAAGTGACAGATTTTAACCGATCTACCATTTTCTTTGCAATAAATTCCCCCCCCCTCTCTCTCTCTCTTTTTCTCTCTCTCTGTGTGTGTGTGTGTGTGTGTGTTTCCCCCAAAATCTGTCTCGAGAGAGAGATTGGTATTGCAACGAAAGTATAAGAAAGGTTTCTATTGCAACGAGTACAGGTAGATAGATAGATAGACAGATATATAGATAGATAGATAAATAAAGAATATATATATATAAAATATATATATATATATATATATATATATATATATATATATATATATATATAACTTTGACGTCATATTACTCTTCCCTAAAACAAAGTGGTAATTGAAGCGTCACATGTTTGATTAAAAATTACGGTACCAATGAGAATCTTAACATGTTTAGAATGTTGTTATTTCCCTATAAATCAGTAATATAGATACCGTGATTTATGTTTAGAATACGTCGTAAATGAGTTTAGTCTAATACAAATGTGACTGTGCATTAACACATTATACATACAAAAAGAGGTCAATTATTCAATATAAATAAGGTGCTTTCTATAAATAGGCATTGGAAATTTAAAAACAAAAAAAATATTCACCGTCCTTAAAGTTATGTTATTAGATCATCTGTAGATTTAAAGAGTTAAGGCTAAGTATATATTTGCGTGTATTTGATTTTTCTCATTCCAATCCAGGCAAAAGATAATATAAATGATTTGAGATTTGTTCGGATTATCTTTCCTTCGGGGGGTCATTTCTCTTTCGGGTCACTTTGTCAACAGACTGGATAAAAATGTCCACAAATGGACACCGAGAGAGAGAGAGAAGTCAACCGGAAGACATTGCCTCACAGACCGGAAGTAATTGTAACAATACACAGAGCGACCCGAATGAAAGACGAAGAGATCGCCCAAACGATAGGCGGCGGACGCTTACCTGTTCTGGAACATCTCCGACCAGCGACGCGGTCAGATCAAAGGGACCTGATTAAGACTTTTATGTTGGTGTGTTTTATCTTCTTCAAAATTACTTCCCCGTTATCGCTTTGAGCGTTTGACTAATGCGCGGCTGGGAGAAGTCTAATCTGTCAGAATATTTCTCCGTTTTGTTTGTTTCTCCTCTCTCTCATGCGCGGTTTTAATGCATGCGGCTTCATTGGAGAAAGAATAACATTTGTTTTTTTTTATAGACGGACACACAGACAGACGGATAAACAGGTAGATAGATCGATTGATAGAGAGAGAGGGAGAGAGTGCGAGAGGGAGATAGAGAGACCGACTGATGGATGAAAACTTCCGGGGACATGCAGGTACACGCGCGCAGATAGGCGCGCGCGCGCACACACGCACGCACGCACGCACTTGTCTGTGATATTTTGTTAAAATAAAGAATATCTCTCGAAGAGGAGCTCCTAGGTCATATTAATCACTCGTCAAAACCAGATTGATCTGAATAAGCTATTGATATAAAACAATTAAATTTAGATTTCATAATAATATATCTTGCTCGTGGCTTATCAGAACATTTGTCTCGTACGTGAGAAACGGATAAGAAATAAAGAGACAGTGAGTGAGTAAATTAATGAGAGGGGTAGCGAGCTTATGAGTGAGTGAGTGAGTGAGTGAGTGAGTATGTGAGCCTCCGACGTACGTCCCAGTGGTGACTTCCTACGGAATCACCCCCAAAACAGACTTATTACAGAAGGACAGAAGACAAAGGCAGAGATAAAGAATATTCCTTCCACTGGTCTTGAGGATATTACTTATTGTCTTATCCATTTGTCTCGTTGTTTTCTTTTCCCATCAGAAGATTTAATCCCGGCACAAATCCCGTGTTCACGATTTTACTCACGTAAGACGGAGACACGCTGGCAACTCCAAGGTACTGTACGTGATATGACCTTTGCTCGACCTTCTTTGGCAGTTCTCTGTGAATCACGAAACGTTTCCTTTGGCATCGACTGTTTTTGTATTCGGGATGTAAACTGGACGGACTAGATAAGACATGATTTAAGATGTGCATCAGCGTGTTAATATTTGCGGTATTGTTGCCGTGAAACGGGATGCTTTAATATACAATAGCAAAATTATGAACTTAATTATAATTTTAATTATAAATTTACATCTATATAATTTTATGACCCCTTTTTCCGTTATATGTCTTCACACATTAAATTCGTCACCAAATCATGAAAGTAAATCGTAAAATCATTTCCATATACGGTTACGTTTTGATAAACGCCTTAGATGCTTCACACAATGATTTTTATATTCATCACCATCGTCTACGAATACCAATGACGTTTGTTATTTCCCTATAAATCAGTAATATAGATACCGTGATTTATATTTAGAATACGTCGTAAATGAGTTTAGTCTAATACAAATGTGACTGTGCATTAACACATTATGCATACAAAAAGAGGTCAATTATTCAATATCAATAATGGGCTTTCTATAAATAGGCATTGGAAATTTAAAAAAAAATTAAAATATTCACCGTCCTTAAAATTATGTTATTGGATCATCTGTAGATAGAAAGAGTTAAGGCTAAGTATATATTTGCGTATATTTGATTTTTCTCACTCCAATCCAGGCAAAAGATAATATAAATGATTTGAGATTTGTTCGGATTATCTTTCCTTCGGGGGTCATTTCTCTTTCGGGTCACTTTGTCAACAGACTGGATAAAAATGTCCACAAATGGACACCCAGAGAGAGAGGTCAACCGGAAGACATTGCCTCACAGACCGGAAGTAATTGTAACAATACACAGAGCGACCCGAATGAAAGACGAAGAGATCGCCCAAACGATAGACGGCGGACGCTTACCTGTTCTGGAACATCTCCGACCAGCGACGCGGTCAGATCAAAGGGACCTGATTAAGACTTTTATGTTGGTGTGTTTTATCTTCTTCAAAATTACTTCCCCGTTATCGCTTTGAGCGTTTGACTAATGCGCGGCTGGGAGAAGTCTAATCTGTCAGAATATTTCTCCGTTTTGTTTGTTTCTCCTCTCTCTCATGCGCGGTTTTAATGCATGCGGCTTCATTGGAGAAAGAATAACATTTGTTTTTTGATAGACGGACACACAGACAGACGGATAAACAGGTAGATAGATCGATTGATAGAGAGAGAGCGAAAGAGTGCGAGAGAGAGATAGAGAGACCGACTGATGGATGAAAACTTCCGGGGACACGCAGGTACACGCGCGCAGATAGGCGCGCGCACACACACACGCACGCACGGACGCACGCATACACTTGTCTGTGATATTTTGTTAAAATAAAGAATATCTCTCGAAGAGGAGCTCCTAGGTCATATTAATCACTCGTCAAAACCAGATTGATCTGAATACGCTATTGACATTAAACAATTAAATTTAGATTTCATAATAATATATCATGCTCGTGGCTTATCAGAAAATTTGTCTCGTACGTGAGAAACGGATAAGAAATAAAGAGACAGTGAGTGAGTAAATTAATGAGAGAGGTAGCGAGCTTATGAGTGAGTGAGTGAGTGAGTGAGTGAGTATGTGAGCCTCCGACGTACGTCCCAGTGGTGACTTCCTACGGAATCACCCCCAAAACAGACTTATTACAGAAGGACAGAAGATAAAGGCAGAGATAAAGAATATTCCTTCCACTGGTCTTGAGGATATTACTTATTGTCTTATCCATTTGTCTCGTTGTTTTCTTTTCCCATCAGAAGATTTAATCCCGTCACAAATCCCGTGTTCACGATTTTACTCACGTAAGACGGAGACACGCTGGCAACTCCAAGGTACTGTACGTGATATGACCTTTGCTCGACCTTCTTTGGCAGTTCTCTGTGAATCACGAAACGTTTCCTTTGGCATCGACTGTTTTTGTATTCGGGATGTAAACTGGACGGACTAGATAAGACATGATTTAAGATGTGCATCAGCGTGTTAATATTTGCGGTATTGTTGCCGTGAAACGGGATGCTTTAATATACAATAGCAAAATTATGAACTTAATTATAATTTTAATTATAAATTTACATCTATATAATTTTATGACCCCTTTTTTCCGTTATATGTCTTCACACATTAAATTCGTCACCAAATCATGAAAGTAAATCGTAAAATCATTTCCATTTACGGTTATGTTTTGATAAACGCCTTAGATGCTTCACACAATGAGTTTTATATTCATCACGAGCGTCTACGAATACCAATGACGTTTGCCGAAGATGACGTCATCGATGAGGAAATACTCTAGCCGCGTGTCCCTCCCTGTTCGTGCCTTGGAAGGTTTATAAGCGCGTTCTGTTTCTAGGTAATATATAGCAAATTAGCTTAGATATTTTCCACGCAGCATCATTGATACACAAACACTTCCGATGAGGACACAATATGTGAGAACTTGCTCGTGCAATACTTATCAACATCTAACATAAATACGGAAGCGAAGCAACATTGCTCGTTAAGGTGGAATATAAACAACTGTTTCAGTTTATATTTTATATTAAATATGTTATTGTTCGTAGAGGAACAGACAGACGGACGGACGGACGTATGATCAATGACAGTCAGGTTGATTCAAGTAAGACGGATGTCAACAGTATTATATATCTGTACTCTTCTACAAAAATAAACAATGGAACCAACACCATGTACATGTACATGTTTACTTACAATTTTATTTGTATATATATTACACACACACACACACACACACACACACACACACACACACACTTCATGACGCCTGCCCGTTGTAAAAACTGATCTTTGAAGACAGTGACAATTGGGTTATATAGTTTATATAGTATTCCTTTGAAGAAAGATACAGCAATTAAAAAATAGCTATAAATAGGGCTGCTTAGATCATTAAGCTAAACATTCTCACTACTGCCGTGATCTGACTTGGGTGTTTTACACCCAAACTCCACGGCTGTAGGTGATTCGTATTTTGTTTTTGCTTCGCGGCTTAGGGACTGGTGAGACATTACACATGTATCAGCAAGAAAAGTTGCCACTCTGGATTCAGTCCCCTGAAGAAACGTCCAGAGTTTGAATTCACGGTTCGAGATTCTCTGTGCCTGTGCCTTATAATACAGAGCTAAAACACACACACACACACACACACACACGCACACACACATCACACATACAACACATACATATAATACAATAACGCACACATACACACATATATATATATATATATATATATATATATATATACACACATACACACAAAATATATATATATATATATATATATAATGCGTAGTAGCACTTCGTATATCAGTTGTTGATTTTAGTTTTAAAAACAATATATTTGATGTCTTTATCTTATAACATACATTTCACTATCTTAAGTTTGTAGTACGAATGAGACCAAAGCCACAACGAGAAACGTCTATCATATTTCATTATATAGTCCGGTGATCTGCTCGTCTATCACGTTTGAATCTAAAAACGATAATGGATGGAGATTCATATCCTCATACAGGTACGTCTCAGGTAATCTATCCTCACGGTATAAAACAATGTCGGCAGATATTCTATTTCGGTAGAGTACGCTTCACTTATTTTATCATTAAACGTGATCAATAACAGCCATCGTTGACATCCTTGACAAAATGTTTCCAGGTTTAAAAACCGTTCAGCGTGAATCACCTGGAATTTATTTCTTGCTTGAGCACGGGTACTTCCTAGTCGGCGTCGTTCCGTTGGCAAAGTGGTTAGGCACTGTTTTTCAAAGCTCCCGGTGGTGCGTTTGAATCCGGCCTACAGCTGTATTTGTGGGATGTATTTTCTTGACAGACGCCCCATCGTCATTAAGTCGTATAAATATATATATATATATATATATATATATATATATATATATATATATATACACATCAGCGCCGAGGCTAAGCAACCCAACTGAACTGAACTGAACTAAACGCGTTGGACCACAGATTACTACCACATGAGTTCGAATCTGAGGTGTGTTTCATCTTTGAATTCGCTTCATTACCTTTGGAGGTAGCACGGCCCATTTAGTCTACCATGTGCACAAAAGGTGGCCGTAAAACATCAATCATCATCATCTCTAATAATCGTATCATTGCTTGATCTGGTAGCAAGGATAACTTATTTCCACCACTTATTCATATTTATTTTCGTACTCGATATCAATGACGATGGCTGATCCCCAATCTACAATATGTGTACTCTCTATAAATAGAGAGTACAGTAGAGGGTTTAGTACGGATCCTGATGGCTCTTCCAGTTCTATATTGCGTTGCGTAGATGAACTAGAAAAGTGCGAATTGAGACATTGTCTTATATCTGTTGGAAAATTATATTACTGGAAAAATGATTTGTCATTTAATTTTCTTAATGCCGTTTAATTAGCGTCTACCAGTTTCTTTAGCCCCCTCCTCTTTTGTCTTTAATATCCGTCTAATATCTTATTGCTGTAAGCAGTGTTCGTATGTTTTGTTAACTCCATCGTCTAGATCCCAATGCGTTAACTAATTGACTAAGATATCAAATACTGATTGCTCGAGTTTTATTTTATCCCACTTTAGCTTCTATTTGCTATGATTCATGTACGAGTCGTCGAGTGTAATGTTACAAAAGAAAAGAAGAGACAAATAAATCCACAAAGAGCCCCCCCCCAAAAAAAAAAACGACTATAACCTGTCAATCATCACTTCATCGTAATCATCTGAGATCTGACGACAAAACCCAGAAAGGTTTCTAATTGCTTCTGAGTCGGATTCCA
>JAODUP010000331.1:392500-420000 GCA_025642065.1 Paralvinella palmiformis | reverse complement strand
CTATCTATCTATCTCTCTCTCTCTCTCTCTCTGAGTCTCGCTCTCTTTCTCCCTATCTATCTATCTATCTATCTATCTATCTATTATTATTATTATTATTATTATTATTGTTATTATTATTATTATTATTGTCATTAATATAACTCTATCAATGTCAAGTCACATAAATGAATATGCATCTTTGTCATATGCACATAAAGTCATATATATCTATTTATATAGTCATTTATACTCCAGAAGTTTTGATTACACCAAAACCTGAAGTTAACAAAATGGAATATTTAAACATCTAAAAACTTTAAAACAAATAACCAGCTAAAATAATAATAAATTGTTGTATTAAGTTTGGTAAGTTGGTAGAAGGAGGAAGACAGCAACATCTATCAGCTAATCTGGACATAATGATGGTATCAAAAAGATGGTAGTTTTATCCTGAGATGTGATGATGATGATGATGATTATGATGATGATGATGATGATGATGATAGGGTCTTCTAACACATATTACATACACCAATTTGAAATAGTACAATGTTTATTACATATATGTATTACCATTGTTTAGTTATCGTAATGTACATAAATATTGCAAAACGGTGGATGGAAATACCATGCATCATATTTAAATATTTCGAAGACATTTGCTGCCAATAAATTACTTGTGCTGCCTGAGTAAAGGTCTGGCAGCACAAGATGATTGATTTTTTACGGCCACTTTTATATACACGGTAGACCAAATGGGCCGAGCGACCTCTGAAGGTAATGAAACGAAGTCAAACATGAAACACCCTTCAGATATGCCCACGCCGAGATTCGAACTCAAGTGGTAGAGTGATCTGTGGTCCAACGCGCTACCAATAATACCACGGAGGCGCCCCCCATATCCGGAGATGTGAATATGTGTGTGTATGTGTGTGCGCGCGCGTCTGTGTAAATATATCTACTCCCTATCTGATAATATTGCAACGTGACACTTTTTCGAAAATTGTTCAACATCCTCGATATCAATCAACGATAAATTATTATCTGCAGATGGAACCCGTTGAGCGATAATAAGTACAAAATATAAGTGACTATTATTATAATCCAATGTAGCGTTAATCACGTCATATTGTGGATAAGTGATTTGATCAAACCAGATTAAAACTAAATATAAATAGGTTAAAAAAAATAGATCGCACTATATCAACAGCGTAGATTAATTAAATGTCAAACGGTTTGCCGGTCTCCGACATGTGACGGGATAGAAGCTGATATGTTAGAACAGCGTGGATAATTAAATCACTCCCGGTTTACTTATCTTATGATCGATGACATATTGGTCACGTGTTTTGGGTGATGCAGGCGAGATTTATGTCGTGTTATTACGGGAAGGGGAGGAGTGAGATGAGGAGGAAGGGAGAGGAAGAGCGAGGCAGAGATGGAGAAAAGGAGAGGGGGTTTGTCAAAAAAGGTTCGTTTTGTTCTGGTTGATACACACCGCCAAACAAATTATATGGGAGAACTGTAATACATGTATTTATGATTTTTTATAAGTTAATCATGATCGTAAAATATATTGATTACTTGCTCCTCGCTATGTTGTTGTACTGATCAAGTTAGGGCTCTCGGAATCAGCGTGTTCTGGAGATGATTTAATCGACTTACGCCCATCCGCTTTCTAATTAATGTACAGCTATGATAACGTTATTATGTACTGCATACTGCCTGGCTGGAACAAGAGTAGTTTTCAGAATTGAACCAGCACTAAAGCTTCAGATAAGTTTGTTTCTAAATCTGTTTCACGGTTCGTCGTCGGGGATTTTAACATTAACTAAGATCAATATATCCATAAAAGTAGATATGAAGTAGTCCTTGGAGTAGATCATACTTAATCACTGGGTTATTTAACCAAAGAATGAAGGCCGTTAAATTATCAAACCAGCGACATAAATGTACATTGAATTATCGAGTGAGTAATTGAGTGAGTGAGTGAGTGAATGAGTAATTGAGTGAGGGACAAATTGAGTGAGTGAGTGAGTGAGTGAGTGAGTGAGTGATATGCAGAACGACCCACTAATTGGGTGAGTGATATGCAGAACGACCCAATTCTGAACCTATATCGAGAACTCTTATTTAGAATTCTCTCACTTTTATTAAGTTCGATGCATGTTTTTCTTTTGTAGATAATTGAGAAATTGGCTGATGTTTATTTCGGTGGATCCTAACATCAGAATATTACACTGATTTAACAAATACACATGCAAATTATTACTCATCACAAAATTTGAATCACCCAAAGTCCAGAAAGGATCAATTGCTTGAAGTTGGGAAGCATAAAGGAATTGGTTCTTTCAGTTTGATTTAGATGAAGTATTTGACATGATTGATCACATATGGATATTATTTTCTAAATAATTCAGACAAAGCCTTATTAGACCTCTGTTTAGTTGCACACCGAGATGTTATGGTCATGAACGGACAATTTGTTTTAGCAAACGACATTCAAGTACAGCACCATTGAAGTCCCCCTGATAATTTCAAACATTCTGACCGTTATGTGGTTGGCGGGATTTCCGCTCAGACTACTCCGGTTATGGGATGCTTTTACTCAACACGAATCATCAATATCACGCAGGATACTATTATAATCGTGTTTGCGAACGGGACGTACATACAAACGTACAGTGTATTAGACATTAAATTCATTGACTGGCAGTCAACGATGTTAGTAGAATGTTTAACACGCTGAAGAACAAATGTTGTTTAATCCACTCATAGTTGAATAAATGTAGAGGAAATATATGTTAATACACGTCCCTCTTTTTGGGATGGTCCCATATATATATATATATATATATATATATATATATATATATATATATATATATATATATATATATATATTTAACCATACAGACATTAGCATACCGTAAACATATAATAATTCAGATTGATAGGATCGTTTTACTCGGCGAAGCTTCGTGCTGATGAGGATTATTTTCACGGTTGACATTCTATCTTTCGGCGATATCGTTCACCGTCATGGCATTCCTTCCGCTTCCGCGTAGATGATAGGCAAATATCTTTTATTTATTCCAAACCAGGGACACATAACAACGTATATGGAACTATAACACGGGCGTTCTCGTGTGGCCCATACTGTGCCGACGGGAAGCAAATGATGCTTAAACAGAGAATATCATTCCATCAGCATCTCAGCAGATTGCTCGAGCCGACTGAGACAATATGGCCGTACGTGTAGTGTGGCTGCGTTAGCCATTACAAGTTACAGTATTAAGATGGAGTGGTTTTTGTCTCTTAAATCCACATCGAAGGCAGTTGAAGCAATACGAGGACTTGTCTATAAAATGCTTCCATGAGAACTAATATGCTAAGAATGGCTTCATGAACGTCTTTTACTCACGTTCACCTCATACTGCATTGATTAAGACATTCTACTTTATACTTGTATTGCAGTGTATGCCAAAAATATTGACTTACAGATTTTGATGAGCTCAAAAGTTAGACTGCTGGATAGTTCACCAAAGAGATGCAAGGTATAGCCCTGTCAAATGTTGTCGTTTTACGGCTATATTTGTGTATGCGGTGGGTTAAACGGGCCGATGGGCTTCCAAAGGTAATTAGGCAGAGCTAAGGATGAAACACCATCCAAACATAGTCCCGACTGAAAACTTAGAGACCAGCGTGTACACAGAGATAAACAGATAGACCTATTGGAAACACATCGCGCTAAGGTTCGGATCCCCGAAGATTTTGTGATCGAATCCCTATGTTACAACTGTCTGTGGTTTATTCTCGAATAAAAGGCTGTAGTGTCATCATTTTATTGTCTGGTGTAGTAGTGGCCCAGCCACGTGTTCCACATAAACACAACGTTGGAGACATCCAAGTCAGTTTATGGGATATCAACGTGAAAATGTTTGCGAACATCATTGAAACAGGCCGCTTTTATGTGACCATCTTTCAGATATGCCTACGCCGAGGTTCGAACTCAGGTGGTAGTGATCTGTGGTTCAACGCGCTACCAATTAGACCACGGAGGTATATAAAACTGAACCATAGGTTTCAAATATAAACACATTCCTGCTTTTCTTGATCCAAAACATTAAAAGGAAGCATTATACTGAAAACGTGGTAAATAATAATAACAATAACAATAATAATAATAATAATAATAATAGTGTATATTTAATAAAGCGTCCTTATCAGCAGGAGCCATTCAAAGCGGCTGTACAAATAATATATAATATAATAATATCCAAAACGCAGAATCACCATATGACTTGAGCCGATACACTGGCACCTGTAATAATATCTGACTGGATGACCTGAGTTTCTAATGGACACTAGTTCATACAGGTATTCTGACGCCATATCATTAATAGTTCGACAATAAAACCGTGTGAACTAGTCCAAAATACAAAATCGTGAACGTTAACATACATGAATATATATATATATATATATATATATATATATATATATATATTATATATTAGGTAGAACTACATTATATTTCAGTACCTAAAGTTCTACCCGCTCCCCCCCAATAGAATGAACCAAACACGCTGTTATCCCACGTGACAGAGAAACTATCTATTGGCTAAACCATGTTATACACGCGATCTTAAGGTAGCAAATCAGCTGTTGTACGTCCAACGTTATATTAATGAATGAATGGGGCTATTCGGCGAAAACGATTCCCGAGATGGCGCTGTTTCGTAACCAGGTTATATTTAGCTGCTCTCAAACAGACTCCCACAAGAAGTTCACTATTTAGATTGGACTTCCTTCCAAACTGTAATCAATCTTAACGGTTTTTTTTTTCCAGTATCTGTAAATCAAATGTATTTTGGCGATAGGCGCAACGATTTATATTTTTGTTTTAGCTCGAGATCAATAACAACAATTTATCATAGCGCCACCAGGTCCAACGTATCCCCACTACTCCATATTTAACTACTTTATGGTAATGGCGAGTATCCATCTAAAGGTTTTTTCGGGGGGGGGGGGGGTGAGAGCCTAGTCAATTTCATATGTTTGGGCAGTTGGTTCTTAAAGAACCGAACAAAACAAGAGATTTTCAATTCATGTTGTTAGCGTACGCATTACGTTTAAGGACGGCTGTGAATGACGTATGTGTGACGTCATCTTGGATGATTTGCGAATCGTTCTGATTGGTAGCCTTTGATCGTGTCCAGTCCGGATTAATGAAATATTGATCCGCCGGGATCCGGATTCTTCTGCGTTGTACGTGTGTGTTGATATATTTGTATGTGTGTGAGTGTGTCTGTATGTACCTGTCTGTGTGTATGTGTGTGTGTGTGTGTGATTGTGTGTGTGATTGTGTGTGTGATTGTGTGTGTGATAGTGTGCGTGCTTAATCGCGTGTGTCTGCGTGCGTGCGTGTGCGCGACTTATCAGAGATCAAAGGACACTGATTAATGACGTATGTCACACGACCACGTGACCTGTATAAATTCTGCAAAACAAACTGCGTTCTATTATCGGAATACTATGACGTCATCGGAACAATTCTAACTACTCCTTGGTGGTCAGCTAGTTCCCAGCTGACGTCACAAGTTGACGCAATTCCTACTGTCAGCGGAAATTAATTATTTATATTTCGAATAAAGTGTTTCGTTAACTTCTGGGTCATTTAACATCTACACCGTCTTGTTGTTGTTGTTGTTATCGTTTTAACGGGGCCGCTCGCTGCCCTCAGAGCACCGAATCCGTCATAACGGACCGATATCACCGTTGAGGTTTATAGGTTTACCTTATGATGAATGATTATACGATTGCGACGGGCGATAATATTTTTAAATGCGTGAATGCGAAACTTCCGCCAAGCAGCAGGCTATGATCTGACGATGTGGAAATAATGTAAACAGACGGAACTGTACGTAAGTAGCTTTATATAAACATAAACTAAATAATATTTAGTTCAGCGCCTCGCCACCATTTGTAGCGTTGTAATAAAAATAATGGTCGAAATGGCAATTATTTTACGTGGTTTAGATTAGCTACCTCAAATGAGGAAGACGCACATCGTCTGTAATTTACCGCTTCACCGCGGGGACTAATTATAAATAAATTTAGAATTTACAACATATGGCATATTCGGCGGAGAAAACCTTGCCTGGTTGGATGAAACACTCCCACGCTCTTACCCACTAGGTCAAAGAGTTCGTTTGTCGGGAAAATGATTACAATATTAATGTAAGTGAATCGAGATGACGACCACTGGTAATATTTAACATCATCCTACAATTATGTCATTTAATAAAATTAATATGATATCGTATTGAATAGGAGAATGTGAAAAACAAAGTTTTACGAATCTCGATATCTCAACCTTTCTGATGCCCTTGCTGTGTACATGAGCTAAATTGTTTATTTACGCCGGTCGTCAAGTTATTGGCGTGTGTATCAATTTTGGCACGGATACCTTGCGAACGAGATTCGCATAACGCACGCTTCGGTCAAATCCATTGATCCAGCCTCATCACTGATCCAGCTTGGTAAACGACAATGACAACACCAACAAAACCCTGACAGTCTTCCTCAAATCATTTGAAGCCATGGAATGTCGTAAATTATTAGTTCGTGATATTACACCAGATGGAAGCGACACAATATCATACAACGGCTGGGTTTCTCATAATCGACCGGTTAAACTTAGTATCTGAGTTACACAAGTCATAACTTAACAACAACAAAATTACAGATTGGGAATTTTTTTATTTTTGATATAAATTATTTTGGAATCTGCAACAATTACCGTTTTATTTCATTGAAAAATACACGATTGATGTTTCTTTAAAGCTGGGAACAATTTTAACGATCTTTCGGGCAGTTTGCTTGTTAAGACAGATGGTCGCAAGTACAGTTTCGTTCGGTCTGTTATCGCTATCGTTATCGTTGTCCCTGTTGTTGTTGTTGTTTAAGGGGGGTGCGCTGTCATTTTAATTTAAATATTTTCAAACTTGCGATATTACGGCAATTTGTGCGTTGTAATAAATAATGGCCGAAATAATTATTTTATGGTTTAAATTATATAAATAGGAAGACCACATCGTCTGTATTTCTGCTTCACCGTGGGGTAATTTAAAGTAATGTTGGCAGCAAAATCAACATATCTAACAATCCTTCGAAAGCCTAACTTCAAATCTAAATCAACTTACATACATTAATCTAAAAATAAAGTTCATACTCTACATTGATAAATCATGTGCGTATACAAATGCAGTTTGGTTACTCATCAGCCTAACCAACTAATTTCTCTTTGTACGCGAACAAATGTCACGCATCACAGGAAACCCGCTACATGCACTACTCAAAACGGAAGCACGGTAAAACATACTTTGACACACCAACAAAACAACGACGTGTGGTTCAATTACTTATACATAATATCTAAATTATTTTGGATACACCATACAGTTTACATTCAACAGACTGGTTTCTTTAAAAGAAACCTATATATAATCTTTGACACTCAGATGCTGACTTAAAAGCAATAAAATTCTTGGGAATTTTAATTTTTGAATAAATTATTTAATCTATAAAACCGCTTTTTTTCAATAAATCCGACTGGTTTTTTTGGGAACAATTTTCTCTTTCCTTTGTTGAAAAATTCAAGCACTATATATAGCCTCAGCGTGTTAACAAACATTACAGTTTGTTCAAAATCTCAAGGGGAATTTTTTGGGTAATTTACTCAGGTAGGGGGACTTATAATATTTAACTAAAATATAAACAAAATAGTGTGTGTGTGTGTGTGTGTTTAGAAGGGGCCTGAATATGTAACGAAAGTCAAAATACGTTGTGACTGCCAAGGAGTTGTTGTAAAATGCGGAGGGGGAGATGACCTACACACTCATCAACGGTTGACATAAGTCTCTGTGCCTATAATGAACAGATATATGGTGGAGGACACTTGGATTTAAATTATAGTTAGTGAAGACCGGCAGATCGATAATTCCTTATCCGCTAGATGGCAGGTCATACCGGGTCATATTAACTTGTGGCGATTTTTATGACAAGCAACATCTCGACATAACCATACTAGTACGATATCGGACGCGAGCTATATATATATATATATATATATATATATATATATATATATATTTTTTTCAAAGATGCTGACCATAAATTAAGTATCATAATGTTCACAATAAGACTGTCTATAAAGTGGGCTAGATCTGTCTAACTCATAATCTCTTTCAATACCTTGTGTCACAGCACATTATGACAGCTTATTTATGATAAACCGGGAGTGGGAGGGCTGTTAAGTTAATTGAAAATATATCAATTGGAACACATTTATAACATACATTATAACCACGAACATGGTCTCATTGCACACAATCGGATTGTTTATCCACTGTTACCTTTAATTATTATTTATTTTTAGCAATCAGTCTGTTTATTATTCTACATTTAAACAAACATTCGGACAACAAAACTGATTACTTTGTCTGATTACGCCTAAATTACAAATGATATCAACATAATATGAAGAACAATTATTTAAAATATTGTTTTCATTACTCGATGTTTGTTTTACATATTAATATGAGTATCTAATTAGTGTGTAATTTTTCAAAAAAATACAGTTCATCCTGAATAATTCATCTCCCAATTTAACTGCACAGAGTTAATTCTGGAAAATATAACTGAGCTGGATGAGATTATACAGGTTTTACATTAATTTTACACTGGTAATTGTTGGATGAAATTTCCAGAGTATATATGTATATATATATATATATATATATATATATATATATATATATATATATATATATATATATATATACTTTATTATTATAATTATCAATTTTCATATCACATCTTCTTCCACGCTTCTAGTACACTGCTGAGAATGCTATATTGTGCTGTTGTTGAAATGAAATAGAAGTTATTGAGTCGAATTAAGAACACCAAAAAACATATAAATAATTTACTTGTTTACTAGTGCTGTATTTGTTTTTGTATTTCGCGAAATTGATCAATGATAACTATCATATCAGGTTAATTCTGTTATTTGACCAGTAAAATTGACAACAATTCTGCACTATTCAATTAAAACCCTTCTGTATTTTGTATTGTCGTTTAAATATGATGCAACTGTAGACCTTTTATGTCCTATCTTAATCGCATTGGACAAAATAAATTAAATTCAAACCTGTGTTCGTTCTTATCTGCCGATCCATATTTTTGGCTGTTTTGGATGAGTATGATGATGATGATTGATGATTGATGTTTTACGCCCACTTTCGTACACATGGTAGGCTAATGAAGCGGAGTCAAAGATGAAACACCCTTCAGATATGACCACGCCGAGTTTCGAACTCAGGAATTAGTGAGCTGTGATCCAACGCGCTACCAGTTAGACCATGTAGGTTTTGGAGAAAGACACTAGGTGGAACTTCATCAGGCCGCATGAAGATTGAAGACGATTATAAAACATGTTCATAGTCGTTTATTGTCTGAAACAGTTTAGTATATCGGAAGCCAACATCTAAACACACACACACACACACGCGCGCACGCGCGCACGCAACACGCATACACACCAACAGGATCCCCCCCCCCCGACATATAGTGCTATGAGATCTTATACAATCCTGATGAAGTAACTTGATTATCCATTAGATGCTAAACATAAATAAAAGCCGAAGATTGTTAAATGGCTGAGTGGAGGATTTGTTTAGCCTCCATACTAATAACACCTAGGACATATGGCTGAGGGGGTGGCTTCGTGAGGAAACATCCTATAAACACAGGAAAGAATCGGATTCGGGCCCAGAATATTGACTTTGCTGCGCAATGCACTAGATCTACTGGAGTGCATATAAGATTGTTAAAGAATATTTATAGATACCTCATGCCACACCTACTATCGTACAGGTATATCCTATCGTCATGTAGTTATATACTACCGTCATGTAGGTATATAATACGATCATGCAGGTATATCCTACCGTCATGTAGGTATATCCTACCGTCGCATAAGTATGTCCTACAGTCATGTAGGTATACAGTACCATCATGTAGGCATATCCTACCATTATGTAAGTATATCCTACCGTCGTATAGGTATATCCTACTGTCATATAGGTATATCCTATCGTCATATAGGTATATCCTGCCGTCATGTAGGTATATACTACCGTCATGTAGGCATATCCTACCATTATGTAGGTATCTCTTACTGTCATATAGGTATATCCTACCGTCATATAGGTATATCCTATGGTCATGTAGGACTATCCTACCATCATATAGGTATATCCTACCGTCATATAGGTATATCCTACCATCATATAGGTATATCCTACCGTCATATAGGTATATCCTACCGTCATATAGGTATATCCTACCGTCATATAGGTATATCCTACCGTCATATAGGTATATCCTACCGTCATGTAGGTATATACTACCGTCATGTAGGCATATCCTACCATTATGTAGGTATATCTTACTGTCATATAGGTATATCCTACCGTCATATAGGTATATCCTATGGTCATGTAGGTATATCCTACCATCGTATAGGTATATCCTACCAACATATAGGTATATCCTATCGTCATATAGGTATATTGATATCGTCATGTAGGTATATCCTACCGTCATTTAGGTATATAATACCGTCGTGTAGGTATATCCTACCGTCGTATAGGTATATCCTACCGTCATATAGGTATATTGATATCGTCATGTAGGTATATCCTATCGTCATGTAGGTATAAAATACCGTCGTGTAGGTATATCCTACCGTCATATAGGTATATCCTACCTCATATAGGTATATCCTACCGTCATATAGGTATATCCTACCGTCATATAGGTATATCCTACCGTCATATAGGTATATCCTACCGTCATATAGGTATATCCTACCGTCATATAGGTATATCAGTTATCATCGGCTTCCGTAGATGTGTTACAAATGTTTTCTTGTAAGCATTAATAATTAAGAAAAGAGGAAAATAGCAAACAAAATTCTAGCACAGTTGGCCTCAGATTTAGTTACCATGGACACGTGTACATTTTTTCTTGTATTTTTGGAGTGAAGAAAGGCAAATAAAAACATAACATATGTAAACTAAATTAGCTACCAACAGGCAAATTTTACATAACGTTGTCTATGGGCGTTGTTTATCAGCAAATCTGTCAGCTGGGATGATACGTGCCGCCCTCTAGCGATTTCAGCCCAAAGCGATGTATAAAGTTTCCCATTGGTCTATAAGTACAGAACAGACGAGTACTATGCATGGGTGTGTTATTATGGATCTTTCTTCATTTGGGGTGAACTTTCTGGCATCCTAATGTATAGTTTTATAATTCGACTAATAGTATCCAGACCGGATAATCGGTCATAATCCGGATCGGCGGTAATTCGCAGAAGTTACCGAGTCATCAATGTATCGATTACGAACCGCGTTATCCATATCCATATAGGCCTATATTTATCAGCACGTGATCATATCAATACGTGTGATGGCATATTGAGGCACTAGCCCGCTTATACGTAAACATATACATTCGTGTTGTAAACGATCACGAGAAAAGCGACTACGGAGCACGCATACACCAACGCGTACAGTCTACTCGTTGGTGTTCCTTGTTGTGTTAATTGTTAGAAAACTCCAACCCCAACCCTCCCCATGGTATGGAGCAATTCACTTCCATACCAATAGATACGCACTACAGATACACTTCTTTATCCACTACTGCGGGGCCTCCCAACAGATCCCTACAACGCACACACACACGCACGCACGCACGCACATACACACACACACACACACACACACGGAACTGACCAGAAGCTGTCCTTGCCGAAGGCCAAACAAGTTGACTACCTGTCTAATCACCGACCTTGCTTGAACTAAAACCTTCCCAAATTATCCATTATATACAGTCAGACATACAGACTGACAGACATGCAGATAGACAGACACACACAAAAACACCGACAGGCATACGAACAGACAGACAGGTGGACAGACAAGCGAAAAGAAAGACAGACAGATAGACAGATAACTTATAACATTGAAGCTCAGCCCAGCCACTGCTTGTCAGAGAGAGAGAGAGAGCTGACTACAGTTTGTCTATCGTTTAGACAACGAGAAGCCATGATAAGGCCAGAGTTTCGGCGAAGGATATCAGCTTAGTACTGCCTGATGAGCCAACGTACAATTCTCGCCAGTTTGGTGCATCAACCTTCTCGGTGCTCAGCCAGTTGGATGCCCGAGGCGTGCTTCTGTGGCTAGTTAGCCGGCGAGTGATGGGTGCCCACTCGAGTAATACCCAGTGACCAGCCGTATTAGAGAACGTAGAGATAGGATATTATGTCACGTCGACGAAGTGACATTTTTGGGGGTTAGGAAGTGACACGATCTCGGAATACGTCTGAGGTTTTTATGGCTAAGGCAGGTGAATTGAAGTTATTTGCTGCTCTGTGTTCGGTTGGTCTTCTTGTTGCGTCCGTGTTGTGTTTGATTTGCGCTGATGTTGTGTTTGTGTTCGGATTGTGTTGTGCCCTTGTTGAGCTGGTGTTATGTTTGGTTTGTGATGGGCGGGCGTTGTGTTTGTACGGTGCTGGCGTCGTTGCTTTTATTGCTAGTAATGTTTTTATGTTCGGATTGTGTTGTGTTGTGTTGTCTTGTGTCCTCGTTGCGCTTGTGTTGTGTTTGCGTTGAGTTGGTGTTGATTATGTCCTGTACTGAGCTTGTTTTGTGCCTGTTGGTGCGCTGTTTTGATTCATCATGTATCTACATTATGTTTGTGCCCGTGTTTAAGTTCGTCCTTCGTCTTTCACCCGTGATGGGTTTGGTTAGTTTTGTTTGGCGTATGATATGCGCCATGGATCGAATGTATTTGTGCCATGGGTTTGATTTTGGTGTTTGCTTAAGGACACAATATACACACGGAATTAAAACGCACACACATGCGCGCACAAATACACGCATGCGTGCCCACACATACACGCACACATACACGCACGCACGCACGCACGCACACGCGCATACACACATCAAATAATGAAGATTGCCTAATGATCTGCCAGATATTAATGATATTTATTGTAATGGTAGCACAATATTCACTCTATTTATCATATAAACTACTCCATTATCACTTGTTATCTTACCATAGATAATTATGTTTATAACAGGCTCGACTGTTATTGTCATTTCACTTTTTTGCAAATGTTTTAATGGCATGAATTGAGTCACAGCCGCCATGTATAAATTAACCCCAAAGCACACACCACACACACACACACACACACACACACACACACACACACACACACGCACACACACACACACACCATCCATGACCCGTGTCAGTAATACTATCCCTCATAGTTGATGACCACACTCAGCATAACTCATTGTCATCCATAAGAGTTGTCAATAATTTCCGTAGTCATCTCTTTCAATAACCCATTGTACAAATAATTGAACTTATACAATAACCCATTACATATTTTAACCCTTTGTATCAGATCCAGAATATGAAACCAATCTCACTAAATGTCCATGTGTACTTAGTTACACAATTTACATTTTCGATTCGTCCGTTATTGGTTAAATTTACATCGATATAACAACTCGCGCATGCGTGCAGGGGTTTACGTACTGTGTGCTATTGAAATAGTTCGAAATAAAGAAATATCCTTTGTTAGATCGAAATAGCCGACAACGATAACCGCATAACTATTATTATAAAGTAATTCCATTTAAGCTGGAACGGTTAAACTTTAGGTATCATATACATATGCAATAATTTTGAAATTACAATTATAATCCTATTTATGGCCGATTTTATTTAATGATTTGTTACTAATTAGTGACAGAATGCGTATTTGTACAGAGGGGGGGGGGGGCGGGTTAAGCAAGTAAA
This sequence comes from Paralvinella palmiformis, assembly GCA_025642065.1. NCBI lineage: Eukaryota > Metazoa > Annelida > Polychaeta > Terebellida > Alvinellidae > Paralvinella > Paralvinella palmiformis. The sequence goes on along the minus strand of JAODUP010000331.1, from coordinate 406,062 downwards.
AAGATACGAGACAAATATAAAGAATTCACAGTAGGTTCACTCTAGCTTTGGCAGAAAAAAATCATCATCGTATGTTCAAATGCTCCTTTTATTCAGTATTGTAATCATTATGAAGTATTCTAGAGACAATTGCATCATCACCTTCACCGCCACCACGATCACGATCACGTCCACCATGTTAATATATTAACAGTCTTTCCCCGGAACTCGGTTTATGCCATCTTGTTATCATTTGGGAAGCCACCGGGTAAACGGTCATTCGAGGATTCAGTATAAAACGGCCATTATTGGCTTACTGGCTTAGAGCGACTCAACACAGCATAAACACGACATAAACACAATACAGACGTAGTATAAAGACGTCATCAAACTGATATAAACACAACATCGAATCGGTGTAAGACGCAGCGTGTTAACACAGCGTAGAGACCACATAATCATTAGTCGGGTACTCACGTCGCCGTCCCCGTATAAAAACACAACACAAACGTCGGACAGTATTAACACAACATAAAGATAACAAAATCATTATATTGGCGCAATATACAGCACATAATAATTTTTTTATGTCACAAAATTAAATAAATCCACATACAGGCACACACACGCACACACTCACACACAGCCACACACACACACACACACAACACCACACACACACAACACCACACACACACACACACACACACACACACACACACACCATACAGACATGTCAAAAGTACAAAATATAAATAGTGCCGCCACAGTGCAGACACAAAATAAACAGAAGATACAAATTGAACTCCAGGTTAGTGTCAGCATCTATGCCTTTACCTGCCATCTGGTTTTCGACGTACGTACAATGCCAGATGTTAGACAGATGTAACAGATGCAGCTTTATGACTGACCGATAAATTGTTTGAGGCGGAAATTAAACATGGAGATTGTACATCGAAGAGGTATGCTATATTGTATTACTTAAAAACGAGATTGGCCCGACGATTAGGATCTTAGAACGTCGCATATTAAATCGGATAATGATCTCTAAATGTAAAGGATGCGAGTTATTAGGATAGAGGGATGATGGCCTTCTATACATTTAGACACTCGTTACCACATACCGGAGATGGGAGGTAGAGGGGAGGGGGGGGGGAGTGTGCAATGGGCCTATTCTAGACCAGAACATCCGCCAGGGGAGGGCGTTATCTACGTGGACTCATAGTCGACCATGGCCTGTTGCCACCGTTGAACCCCTTTTGTATAATACAAATGTTCGTACACCGAATGAGCAATGATGTTGTTCAAAGTTCGGCATCTTGAGATAAAGACACTCATACTTAATATTAAGCCAAACGAGATGGAACTTCGCTTTCCGCTACGAACTGAGTCCGGTTTTGGCGTCATATAGGACAAAGATAGCATCCTTATCGTCGTAGGATTATAATTATCAGAAGATGAGTGATGAGTGTTTATGTTCCCGATTCTAAAACGTTTTGTTTGCTGTAACTCGTGGCAACCATCATCACCAAATATCAAAGGGAGTTGGGATCTTATCCGGTACGTTTAGAGTGGACCTGGTTTTGTAGTCTGTCAGAGTATCTAGTATATCTATTAACACCCTCCCCCCCACACACACATAAACACACACGCGCGCATATACACACAAGGCTCCCCTCACACACACACACACACACACACACACACACACACATGCATAAGCACAGCTTTTTAATGTCTGGATAACCTCATCAGATCGGTGATTTTCGGATTCTAACCGAAATTCATGCCAACTTTGCCGGATTCGAAGAAGTCAAAAAGTCTCCATTGGAGATCTTATTATTTTTCTGTAGAGAAATAGCCCGCGAGAAGCCTCGTATGAGTGAGGATGTTATTAAGAGAGTTGTAGCTCGTCCTTTGTGTTGTCGAGGCCTTGCCAATCCTGTCTCGTGTCTTGAATTGCGCCGCTGTAGCAGACCGGAAGGTCAACGCTGTTGGTGTTTGGTAGGCGATAGTAATCCAGAGAAGCTCTCATAGCAGCTTAGGAAATCATTACCGTTAATGCTAATTATGATGCGACAGCATGAAAGGTCACGTACACGCGTGCGCGCGTGCGCGTACACACACACATAATAATACCCATGCGCACACGGATGTGTATGTGACTGTGCGCATCGACTGGTTGAAATGCATGTGTTAATTTGAGTCTATTTCGAGACACGAGAATGTGATATCTTTTGCCCGAACCCACACATTTTGTGAACACACTGGATATGCCAAGTCATCAATGTCACCATCTCACCCATCATCAGGTAACCGTCCTTCTCCTACTCATCGTTAGCATCTCCTGGAAGAAGTCCTCGTCACCGCTCTTGAGGACACTTAGCCCAAGGTGACGAGCCTCCCATAATGGCCTGGAGCGAGTAGCAAGGACAAAAACCATTCCATCGTATCTCGTCTGACATTTTGCAGTTTTTGTGAAAAGCGGCCAAGTGGCAAAGGCAATTATAAGTTCAGTTGGTGGCTATACTTCACCAGGAGGCGCCTCAATTAGAAGCAGTAATTGAAGCATTTAGAAGGCAAGTGGCACGTTAATCTGGATTTCAGATTTACTTTTGTAACCTGGTCCTCATCCTTCTTGCCTTCTTATTGTACCTGATAATCCATCAAAATTTCATCCAGCTTAAGATTCTCACCGATTAAAATATAAACAGCCTTATATATCCAGCGACAACGCCGTGCAACCTTATATTCCCACTGAATATATCACTAACCCTTACAATCCCACGGAATATAAAACTCACCCCTAAATGGCCACGGAACATACCAATCACTCTTGTATTCCCGCTGAAGATAACACTCACTTTATATTCCCAATGACGATATGACTCACCCCTCCATTCCCACTAACCACCTATCTCATCCCTGATACGACTCATTTCTACAACCCCATCAACCATATCACACACCCTTAAATTTCCTGTATTCATGAGTCATCCTTATTTTCACTGTACGGTTAATCTGATACATAATTATTCTTACCGCATACACAAACACACGTGCGCGTGCGCAGTCGCTCGCACACACACACACACACACACGCGCGCGCGCTCACATCTTTTGTTTCTAGATACCCATATCACATGCCTTTCTCTATATTCTAATTGCGTACAACATACCTGACCATTTTTACCATAACTAAATGTATTGATTGGTTGATTTACTGACTAATATGAAGACATACATGGTAATGGATTCTGATTGGTAGATTGTAAACACACACACACACGCGCGCACGCACACACATCCACAACCTATTATCTGAAATGAAGTAATGATCCGTTCACATCCAGGAGTACGACCCAGAATTAGATGTGTATATGTTACAGTTAGTCTGTATAATCAGGTAATATCTATAGTACCTAAACTATTCAGGTAATACGTCTATTGCTAACTGAGATATTACCAGATTATACGGATTAACTGTAACATATATACGGGGATGATACCCACATTTCTTAATTCAATCTATTATAAACTATAAGCAAGCACCCACGCACGCACCCACGCAGGTAAACAAGCATGCGTGAACACACAATCTCTCATTCATTAGTAAGAAATGTCGGCATTCATCTGACGAACCGTCTTTTCGTACACCGCCAAAACGGACGCACTTATTCCAGATCGAACGCTCCAGGTGTGGGCCAACATCCCAAAGAAGATAATTAAACAGACAGAAAACGTGTTGGACTCTCCTTCACCTACCTGTTGATGGTCCTTGATGAGTTCACGTCTCAGGTGACGAGATCCACACGTCGGGCATTCGTCCGACGTCAGGACGCTGCAGCTGCCAAAAGTACTCACTTCCGACATCGTCGACAAGATGGCAGACATTTTGCGGATGGGATTCAGCGAAAATCGTACCCTTTTCGTTCCGCCTCCGGTCGGCGCGTCAACTTCCGGCGTCGCCTCGCTGGCGAAGCGGCTCAAGTACTGCTTAAAGAAGGACAACGATTTCAGACGGTCGAGACACATCGATAGCTTTCCAGATTCCGGTATCCAGATGACTTCCGATCGACGAGGGCGTTCCGGACGAGCGCCCGGTTGTATGGAACATCGTTGGCCCGGCAAAGAAAAAGTGGACCGTTCGGCGATTTCACGATATTATCCACGTAACAAGCCAGCGACCAGGTTATGGTGCAAAACAGCTGGTGTGATCTTATATAGTATTCTAAACGGGTAAATACTTCGACTCTTGGGGTTAGGCCGAATGAATCAGAACTTTCCCTCTCGTTGAAAAAAAACTTACCGCCGACGAACTGACCCCAGGACGTCCGCCCGTGGGGCAGGAACTTTGGCCCACGGATAGCCGCGCAAACATCGACCCCCTGCGAAAATCCTGAGGCCGAATTGAGGTAGATTATTTTGAGGTGGAGATGGGTTTTGTTTGTGGACTATTTATGTTGTTCTTGTACTTCTTCAGTTATAGCTCACATAAAGGACGAGAGTGTGTCTGGATATTTGTGTCTGGTGGCTCCAGGACAATCACGGTTTATTGTCTGTGAGTCGGGTGGGGCACTATGTCCCGTAGGATATGGGAGATGGTCTGGAGTTAGGAGTTGGTGTGTGTGTGTGTGTGTGTGTGTGTGTGTGTGTGTGTGTGTGTGTGTGTGTGTGTGTGTGTGTTGGTCCGATATATCGTATGGTGTCTGCCATTCCGGATTCCCTGGAGCATGGGGTACGTAAGGATCAGTGATTTCCCTTTTGGATAATGTACAGCAACAAACACGCCATACCCCATATAACCCGACGCACTGACTGACTGACAGACTAACTGACTAACTGAGCATTTCACTCACTGACTCACTGACTCACTCACTGACTCACTCACTCACACGCTCACCAATTCCAGCCAGTGATTGACTAAATAAATTTAAAAAATCATTGAATTAGTCAATAAATAAATTAATTAATCAATCAATTAATAAATCAATCAAACAATCAATCAGTTATTCGATCGATCGAATAACCAATCAAATGATTAGCAAATCAATCACCCAGTCATTCAATAAATCGATATACTGATTATGAAGTCAATCGATCAATTAATCACCTCTGTCAGCCGGAACGAGTCGAATCCTGAAATCAAAAGTCCTGTTGCGTAATCGCCGCAAATTATGTAAATCTTATTAGCTAATTACTTAATCTGTTGAAAATTCTATCACCCCATTATAGATACCCCATTCGGTGCTAGACTACCACCAAGTGTAAAGTGACAGAAGGAGCCAAAGAGATAGACAATTCCGGAACTGAGTTAATCTGGAGCGGCTCCTGTACGAAACAAGAGATGACTATCAATGAGTCTAAGAAGATGTCGTAGTTATAGCACAACACATGAATATTAATGAAGCGGACAAGAAGACGTGGATATAAACAAAAGATGAATATTCAAGAGGCAGCTAAGACGATTTGGACATATCGCAGAGCGTAATTATTGACGAGACACGGAAGATAACGTGGATATAACAGATAATGGTAAAGGTAAATATAATATGAGTCATTAAGTCCGACATGGAGTCAATGTTTCGATCGTCACTGATATGGTTAGTAAATATATCTGCCTGAGTCAATATATATATATATATATATATATATATATATATATATATATATATATATATATATATATATATATATATATATATATATATATATATATGAGAGAGAAGGGGTGAGAGTGAGCTAGAGATGAAAGTGATGATGTTTGTGTTGTTATTGTTGATGATAATGGTGATGTGGATGATGAGTATGATGATAATATTGAAGATGATGATAATCATGATGATAATGTATATGGTGTAATGGTTTATTAAAATCTTAGCCAAATTACTAACTGAAGGAGCTGAGTTATTAAGACTCGGCTCTGGTCACACTTGAGGCATGCTAAATCGTCAATAAAATGGGGGTGAATGGGGTGGACATGATAAGTCGCATACAAAATGGGGGGAGTGGGATGAGCATGACAATTGGTCTACAAAATGGGGGGAGTGGAGTGGATAGGATAAGTCGTCAACAAAAAGGGGTGGTGGGTGGACATGATATATCGTCAACAAAATGGGGGGGGGGAGTGAATATTATAAGTCGTCAACAAAAACGGGAGTGGGTTGGACATGATGTGTCATGAGCAAAATGGGGGAGTGAGGTGGATATAATAGTCCGGGTACGGCATGGGATGGGAGGGTAAATGCGATAAGTCGTCTTAGCCATCAACAACAGGGAGCTAAACACGATCAGTCGAGTACGAAGATCCGTGTTGAGCAGATGGTGACGATGATGATGATTGATGTTTTACGGCCACTTTTATGCACAAGGTAGGCTAAATGGGCCGAGCGACTTCCAAAGGCAATGAGACGAAGTGAAAGACGAAACAACCTTGAGATATGCCTCCACCTAGATTCGAACTCGGGAGGTAGTGATCTGTGGTCCAGCACGCTACCGCTAGACCACGGAGGCGCCCCGTTGAGCAGATGGAATGGCATCCATCCCAAAGCGAAATTTGAACGCCAGCGAAGCATTGTATTTGACAACATCCATTTGTCAATAATTATTGAAGGACAGAAAAATTCTTCAAAAGTAACACCGCATTTGGCAATTAGTATGGATAAAAAGTATAATTACTATCGTTGTTAAAACGCCATTTCTTGGCGATGACTCAAAGTTGCTAAGCAATCTATAGACATTACATGCCAGATTAAGCAATTCCATTTTAAATGATGTATAGCATTGTCTCGTTTTGGAGCTGGAATATCATGATTTGCATAACTTCAGCTGACCACAATATAAGGCCGCTATGGCTTGCTATTGAACCGCCCATTTGATGTTGTTCGGGATGCAAATCTGAGAAAAGAATAACCAGCAACTTGCTTCCTAGTAATTGGAATATACAATACAGATTGTACATCATCTACACGCAGATTACAACAAAGCATGTTTGACAATTCGGAAAACCGTTTGTCGAATTTCATTCTTTTACAACGTTTGTCACCATACGAAACGAAAGATTGGATTTCGTGAATCTTCGGATCAAAACATCAAGAAGTGATCCAGGGAACGATATTTACACTTGCACATATACAAACATGGGCGCATACACAAACACACAGCATATGGCGAATCTTAATGTTGATTATGTGTCTGGTTGTATTTATTTATTAATAATCTATATTAATTTAGATCTATGTGGTCTCTCTCTCTCTCTCTCTCTCTCTCTCTCTCTCTCTCTCTCTCTCTCTCTCTCTCTCTCTCTCTCTCTCTGCATCACTTACATTTCGGGACTCAGCAGTAGCTGGGTTGTTCTGGATCTTGGCTTATCAGCTCTTCTACCTCGTAAGAGGCAATTTGTTCAGGTTTGGCGCTATTAACCTCTAGGATATTTGGCTGAGTGGCTACGCCCCTGAGAAATGTGTTGATCGAATGAAGAAGCTACGGATGAAGTAACACGCAGCTACAAGCAACAACCGGAATTCGATCCGGAAACTCGGCGATCTAAGTGTGAAGTTACAATTGAACGAAATAGACCAATAGGCGTCTCTGAAACGAAGCAGCAATAAAATGTTCCTTTTTTGTCACAAAATGTCTTCTATCACGAAACTTGCACTCAGCCACTCATTCAAAGGATTAAATGTTGCACAATTCATTGATGCGGAAAATTAAGGCAATCCTCCTACACGTAGAAACACCTTATATTGAATCGGCACTTCTTATTTTCTCGGGATGAGCTCCGATAAAGCAGTGCTTAGAATGTTGCACCGCAAGATTGCAGGTTCCAGTTCGAATCCGATCCGTACCTGTGCTTGTGGAATGTTTTCCAGAAAGTCGCTCCTCGGCTACATGTTCCAGTGGTGACGAGACCCCGACGCTAAACTCACTCATTCACTCACTCACTCATTCTAAAGATGACGGAATATTATAAAGTTGTGACACGACCGTTTCAGATTCACCATGTCTGGTCTCTTACTAATTTGTATGATCCAGACAAGAAATGTGTCTGGATCACAACTTCGTGTACAGTGGGTCGCTTAAAGGGTTCGCGTTAGGCATCTCTATCGTCTATTATGTGTGATTATAGTTTGTCAGACGTGTGTGAGTGAGTACCGGAGTGACTGGGTGAGTGAGTATATGAGTGAGTGTATAAGTGATTGAATGATTAATCGACTTAGATTCGGCACTCATGTCGCCTGGGAACACAGACTAAAAGCCATTTGTTATATCAATGGGGTCTCAGTGCAAATTGTTTAAGATTAATGCTGGAAGTACCGAAATGAGATGATCAGGCTACAGCCTTTCCTTGAGGAATGAAAAAATCCACCAACATGGTCAACACCGGGAATCGATCCCATGACCTAGATATTTTTAATGCAGTACGCTACCAATTGTGCTACGGTGATTCCCGTTAAGCTGTGACACACACACACACACACACACACACACACACACACACACACACACTCACACATAAACACAGTGAAAACACACTCAAATACACTTACACGCGCGCACTGGCCTACGACAGCCCCAAAAAATGAAATACGAAATACTGTTCTTATTTTTACGGCAACTTTGTGAACACATTAGATCAAATGATCCATACAATCTCTAAATGTAATGAGACGCAGTTAGGGATTAACTAGTCTTCACACATAGCTGGACTTAGCTAGGTCACGGGGAAGCCCTACGGTAACTGAAGAAGCCAACTTATGAGCGGAAAATTACATCTCATCTCTATCTTCATCCGCTAAGATCCCGTCTCCACGGCAGAACCGATATGGTGCCTGGCCATGGAGGTCTAGCCTCTGGGTTCCAATTCCTGCCTGTTTGTCCCGGAAAGGTCTTTCATCTTTCACTTCACCCCATTACGACGCTCTGTCTATTTAGCTTTTCGCGAGCACACACAAAAAGGCAGCGAAACGACAACAACATTTAAGGTTTCATTCGCTAAAAGCCTACCGGCCATACACTAGGGAACGTAATAACGTCGCCTCCCAACGTGTTATCCACGTGTGTGTAACGTGAGTTTACCTATTTATCCTCAAGTCAGGCTTACGTTCACCTGACGTAAAATGTCGTGGCCATACTAGTGTCTCCAATACAGCCCCCCCCCTCCGTAAACCGGATTACTCGAATGGGCTCTTTCTCTACTACAACACAACATATCAACAACACATCGACACCATCTCAAATACATATCACTCGGGTCGGAATAGGTGCACGCAGTAACAAAGTAGAAACAGGTCATTCTGGTCCAAAATACAATTACATTATTTGATATCCTTGTGGAGAGAGGGTAATAGTTCAAAACCAGATCCAATGTTTTAAGGAGAGAGCTAAATAGATAGATAAATAGATAGATAGATTGATATATATATATATATATATATATATATATATATATATATATAGATAGATAGAGCTTAACTAGTTTCTAGAAATACATTCAAAAACACAACTAACTGTCAGAATATGATTCATCAACTGAACGACAAATTTCAGCAATTAATCCTCATATTGTAGTACCGAGAACAATTTTAAATTAGTGTTAACAGCTTTTGAAACGCATCAAGTGGAGTTTTATATAATTATTTATTTGTTCCAGACATTTTTACTTCAAAACTTTCGTGAAATTTTTTTATTTCCAGACGATATGTTTTGTATTTATTATTATTATTATTATTATTATTATTATTATTATTATTATTATTATTATTATTATTATTATTCGTTTTTAAATTATTATTATTAGTAGTAGTAGTAGTAGTCGTAGTAGTATGTTTATTGTTATTAGGTCTAGTACCTTCTCTGCAGATGAAATCAGTAATACGAAGAAGATCCAAATATTTTCTAAACAAACCTTATTACCCCGAAATGATTAGGATCGGTACACGTCCGGAACTGCAACACGCTACAAGCCCCTAGTCTGGATCTCTAACGTTAGCCGTATCCAGAATCTAATGACGTCATATCGAACGAGGTCATGTCCTAGAACCCTGGAGCTATCCCAAGCCACATGTATGGAAAATATATCGTATAATGGACCCAATGTACCATTCCATACCCAATTATCGCCAGGTTCCAGTTTCCGGTTCATTATAACTCGCACGGTTCCCAGTAAGCTCCCTAATACCTGTGTTACGTGCGTCTATAGGATTTTTCATTCGATCATTTCTCACTTTCTCCCGAGATCAGCCCTTCATTCAGGAGCGATTAGTTTACTGGTTGTGTTTCTAAACTTACCTTCTGGGTTATAATAAATTAACCACAATGATATTGCGGAAACGAAAAAGATTATAACATTTATATAAAAGGCGAAAACAATTAAATAAACTACAAATATATCATTTAGAAGGACGTGCATGTTTATTTGTCACTATCGACTTTTGTAATATTCCTCACACAAAGTACCACATGCCCAATCCCATACACTGCCGGAAATCCAAGGAAAGGACTTTGATCGGAACAGGTCCCCTCCTTTTATATTGACTATATTCACCTGGTGCATTTACAGATCGATATATAGGACGTTTATTATATTAGAACAGGTGCGATTGCAAATACTTTCCTCCATATTTAGATACCAAATCATATATATATATATATATATATATATATATATATATATATATATATATATATATATATATTATTTATTTATATTTATAGATGTGTGTGTGTGTGTGTGTGTGTATATATATGCGTGTGTGTGTGTGTCTGCGTGTGTCTGTGTCTGTAAGTATGTATATATATATATATATATATATATATATATATATATATATTTTAATGTGTGTGAGTACGTGTCTGCGTGCTTGTGTGCGTGCGTGTGTCACTTAAGTGCATGCGGGTTGCTCTAACAGTAGACTGATTAAAGCGTTGCGATGTACACCTCCAGGTTCTGGATTCGAACCTAACCCTCAGCTGTATTTGTGGGATGTTTCCGTAGGTAGCCACCCTAGCCATATGTCAATGGTGTGTCTGTAGTAGGTAGGTAGGCTAAAAGGCACGAGTGACTGGTGTAACTGTTTGTCGCATGGTGCTTGCAATGTGCACTGCACAATTAGCGAGGTAAATGAATGGTGACATGGATAGTATAGAATACTGACACCGGGGATAATCTAATCTCTTCCGGATGATATAAGGCTAATAACTAAGTGTTGATTATAGTTTTCTCACGGAGAACAAAGTGGCAGATCCGGAAAGAGGTCAACTAGTACATTATATTCCTAGGACAATATGAGCACCGAGTCATCGTTCAGTTAGGCTTGGATCCGGTTTTATATTGGAACCAGTTGTTGGCGGCGATTGGTTACGTGAACGCCGTTCGGTCGATCCGTTTTCCGGGTTGTTTGCTGGACTCTGTCCGGATCTGCAGTGATGACTGTTATGAGGATATTACCTCATTTATACGACTCGTGAGTTAGTTGTCAATTATTCGCCTCAAGGAAAAAAAAACGACACTGACTTAAGACGTTAAGTGACAAGTTCAGATTGATTTTCTTTCTGTCTCTCTGTCTCTGTGTCTCTGTATTGCCTGTCTATCGTTTTGAATTTATGTCTGTTTATCTGTACCTGTATGTCTGTCTGTCTGTCTGTCTGTATGTCATTCGGTCGGTCTATTTGATTATTGTTCAATAATTGATTGATTGATTGATTGATTGATTGATTAGCCTATTTTTCTTTTTGTCAATCTGTCTGTCTGTCTGTCTGTCTTTGATTCTTTCATTTTATCGTTTTTCTCAGCGTACCCGTGTATCTAACTGTCTGTCTATATATCTGTCTATCTGTCTGTCAGGCTATATATTTATGTCTGTGTGTTTGCGTGTCTGTGTATAGATATTTCATTTTTTTCTTTAATATGGTCGCTTTAGTGGCGATTTAGTTAAAGCTCTGCAATGCAAAACTCCAATTTCTGGGTTCAAATCTGACTAACACCTGTATTGGTTGGACGCTATCTCTAGAGATTGACTTTTTGGCTATTTGTTCCAGGTGTGAACAGCGCCAAAAATGTATTTTTTATTTACTTTAATCTCGTCTGTCAATCTGTCCGACTGTCTGTAGTTCGGTTTGGAAGTATCCCCCCCCTTGTGTATTTGCCTCAGTAACCATGATTACATGTCAACACGTACACAGAATAATGACGCCTTAAAGTAAGGAAATCATTTGAAAAGGTTTCACCTCGACACCAAGCGAAGCGTCACTGGTTGTCATGGTTACATTATCCGGAAAATGATTACTTTTTATCAACGCAGATGTCCTGTTATTGGGATATGGAGTGGATTAGAATAGCATGTAATACTGACACGCACACGCAAACACATACACACACATACACATGCATACGCATACATACATGCACACGCACGCACGCAAACACTCAAACACTCAAACATACACAAACATAAGAAAACAAAGACAAACATACGCACCATCCACGTACGCACGTCCACACATCCAAACACCCACATACACATACATTCAAACTTACACACATACAAACAACCATTGATACACAAATACATGCACATACACGTGCGCACATACATAATCGCACGCATGGGCGAACGAAAGCACGAACGCCCGCAAGCAAGCAAGCACGCACACTAATAAATTCACATTTATATATACATTTATTTGCAGACACATACGTACCCTGACCCACACACAAACACACACACACCCTGACACACACATACACACACATATATATACACACACACACACACACACCCTGACACACACACACACACACACACCCTGACACACACACACACACACACACACACACACACCCTGACACACACACACACACACCCTGACACACACACACACACACGCACACTGACACACGCACACACCCTGACACACACACACACACACACACTATCACGTAAAGCTATACCAGTTTTTTAGTTGCCCACCATCCTACTAGCCTATAGTCTCTTGTTGTCGGATGTTGAATGTTGGTTGTCGGCTCTAGGCTTGTAGACCGACCGTGGATATTTCCGGGGTTTGTTGGCCTCTTTCAGAAGACAGAACACACACACTCTCTCTCTATCTCTGTGGTGAGGACGACGGGAAGTAGATCGATAGACCTAGCTCTCTCAGCACGCGCCATCCTTACACAGCTCTCGGCCGCCGACGACACGGATACCTCCCTTCTTAAAACGAGCCGAAACATCTAGCGGACATCGTACCATTCGCTCGCTCTATGGATCTTTCGTTGGCGGGTATCCGGAGGACGATGTTCGCGGGCCGGTGCTCTATCCGTACAGATTCAGGATATCGGTGCTCCGTTCGCGTTCCCTACTCGACTTCACTTTGGTGAGTCTCGGACGTCAATTCTTTTGGATCCGTTCGAACACCGAACCGGAGACGACCCGGATCGGCCTGTCCAGGATCCGAACCTAGCACTGATATTCTTGCATATGCAGTTCGAAATTCACTGGTTTGCCTTGGATCCAGGTAAGGAATGCGACAAGCAGTTGTCTTTTTTAAATACCATACTGGATATTATTATATTTGGCAATTAA
>JAODUP010000331.1:380000-387500 GCA_025642065.1 Paralvinella palmiformis | reverse complement strand
GAGTGAACTGGTGAATTCCTCAACGATTATTGCTGTATTATTGGTCAGCTTCTGTACTATTCGCTTTCAATCTGCTCACTGGCCATAAGATGTCCAGATTAATAACTCTCCAGACGTACGAGCTATTCCCGTGGCCTGGCTCGTGGTGATATTGGCAAGAGATCGCGAATGTCTGGCTTCACAAACCTCGGCTTAGCTGTGTTTAAAGGGTGTTTCATCTTCCACTTCGCCTCGTTACGTTTGAAGGTCAATCGGCCCGTTTGACTTCTCTCATCCACGTAAGTGGTTGTAACTCAGCACCATTTAAATTTTTGTCCAAATGTTTCAACCAGATCGAAACAGGTGAGTTCTAGCCTTGAAAATAAAGAAGGAGTAATCAACTAGCGTAACCACCGGATAACAATCCTTTATCCAGATGGTCTATTAAGGCCAGGTCATTTTAACCAAGTCTGAAGAAAACGTGTACAGCGTATAAAATTGGGTGAAGGTCTTTATCACGAATAAATGGCAGACTATTTGACATTGGCAGTTCAATTATAAACTTAATTTAATGCATCATCCATCGGAATTTAGATCATCGTCAAATAAGGAACGTTGACCATCTTCTCCACAAAGAGGATACCCACCTGATACATTGACACTTAATGGCTAGAAACATTCCATCTGTTTGTATTTCATCGACTGAATTCGCTCTCTCTCTCTCTCTGTCTCTCTCCCTCTCTCTCTCCCTCACTCTCTCTCTCCCCTCTCTCTCTCTCTCTCTCTGTCTCTCTCTCTCTCTCTCTCTCTATATATATATATATATATATATATATATATATATATGTATATACTCCCATTATACATAGACTTCAAACTAACATGGCCATAGCTAGTTCATCCATGTAGACGACAACATGCTGGCTAACAATGTCCATGTGTAACTAACTCACTGAATAATTAACTAACTAACTAACTAGCTAACCACCTAACTAATTAACCATTACATCTATCTAACTAACTGACTAACTAATTAACTAATATTTCAATGCTAATTCATTGAAGTATACCCCACCCCCGTTCTGAAATCATCATATCGAATTAAGCTATAAAACGTTCGGTTATAATTAAACTTCAATATTTGGAATGGTCACCTTCCAGCTTGATGCCACTTAAACGAAATTGGGATTCATGTCTTAGATTTTAGGCAATTAATTAATTGATTACTTTTATATAAGTAAGCTTATCACTAACACACACACACACACACACACACACACACGCACGCACACACACACACACATACACTGTAGGTGATTCGCTTTTTGTTTTTGCTTGGCGGCTTAGGGACTGGTGAGACATGTCTCAGCAAGAAAAGTCGCCACTCTGGATTCAGTCCCCTGAAGAAACGTCCAGAGTTTGAATTCACGGTTCGAGATTCTCTGTGCCTGTGCCTTATTATAACAGCTAAAAAACACACACACACACACACACACACACACACACACACACACACATATATATATATACACACACACACACACACACACACACACACATATATATATATATATATATATATATATATATATATATATATATATATTACGATGATTCAGTAGTAGTTTTCACTTTGTTTTATATTGTTAGTTGCCTTCTGACGGCTACACGATGAACACTCGTAGCTTCCTGTCCAAGGCTTGCCACCTATTGGCCGGAATAATCATTACGTCATTTAGCGTTGCTCGTAGCCAAGAACTCGCTGACGTCATAACAGAGACCCTGGACGGGCCGTTACGAGGGACGCGACGTCACGTGGACGTAGGAATAACGGGTGAGCGGTGTACCAGATGATGTAATGTAACACGTGATCGCATGTCGCACGTGGCGTGATAGACAGCGCAAAACATTGATTGAGTGTTTGGATGACTGACTGATTGAGTGAGTGAGTGAGTGAGTGAGTGAGTGAGTGAGTGAGTGAGTGAGTGAGTGAGTGAGTGAGTGAGTGAGTGAGTGAGTGAGTGAGTGAGTGAGTGAGTGAGTGAGTGAGTGAGTGAGTGAGTGAGTGAGTGAGTGAGTGAGTGATTGATAGTGAGCTGAGCTGACTGAGTGAGTGAGTAGTGAGTGACAGTAGTATGAGTGAGTGAGTGAGTGAGTGAGTGAGTGAGTGAGTGAGTGAGTGAGTGAGTGAGTGAGAAAGTGAGTGACTGTCTGATCAGCGTATTGACCGGCAGATTGAGTGACTAACAAACTGACTGACAGACCGACTGACGGACTCACTTATTGACTATCTGTCTGTCTGACTGACTGACTGATTGACTCGCTGGCTGACACTCACTCACTCACTCAACCTACTAACTGATTTCTATGTCCATTAGCTCTTGTTACTTGACACAGGACAAATATTCCAGTCTCAGAGCAATATACTCTCAGTTTCCATCTTTTGGCTTATTTACCGTATTTCTTAGAATCATAAAACTGTGCTGATGCTAAAAGCTTCATTACATTCACCAGGCTAAAAAAACATAGCAATAATACATACGTTCATCCGTCCATCCATCCATCCACCACATGCTGTATACAGATGTCCTTTTTAATATATATATATATATATATATATATATATATATATATATATATATATATATATATATATATAAGCAATTATAAAGCAGCATATTTTGTATTGAGATATTATAAAGCTAAACAATTTTTTAAACTGTTCGGGAAGGAAAGACAATTGCCATCTGGAAAAAAAATATATATATATATATATATATATATATATATATATATATATATGAGTATGACCTTTGTGACAACGCCATCAATATTATCTTTACAGCCATCACCACAATAATTGACGAGTACTTAGGGATTCCATACGCAGCTCCACCAGAAGGAAGCCGACGGTTTAAGGTCAGTGAGATGCTTGTTTATTTTTTGTTTGTTTATTTATTTTTTGTATATTGGTTTGCATGTATATATATATATATATATATATATATATATATATGTGTGTGTGTGTGTGTGTGTGCGTGTTTGTGTGTGTGTGTGTGTGTGCGCTGTGCGCGGTGTAATTTATATTATTATTATTCATTATTTTATTATTATTATATATATATATATATATATATATATATATATATATATATATATATATATATATATATATATATATATATATATATATATATATATGGGGTGTTTGGCTATCTAATGGTATTAATATTAACAACGTGGCACTAGCTGCGAAAGATCACGTTTCTTACGCCAAATATTCTACTCTCTTTTTTAACGCTGATTCATAGATTAATTTATTGACTCCAAACATCCTGGGTGAGTGACGTCATTATAGGGGATGCCCTATCACGAAGTCAAACTGGGACGTTAAACAAGTTCTGTACGCGATTTTTACGGTAAAACTATTCCCTATGTGGGCAGAGGAAAACGTTATCGATAATGCCTAAATGATAGTACCGACGAGTCTAGTAATAAATAAGAAAACTACCCGCAGAGAACCAACAATCCATAAAGAAATATCGCTGACATTTGCCGCCATACCAGCCACAACTAACGCCCCCTAGGGACATACGACTTCCCTATCTATGGCTTTCACGTGTGACACCAAGTCACATTTACTCCAGTCAACTAAGAGTCTTCTCTTCCTCCTCGACAACCGCGAAGTAGAGAAGTTTGACATTTATGAGAGAGGGAGAGAGAGTGGTAGGGTGAGAAAGAGAGAAAGAGAGGGGGGGGGGGTAGAAGGAGATGGAGACAGGGGAAAAGTATATATATATATATATAATATATATATATATATATATATATATATATATATATATATATATAGAGAGAGAGAGAGAGAGAGAGAGAGAGAGACACCTTCAGTTGGAGGTGGTCTAGTTTTATCGGATGGTCGTGTTATAAACAGTTCGTGTAATGGCGTGGATTAGAGATGCCAGTTTGAGAGATGTGGTCGTTATCACTGTGAACTCGTCGACTGGTCTGATGGCCTGAATATCGGCGCTGATTTTTACAAAGACTAAATCAGGATGAGAACGCTGCCAGATGGAAGAGGCGCAATGGGTTCGTCATGATCGCGTCGTCGGGACGAGAAATGTCATTAATGGAACTGTCTGCTCGGTCGTAGCTTCATGACGTCTCCGTACAGCATCATTATCCGTCCTGGAAATCGGCACCAGCAAATGATGGAATGTTTGCTTCTGATAAGTGCCAGTGGAAGAGGCGGCATCGAGCAATCAGATGCCGCTATAAGTGTTTTTCTCTTGGCGCGAGTTATAAGGCTATCGCACGCGTGGTGTAGCAGGCGCCACTTTGTGGAACGTGTTGTGAAAGGAGATAACAAGTACATTGACCGCTCAAAGTGTTAAATCTCCTACTAACACTTACCTGCTTAAGATTCCCTATATTATTATTATTATTATTATTATTATTATTATTAGTATGTAGTAGTAGTAGTAGTAGTAGTAAGAGTAGTAGTAGCGTAGTATGTAGGCGTTCAGAATATCATAAAGAGGTTATCTTTAAAGTCCTCTTCAAAATAATCAGTTCCTTAATCTACGACCTACTAAAGTCATTATATATTGGAGCAGACAGTATTGAGCCTCTGAAATGTTTTCCATTGTTGTTGTTGTTACTGTTGTTATTATGGTCGTTGTTTGTTATCGTTATTGTTGTGGACGCTTTAAAACGACCACTTCACGTGATTACACTTTGAACCAACCTTCTAACGGTTTTAGCGCTACGTGGATTGGGAAAAACATAACCGCTCGAATCGGAACCTTTTTTAGTCACCGTAACTGTAAACAAATGGGTGATAAAACTATCAAATCGGGAGGGGTGCGTCTAACCATATTTTTGTATAATTTCGATTTCAGAAACACACATCATGTTTTCAGTTATGGACATAGATCACCTTGAGGGCGATTTCCCCGGGTGAGAATTCCTTACCAGCAGTGATCTACTGTGACGAGTAGACAAACTGCAATCGCTGAAGCGGAGATTCATTTGTGGAAAAGTGACTTCAGGCTATTCTTTGACCTTTAAATGACATTTAACGGCCAAAGAATGGTTTCTACGTCCATTTCCTTTCAGTGTGAAAGACCGAAGTGTGTTGTGGTTTTTTCCGGGGTTATTGTTATTTATTGCACGTCAGATTAGTTTTAAGTCCCCAATGTCCTGGCCGCTATGTCGTCCATATTAGTCAACCAATCAACGCCCTGCTTTGATGCCGTCTTCGTTATCTCTCTAGGCTCCGGAGCCAGTCAGAGCGTGGCAACGAATACGAGATGCCAGATCATTAGGCCTTGTTTGCCCTCAAACACAGACCACGCCGGATGACATCACAAGCCAAGATAAACAAAGTGAAGATTGTCTATATCTCAATGTTTACTCTCCGTACGAGGTAAGCACCATTCTACCTGAATATGTGACACCGAGTCAATTGTAACCGTAACGAAGCGTTATTTAAATAATAACAGTCATGGTGTAAATATTGCTATAAGTGTAATGCATTATACTATCGTAATTGTACGTGAATTATTGGATATAGCATGAGTGTAACCGTAATTTCAATTAGCCATCAAAAAGCCCGTATTTGTCCAATTATATTTCAGATCTACGACCATCGATAGTTGGTTGGTTGGTCATTCTTCAGTTAATTGTGTTTTATAATATGTATAAATAATGTATGATCCAAAATATAGGATCAGCTGCTTTATACACACAATAAACATTACTTATCACTATTATCGTAATCTTATGTTATGATCCTTGTGTGAAAGAAAACAACTTAAGTCATTAATTGAGATATGGAGTTGTAATTTAAAATGAAAACTGTATTTGAAAAATAAAACTGAAGGATTAATTGTAATTGGCGTTCGTTCGCTTGACGTGAAATTGCAGTTTTAATCGATGTTATACAACTTCTGCAACCTTCTGCAATGGCTGTAATTGGAAAAAAAAGATGTAACCATGGAAGTTATTCCATCTCAGTCCTAATGATGCGCTCATTATTCAGATCACAACAGTTAGGGCTTAACCCTATCCTTATTTTGGCGTGTGTTTTGCTCGATCTGGATTAATGTGATCCAGGCAGCAGATTTAGATGTCTATATTCCAACTAATTGGCTGCCTTATTCATGAATAATCCGAACAAGAGTAATGAATAGCATTAACGGGAAGCAATCTATTCATTTAGCGTAGAATTAGAAGACGTAGCAATAATGATTTTGTTGGCACGCTCATGTTAAAAAAGCAATGGAATTAACTATGGCTTTTTCGGGGCTAGTTTTCTTTCCATTGTAGGCTAATTAGGCCAAACAATCTCCAACGGTTCCGAAATCAAATGAAAGATGAACCATCTTTGAAACTTAGCTGGGTCGAGATTTGGAGTAAAATCCTGTGGCTAATCCAACCGCGTGTCGAAAACATTTAGATATCGTTTTACACATTCAAAAACGTTCGCTACATACAAAAACTCGAACCTCATACGGGCACATAACGTGAATTTCAAATGAACTATATGCCTGGATCGCTGGATCTAGTAAAGATCGATGTTTATGTTTTGATAATCGACTGGACTTCATACCGTCTTCCATGCTCATAACACTTGACTATACGGACAGCCTTTGCCAAAGCCGACGCCACTTACGGGACTATACCCAGTTTATGGTTTCAATATGATCTCGTGTGTATATTCTTCTATTTCCAACACTGTAATGTAAAACATTGGGGCTAACTTAACTTAGCGACAAAACAGTTTCAGAAGATGACATCATATGCGAGAAATGCACAGCTTAATCCTAACTTGCATACAGATTTTACTGAAAGGTTTCAAACCGAAGGTAAAAACTATTCTGTCAATATATATAGGTAATATGGTTGAAATATTGTAATATATATATATATATATATATATATATATATATATATATATATATATATATATCACAGTGCCATTAAGCATTTATTCTGTTTATGCTCTTTATGGCGAGTTCATCAGATTCCAAGCTGAGGTATGCTGTTGAGACCAGCGTAAACAATTACTAGCGTTACCTTACACCTTGTTATACGTTAAGATAGGTCGTTGGAGTAGACAGTAATAGGTCGTAGGTTCAGAGAGCTATAAATGTGTATACAACTACAAATGATTTTCGGTTCGTGGGCGCCCTTAAAATTGTTAGACCGAGTTAGTGTTGGTCATCGTACAGGATTATATTAGAGCAGTATATGTCGATGTTGAACTAATCCATGCCCTGAGCCCTAACTAGCGTCATCATGTATTCTTCTTCCGTAAAGGTGCTGAACGCTAACTAGAGTGTAGTGTAAGATTACAAGCGTATGTTCTGGTGAATCGAGTGCTCTGCATGTTTGCTAAATATGCATCCCAGCTAAAGGTTCTAGGCACGTCCATGGCCGAAATGGTAGCGTTGTTAGCCACAGACGCCCAGTAGCGGGATTCAAATCGCGACCGGCCCAAGTCTAAGGGATGTTTCA
>JAODUP010000331.1:345000-375000 GCA_025642065.1 Paralvinella palmiformis | reverse complement strand
GAATATTACGATAACTGGACCGGAAATCCTGTATACAATTCTAGGATCGGTAACCATTAGACGCCAATTTAAAACTTGACTTACGAACTTAGACGAGAACACGACTCATACATTAACCAAATTCGATTTCAGTGACTTTGATCACTATTGCCAAGTGATCAAAGAGAACAGGTGATGCACCGTTTGTTCCGACTCTTTGATCTAAATATTTCACGTTCGTAGTTGAATGGCAGGTGTCACTGGTAATAAATGCTATCAGACCAATTTGGGGAATGAACCCTCTTTCCGTAGTATCGATCATGATAGATTTGCCAGGATCGATAATGATCGTTATGGTCGTAAAGCTATCAGCACACTTACTGACGAAATAGTTCCGAGGAACAGCTCATACATCGAAATATTCTTTCAGTGGACTAAATTTTCTAAGATATTCGTGACTGCGAAACCTTGATGTTTGGTAACAAACTGCTGAACGATAACCCACAAATTTTCTGACACTTCTTAATTTTTGGTCGAAGTATCTTTGCATACACGGCGACGTCACAGGCTTAACAATAGGGATTCCAATCATTTACGCATACACGCAGCGCATATAAAGAACGGCTTCGCATTATCATATACTGATATAAGCATTCGAATGTACAAGATTACTGCGATACACTAGCGTTGTTGTACTGAAGACGCTTACATGTAAAGACGATGTAATGTCGCATTACTGTTATAAACAAGAATGTTCTATAACGATGTATTTCCGTGGTTCAGCCCAGAAATGAAAATGGTTTTGATGTTTCATGTCTCTTAAGACCAGTATTTTGTTTGTGTTAATGGCGGATAATGACATACACTTTTGCCTCCTTTATAATAACAATAATATTAATAATAGCCGAAATGACAGTTATTTTACGCCGCTTGGCTACCTCAAATGAAGGAGAAGCATATGATCTGTAATTTACAGCTTCCCGACGAGGACTAATTCTAAATCAAATTTAGGGTTTACGATATATATGGTAATATATATGTCATATTCGATGGAGAAATCATCGTCAGTCACATGGCTGGCTGTACAAATCTTCCTACCATGATGTAACATGAGGCTACAAAATGCCGTAAATATAGGTCGTTTAAGTGGAGATTTCTCAACGATACGGCTCTATTGTTCGTTCATTGAATGACGCGTGAACACCGAGATGCGGCCTGTAAGTAGGTTAACTCATTTGGAGGTCGCTCGGCCCATTTAGCCTACCTTGTGCACAAAAGTGGCCGTAAAACATCAATCATCATCATCATCATCATCATTGGTAGGTTTATATTTTCGAAGATCTTTGAATTCTAGTTAGGCCTACGAACTTCACCTTTTTACACATAAACCAGCGGCTTTCACCTTTGATGTTGTTGATGAATGGATAAAGGCTTGTATGTTAGAGTTAACAACGTTGATGTCCTTAGAGGATTTCGTGGATAATGGAAATAGCTCTCGTGCAAGAACTAAATCAAGATTATGAACTGTTGTAAAACTATCAAATGTTGAAATAAGATTATATATATATATATATATATATATATATATATATATATATATATATGAGAGAGAGAGAGAGAGAGAGAGAGACGGGGGTTACAGCACTCACCTGATCAAAATATAAAGACATTTCAGACACTTCAGTATTAACAATAACTTCCAAGGTTAAATCCAATAGTCATACTGAAGAGAACAATGCAATTGTAGTTGATATACGAGACAATGACTTTGACCTTCTACCTTGATGGCTGTGATAACTGACCCCTTTCCTGTTTTAGCTTTAACATGTTGCCCTGATTTATCAATTATAGGGAAAAATTATGTCGGAAAAAATACAACCGGAAATGATACAGCAGCTATAATATTTTATAAATGAATTTAATAGAACGAAACATGTGTCTCTTGGTATAATTATACGTACACACTACACCACATACATATATACATGTAAAACATTTGTTTCTTAACATAAATATATGTATACGTAGTGCTATTTAGCAATTTACATGCATGTTTCATGCGATTTATTTAAATATACCCCCAAAAAAAGAAACCAAAATATCAATCTTTAGGTATAAAGTCATTTGAATACGATTGTTGTATTTCTTCCCGTGAAATCTATTTCCCTAAACAGGCCACCGTGTAGCTTAAAGTGTTTGAGGTGACGTTACACACACTTGACCGAGCAAAACTCTGCCAAAACACACTCATGTTTATGACGTCAGCCGCACAAGTCTATTGGCGTAACCGAATATTCATGAGGATAGTTTATGTGCCACCCGATTGACAATCTTCATATTCGTCATAAACATAGATACTGTCAGTTGTGTCATATCTGTGATACGAATGCCACATTCAATTACGGAGCATCGTGAAGATAATTACATCAAGTCACTGAAACGATGGACTGTTTTCATATTTCACAGAATTATCATACGTGTTAGATGATAATTGATAGGATCGATACTAATTGCCGCTAATATTATCCCTCTATAAGTTGGTATAAAGTTTCACGGTAAGAATAAAACTGGTGTCTATAATTACAAAATTTGAATCAATAATGTTCACACAATCTCAGTAACAATATTAGATTCGTAAATTAAATGTACAATATATATGAAGAACTTACGATACTATAATTTGATAAGCTCAGAATATGCACACTGTATGTATTATATTTCAGCATTGATTTGTCATTGTGCTGGCGGCGTATAATTATCTGGGTGAAAACAGAGTGAGAGTAATTGTAATCGGTTAGTGTAACCGTTTATAAGTGATTACATCATTACAATGATCGGTGGATAGTGAGTAGAATGTGTAATTTAGCCGGAAGTCTCATCTGAAGGTATTCAATTATGGAAACAATGGGATGGCGTCACGCCAAATATGTTGGACGGATACTTCGGCATCCGAGCGGCGTCTGCGATGATGATGATGATGATGGTGATGATGATGATTGATGTTTTACGGCCACTGTTGTGCACATGCTAGGCTAAATGGGACGAGCGAGCTCCAAACGTAATGAAGAGAGGTCAAAGTTGAAACGACCTGCAGATATTCCCACGCCGAGATTCGAACGCGGGTGGTAGTGATCTGTGTTCCAACGCGCTACGGCTAGACCACGGAAGTGCCGTTCCCGAGCAGCGTCAGTAGCAGATGAGAAACTTCTTTGTTTTGGGGGAGAACTATTCCGTCTTGATCGCTGCTGATTGGCTCACCTTCGAACAGCTAATGTACATAAAAAAACGCTGTGATTAATACAAATGTTTTAATCAAAATCGTTTTATTTACTAATGATATCAGTACGATCAGACATGGGGTAATCGTAATCGGTGATCGTAATCGATTGTAATCGATCATACGAGCTCAAGTAATTGGAATTATATTCGCCATTTCCAGATGCAATGTAATCGTAATCCTCGCCATTTGAAGTATAAATGTAATCGTAAGCAATGATTACCTTCACGATTACAATATGTGGTGGCAATTACATCTAGACTACTGGTGATATAATTATTAGAACTTCAGCATTGTGTGTGGTGTAATAGAATGATACTGAATGTAATGTAAGTTGTATTCAAGATCGTAATTATGATTACTTTAAAATTTAATCGCAATCGATTACCTGAGTCCTGTAATCACTCCATCCATGAGTACGCTACATCTAAGTCAGTGAGTAACAATGACGCATCACATTCATATTTGGGATATATATACATTGTAATCATGATTGTGGTCATGATTACTTTACAATGAATCGTATTCGTAATCGATTACAATCATTATTCATGTAATTGAAATTGTTTGCTTATAATGGCAGCTTATTTCAGACTGGAAGGGCATCACATAAAAACTGGATCGTGTATTAATTTCTGGTAAATCAAGTTTTGGTTTCATCAAAGGAAGGCCATGAACATTCAGGTGTGTACTCTACAATATATTAACCGGTTTGCCCAAGTACGCTGAACACGAGTACATGCCGTAGCGCCCCTTAGTCGATGCCAGGTTTAATACGAAGCCAATAAAGCTTCTACACGTGGACTAGCACGATCCAGTCCTGGTGTACAGTTCTGATAATCGAGCGAGAAGCATCTGGACAACAGATCTGTTGGTAGGCTTTAGTTTAGAGCAAGTTATTACTGGGTCTAACGCCTATTTGGTAAAACTTTCCAACGGTCTTTTACGAACATGGCCTACGAACTACAGATGGAACCTCGTTGTCTTCACGGTGTTCTGCGTGATGAGTCAGACACGATGAGTCAGACATGACATCCAGATGATTGATAGAGCTTCGTGTTACATACACTTGTGGGTTAGCCACGGACGACTTGAACGCTCTGGAACTCCCGGTCTCCTCCAGAAAATCGTGGTTTCGATTTTCGCAGGAGTGAAGTTTGAGCTTTGCTTACAGACATCCGGGTGTAGTCGTTGGATGGGCAAATCTTCGATGAGGCAAACTATAAATATACGTCAGTCAGTTAAAGCCAATGGAAGCCAACCCGGAGAAAGAAAACACGAAAAACGAATTAAAAGTTTAACACGATGGCACAATCAGAACAATGTTAAGAATAACAATATTGCCGTCAAAGATACCCTCTACGTCAATATCCCGGAGCGGCCATTTTGTTTTTGTTGGCTGCTGTTAGCTTATCAAATTGAGATGACTCCTTATTTGAAATATAATCCAGATCCGGAGGCAATGCGAGTATAGCCTACCTGGCCGGCCACTGTTTTGTAAATAAAGCACAATGTCATCACTTATGTTCACATTCACCTGTCATAAACGACGAGTTGATGATGTCCTATTTAGACAACGATGCGACCATATTCTTAACGGCTTCATGGTTAGCTAAATACGTCATTTCTTAGATGATCGAAATAGAATAAAACAGTTTTTGATGACAGTAAGCACGCGATCTCAAACTGATGGGCTGTAACCTGGTGAGGTCGTTCCTTTGTCTCCTAAGTTATTGATTTCGCATAAATGTGTTAGTTGTTATAAGTAGCATGTTGCTAGGAAAAGCAACATTGAGATGACAGTAACATGACAACGTGATGGTGATAATGCAACATTGAGATGACAGTAACATGACAACGTGATGGTGATAATGATGATGATCATGATGATGATCATGATGATGATCATCATGATCATGATCATGATGATGACGATAACTTCACTACTACTACTAATACTACTACTACTACTAATAATAATAATAATAATAATTATTATTATTATTATTAGTAGTAGTAGTAGTAGTAGTAGTAGTAGTAGTAGTAGTAATAGCAGTAGTAGTTTAAATATAATTATTAAAAAAATGCATATTAATATACTAGGCCTAGTGAGCGTTTCTGTCGCCAATGTCATCACCAAACATTGTGATAAAATACTTGTATTACTGATACAACAATACGGGGACATACTGCTGCGGTGTGATCAAACGAATTCAACTGACAGATCTCATCACTCTTCTGTGTGATAGATAATGTCATTATTAGAATATCGTTAGTCGTGTATAGAAGAAACACAGAACGAAGAGAAAGGCAGCACATTAACAATTATCCAACGACGCGTAACGTAAGCGAATGATTAATTGTTTGACTTAACTTCGGCACTAATCTAGCCTGGCACACACGACAGACGCGATATTGGCCATGGAAACGAAACGATCAGGCCGAACTCTTTCACGGATGAATGAAACATCCTGCAAACCCGGGTAACGCTGGGGTTCGTTCCAACGACGACGGACTTTGCAGTGCTGTGCTCTATCAAGAAAGCAATAATTTATTTAATTCATTCAGTCTATTATAAACACATTTTAGGTATAGTCTTTATAGAATAGAATGAATGCGAATTGTCAACAAACGAGTTTGATTATAATTGTTAATTTCTTATCATATGAGCATTTTCAATTAAAACCTTGTCGATTGTATTGCATAATTAATATCGACAGGACTTGTAACACAATTTAGCAAGAAGGTAATACAGGCTATTATGCTGTTTTTACTACATTATCAACGTGCGGATGATAATGTTTTAATTTACGTGAACGTTATGATGGTAATTTCTTTCAGCCAAACTATACAAATCAGTTATCTAGTGCAGCATCGATATTTGAAAAAAACACGAAATTCCTTACTAATGCGTAGATGTACATTATTTTTGAGAAATATCAGAAGAATTTTTCATCTTTCACTTCGCCTCGTTACCTTTGGAGGCCGCTCGTCCCACTTAGCCTTGTGCACAAAAGTGGCCGTTCTTAAAACAGCAACATTTCGTTTTATACTTTTCAGGACGCCGAAGAGAGAAGGGGACGATTTGAACGTCCGTTGGACGCCGACCCGACCCGGCACGGTCGACTACCTCCACATGGACTCGACGGTCGACGAGCTCCGGACGCGCATGAGCGTCCGGTTCAAGTGCAACGAGGTGGCGCTGTGGAACTCGCTCGTTCCCGATCTGGCCGCCACGTGCCGCCACTGTCGGGCGCCGCAGAACTGCGACGTCAGCAAAACGTGGATGTTTTTCGGCCTGACGATATGCTTGCTGTGCGTCGTCATAATATTGTTGTGCGCCATTGTGTGGAGCCATAAAAACGGTAAAAATTACGGCCTGCTTCGACGGAACAGCAGCTCTCTCCGTACACAGCCCTATGGCTTGGTCATGTAATTACTCAATATAGCGTTATTCGTCCTTTCATTCAATCCATCTATCTATCTATCTATCTATCTATCTATCTATCTTTAGGAATATCTATCTATTCGTATATTCTTACTATCTGTCTATCTGGATTTATGGTGGTTAATTTGTGTGCATCTAGCGATAGGTACTTGTGATCAGCTGTCTGTCCGTTCGTCTGTTTCTCCGTCCGTCCGTCTGTTTGTTTGTTTGTTTGTTTGTGTCTATACCCAGTTCCTGTACCATCGAGTGTAGGCTGTGTTTGGTGATGTGCCAGGAAAGTTCTTAGACTTGCTATAGTCGTAAATGAGTTTGGTTTATAAGAATCTTTGTTCGTTTTGATAAGGTGTGATGTTGTTCACGCGCCGTGTAAGCCGCGCTATGTAAGTGCTCTGTACCAACTCTATATTACGCACGCACGCATGCACGTATATATACACACACACACACAATATATATATATATATATATATATATATATATACACACAGACACACACACACACGAACAAATATTCATAATGAGCTTTTGTCATATATATATATATATATATATATATATATATATATATATATATATATAGTGCTGACTTGTGTTAGTTCTGCTTGCATTTACTACTCTGCTTAGAAGTGATGTTATTATAAAGGTTGTTGTTGCTGTTGTTGTTCTTATTGACAGTCACTGACAGTTACTAGTTACTGTCAATCATTCCTTCAGCCGTCTACCAGGTGTTATTGTGCATGTCTTCTCTCTAAACTTGACTACCTCGTGTAATGATTGTCGCACAGTCGGTGGTAATAATATTAATAATAATAATATCTGTAAAATAATAATTTCATTAATAGTGTCTATAATTAGTATTATGATAATTTGTACAATGTAAGCATTCTGATGATTAAAGTAACAACATTTATCGCGAAGCATGTCAACAATGGTACACCACAAGCCCTCATACCCCTAGTTAATATATATATATATATATATATATATATATATATATATATATATTACAATTTTTGTCAATATTAAACATGATTATATAGCTAAGTAATCAATTGATGCTAATTACAGCCTTTCATACACCACTAACAGTAACAACAAAGCCTTTTATCTCACCGACACCAACAGTCTGGTCACATCTCTCACCTTGTTTTATGACTATGATGACACCTCGATGTCTAATCAGTAATCTGAGTGTAATTGTTTCTATCCAGACTTGCGAGGGTCGACGAAGCACAGACACAGGAATAGAAACCACAAGATGAAGATGAAATGTTGATGGAAGTCCTAGGACGCAATTAGAATTATTGTAAATATACGGTTTACTCAGAGATTCAGAACTGTGTCTGGGTGTATATTTTCCTTATATGTCTATATATATATATATATATATATATATATATATATACGTGTACTGTGCACAGTGGTCATTATAGTTTTATATTCTCGAAATTACGTTTTCATAAAATCATGAATAGAGACAGTGCACCGAAATCATGTGATGTTTATTTTTATTTTAAGCTGCAGCATACCATTAGCTCAAACGAGAACGTTTCCTTCGCAGCTCACTCTTAAAAGTCTAGTTTTGGGCGCCACTGGAAGGGTAAACATTCCCCCCTCCACTCCCCCAGACACGCACAAATCGCCGGCGTCTTTGAACCTGCATCATAATGGTCGGCCAATCAGTGATTATACACTCACAGAAACGTCCTTTAACGCATTGCACGAGACCGTTATGATATTTTAAACGTATTTTCTACTAACCAGACGATGAAAAAGGGGTTTTTATTTAATATTCGACTAATTCCGTGTGTATTAGATAGCGACGTCCACCGAACTTGCGATGTTTGGCGCGAGCGTATTGAAAATTACTTCTTCATCGAACTTATCCCGAGGATGCAACGACGTGTAAAAAGTCTCTGGGAACTCGAAACGTTTCGTATGATTTTTTCGTTGTAATTATGCAATTTGTAAATTGTGTTATTTATGAATAAAGTGAATCCGTTGTAATTATTAATGTCTTCCCGCGGTCTTTGTTAAATGAGCTTCGTTCGTATGTCGCTTTGATTTGTTTAGCTGTGATCAGAACCAAAATGTACAATAATAATAATAATAATAATAATAATAAATGGAGTCGACATTCGCCCAACTAGTTAGACAATGGACTTTTATAACTGTAGTAATAAAGTAGCCAAAAATTAATACACAAACAAACAAACAAACAAAAGTACTCTTCACTTATGTGTCAAAACCAATTACTGCAATCCTGTCTGCAGTAGAGTAAATCATAATTATAAGACTTAGTTACCAAATCTACTCTTTTCGTTGGCTATCATTTGTTTGTTGTTCGAACAATTACAATGAAATAGATAACAAAGCTTCGATTAATACCGTTATATGACAGTATTTGATTATGTAAGTCTCGTAGTCATCCAAATCATCTGAATGTTGGATAAAACGAGGCCAAATACGAGATTATGTCCCGAAGGCTTTAAAAATTGAAAACAAAACGAAACTTACAAATAATCTAGAAACATCGTGTAATGTAACCAATTAGCTAGTCTGATGCTGAAATAGGAACAACTAATTATAAAGACGCTTAGGGATCAGTATACGTGTATATATTAGGGCTTAATAATTAATAGATTTCGGTATTTGACGGCGTAGAGAATCATCACAGGATAGACTTTAATGTGACTCGCTTTCCCCATTATCTACAATGATGCATTATCTCAGATCGAAGTAAATAATACATACGAACGTTTGTCGTCAGTTTACGTGTCCCACGCGGTCCTGATTCACGTTAAAAACAGTTTCCGTATGCCATAGGTGGGATTCGGTATCGCTGTAAATAGTATAGAAAGGGAACATAATATCTGGATTGATGAGA
This sequence comes from Paralvinella palmiformis, assembly GCA_025642065.1. Lineage (NCBI taxonomy): Eukaryota > Metazoa > Annelida > Polychaeta > Terebellida > Alvinellidae > Paralvinella > Paralvinella palmiformis. Next base: position 365,409 of record JAODUP010000331.1, on the reverse strand, counting down.
AGACTAAATTCCTTATTAACAAACCTTGATACTTATGATGTGTAATTAATAACAATATCTTCGTTTTTCTCGAATCGTCAAACTGAAATAGCACGCGTTCCCGCTATTGAAAGAATGACGTCATGCGTGGAATGCCGCGTCTCGGAATTACGCCGCAGAGGGGTTCAATATGGCAGCCCGGAAATGTTTTATTTGGATACATAACGGGAAGTGTGGGACAAATAAACTGACGACAAATGTTTGAGCTGTATGTCACGTTATAACAGTACAATGAACATTTGTTAGCAATAAGTATCCGGCCCGGATCTTTGATATCTTACAGAAACTGACACGAATTTGTGTACAAAACTAGCCGATAGGCTTCATATAAAAACATGAAGGTCGGAATATGTGACACGTGTATATATATATATATATATATATATATATATATATATATACGGCTTCTGGATCTAAACGCATTTCGTACAATCTTCCGGTTAGATTAGAGCTTGATTGCGGACCAACTGACTGACTCGCTGAATACTGCAGATTATAGCCGAGCACCAGTTTCACTCTTTCACTGACTCACTGACTAACTGGCTGACTAACTCAATACTAAAGATGGCATCGGGTATCATCGTCATTTACTCACCAACTCACTGACTAACTGACTGACTCACTAACTCGCTCGTTGACAGACTGATCGACTGACTGACTCACACACCCACACGCACACTTATTCAACCATTCGCCCATGCCACAAATCATTTGATCAACCATGATATATATATATATATATATATATATATATATATATATATATATCGATTACATTTGATGTCTTAGATCGCATAAATCTTGCTGCTCGATTCTCCGACGTAATGAGATGATTGCATGTAAATCCTAACCACCAACAACCTGTCGGTGTAATCAGAGCTCTGTCATTACGTAGAAGTCATTACTTGTTCTTTGAACATCTGTAGCCATCTTGTTGTCACGAAAGCCAATTCGGCAATTATTTGGAGGCAGGAAGGGGGAAAAAGGTTACCAAGTCGAAGATGCCTAAGTGGTGCTCAGGGTGGTGGGATGTTTGGGAACATTCTAGCAGACTTAGATGTAAAGGTTGCGTTTGGTAAACCAGCATATTAAGATGCCATGGAAAGTTTTAAACATATGCACTGGGGGCATGCTCGAATAATCGCGGGCATGTACCCCCCCACCACCCCTCCACACACACACACACACACACACCCACTCTTATAAACACGCATTCTATAAAGTGAGACATGATTAGTCTTTCCACCCAATTCCAACACACACACTGTGTATGGACACCGTTATGTTTATTTTGCTAGACATTTCCGCAGTTTGGCAGAGAAATGTGGAACCTGAACTGGATATTATAAACACCTGATTTAAAAAATGCCAGTTTTTCCAACAACATTACCTCATGACTATTAACTTTCTATGTGGTCTGGTCACTGATGTTATCGATTGGGTGTGAATAAATATTGCTCAAACCTATTTTTTGACCGTTTCTAAGTCACAGTCAAGCCGTTAAAGAATCGCGAGCCTGAATACATGCAGTTTGTATACTCCATTGATTATATGGGGTATCTCATTGATGCAGTTATTAATGCATTGTCTCGTTTCTGATGGATGTTTCATCCTGTAGGGAGTAGCTCTTTAGCCAAATGTCTCAAGCGCGACAGTTTAATTATGCACTTACTAATTAGTCATATGCTAGATGTTGGCTACCCCGAGCATTAATGTTTGACAACGACATAATTTACTAATAATATTTACGTATGGCAATCTTTTCAGATGAAGTACGATTACACCCGTACCAACAACAAGACAGTTATATCAAACATACCATACTGACCTGAGACACTGATAACTACTCTAGTCATCAGATAAATCCTTGAGAAACGTAACATTCATATCAAATATATACAAAACAAAACAAAAATCCTACCCACGAAATACTCGTACCCACGAGATACACCCCCCCCCCTCCTCCCCCGAGATCTCATCCCCTCCACATACACAGACACACGATATCCATCCTATATATTTATCATATTGTTATGAAGCTTTTCCTATCTGATCCAGACTTTTACCAGTCTCTCCAGGTTCGTGTCAGCAGTTTTTTGCCATCTTCCCCGCAAATGTCGCAATATCTCACCTTTTCCAGTAACTATCGATGGCGTACCAATAGTTGGTCTGACGTAAACAAAACTCTGTCTGTTTGTCTGTTGTGGTGAAGCTTTACAGTAGGATAAGTGGGTTATCAAGCATATCTTCACTCCTCGCACACACACACGCACACACGTACACACATACACACACACACACACACACACACATACACACAGAGAGAGAGAGAGAAAGAGAGAGAGAGAGAGCTACACACATCAATATATCTATATGACCAATAAGTTAGTTGATAACGAGACATTTATGGTATGTTGCGTTGGCATCGAATAAAATACTCCCACATGCACATATGGGCAAGCGCCTCTGTATTCCGCCTCTCTGACGTAACACATACACACACACACACTTACCTAAGCACGTACACATGCACGGACACGGACACGCACACACTCACATCCCAAAAGAACACCCCCTCCTCACACAATCACTTTGTTTACCTTGATCCCATAAAATACCAGGTAATTATGACGTCATCATACGTCATATTACAGGTAATGCTGCTCTTACAACTTATATAAATATAGATGTACATGATGTACTGAAGACAAGACAACACAGAAAACAACACAATATAATATCGGGGAAAAACCACTTATATAACAGCGAATGAAACGCGTACGGAACAGCACTTGTACTACAACGTAGACACAATCACAAGAACAACAGATAGAACAGCCGATGGAACAACGACTAGAAAAACAAATATGACAAAGTGTAGAACATCACGTTAAAGAACTGGCAGAACAACGACATTTAGCTTGCTTTCCATAAGTATATTACAGATCCTTATCAAAACGGAAACATAGAACTTAACAGTGTATTCTATTTTTCTTCACAACATTGCCTGACCTGACTTAACAATAAAAAAAAGGTTATTGTCCCATTACCCTACCCATTCAGCCTCTTTCACCGTTCTTTTTGTAACATTTATATAATAAACTGTACACATCACATATTGGGTTCAGTGGGAAGACAACTTCGGCTACACTGGCCCTTCAATCTCCATTGCCATTACTATTGTGTATTATTGCATTATATCTATTGTATGGATGCACATGTAAATGGAAATTGAAAACAAATTTCAGTTTCACAACACAGAACAACAACAACAACAACAACAACAACATAGAACAAATAGATATAACATACAGATCAATGGATTAAACTGAAGGGACGCCGCAGCACGAAGAACACAAAACAAAGCAACAGCAAACAGACAACACGTTGAACAACATACAGAACAACAACAACACACAACAAGCCACAGGACAATAACACGTATAACATTTATAATAATAACAACAACAACAACACACATAATTATATAAAGAACAACAACACAGAAAACAACAAACTTAACAAGAACACATAGAACAACATACAGAACAACAGAACACACAGAACAACATATAAAACAACATCAACAATATACATTGTTTTAACATTATTACTAGTGACCAGTAACCGATAATAGGTCACGTGATAATGTTACATATGGCATCCGTGGTAACATTTCTTACGTCACTGTCATTAATCCAAAGATTGGCATCGATGTCAAATCTGTAGTTGGTTAGCATGGCTAGGGTATTAGCAGCTGGATGACAGCTGTAATTGACTGCTGGTATTAGTGACGTCATTACCACTGGTATTAAGATTAATCCGATCACGTGATTGTGGCTTAATCTAGTGCTATATGGCTAGTGATATTTACTTTAACAGATACCTCGATGGTATATTGGAATGATGATGATGATGATGATGATGATAATGTAATGAGGAGGAGGAGGAGGACGACGAAGATGACGATGATGATGACGAATAAGCCAGGACGAGGTTTTTTGTCAGGATTTCCTACTTACTGGACACTTCTACTAAGTGGCGCCACACACACACACACACACACACACACAAACAAACACACACGCATTCTTGTGCCATACAATCTTGTTAACACAAACCCACTTTCGACTAAATATTTCTTATAGCCAGAGACCATCTCAGTCCGGTGAAGTGGTCCAGATGTGACTGACATTTGATCCAGATATCGGTATAAAACAAAGCCTGCTCATAAAGCCAACAAACGACATACTCCGCCTTCTTGATACTGAAAAACGGATGGAACTGATCCAGACTGTCCGACTTGACCTATATGTGACTAATCCAGGTGAGTTGTTCTCTTGTTATTTTTATTACCGAACGGTCACTTGTTTGGCCAATTATGAAACACGTGATAAAGCTATAATACACGCCCGCGGGAGGTAGTGTATATATATATATATATATATATATACATTTTGTGTGTGTGTGTGTGTGTGTCGATATGTGGTCTTTACTAACAGTCCTACTGTAAGACATGTATTTTCAATTACTTTCTGAGCTTTTAAAAATATTATGAGGTTAGCCAGTCCCGAGAATATCGTGGTAACCATTGCCATAATAATGCAATTAGTACAATAATAACATGTCGATCGTGTCTTATGTCCGTACAACATTGAACATACATATATCTTTCGGTTTATTTGCTCCAATTAAAATATGATATTTATTTATAGCCACCGTCTAGCGGTCAGGAAGCATGGAAACATTCCCGTTTTATCACCGCTTCTTGCTCAGCGTAGACTAAATGAGCCAAGCGACATTGAAAGATATGAGACCAAGTGAAAGATGAAACACCCTTCATCCGCAGTTTGGCTGGGATTTGAACCCAGATGCGGCAGGCCCGTGAACTGATTCTCGGTTCTATAGTAGGCACAGTTATCGTGCGATGAAATAGTACTATTCTCGTTTTAATGGCGGTCAATCGTCTTCCACATTCAGTTCTGATATCGTATTATGGCTGTATAACTCACGCTGAACTTCACCTTTCATAATCGTGTATTTTCAAGCGCGCGAACGCTTGAATCCACGAATAACCAGATGATATATTAGAAAGGCTTTGGAGTCGGCAATCCTTAGATCTGTTGGTGATCTGTATCACGGGATCTGAGTCACTGGATCTATGTCACTGGATCTGTATCACCGGAGAGTAGCGTGAAACCATGGGCGATAACGGATGAATTGGGGCTACATAATTTGTAAAATTGTAACGTACAAGGGAGGAGGATTTATAAGAGTGGTGCTGGTAGTGGTAATAGTAGTCAGGGTGGTCGTATTAACAATATGGTCTGTAGGTTTATAGGTAATTCGAGCTCCCCCCCGTCCGGTACTTCAATCTTTCACCCCACTGCAGTTGACAACCTGATCCTGGTATGGTAGGCACTAGACTGCAGCACATTATCCTATATCCATTTGGCGAGTCTCCCGAATATTTCTACTCACAATTAATGTAAATATCCTTTAAATAATGTATATATATATATATATATATATATATATATTAATATAAATGTACATTTATCGGTACGGCCTTTAATCATTGGAGCCATAGGGCGCCGATAAAGGTCCCTGTGGGGCCCCAAGGCTTCAGTATAGCGTAGTCAACGTAGTCGGGATAATAGTATAATACTACTACCACTACTATTACTACTACTACTACTACTAATAATAATACTAGTATTAATATTAAAAGTAGTACTAGTAGTAGTAATAGTAATAATAATTATAATAATAACATCACCTAGGAGGTATCTACAACGAAAATCACACCTCTTCATCACTTTGAGGATGGATGTACCTTTTTTATGTGATTGGTTGTTGGCCAGATAATCTCTATGGCGGAGATTGACTTATATAGGGTCAATATGACAGCTTAATAAATATTGATCATCTTGATGAAGTAGTGGCTGTGTGTGTATATGTGTTTTATATATATATATATATATATATATATATATATATATCCTATCGTTTGTTGTTCATTAGTGATGTAACTAGCATATGATTTCTATTGATCTTCTAGCATAGCTCCAACAGTATAGGATGTCTGTTTTTATTAACCTTTTCTTATCGCATTTGCCGATGTATCCTACTAGGATTAATATGGAATATATCTGTGATCGGATTGAGTAATATATGATGAACATGTGTATCGTACTCTGAAGCGATATGCCTATCATCTCTCTCTCTCTCTATCTATCTCTTACTTTCTCATTCGTGCCTTGCCTCGCACTGACACACACACACACACACACACACACACACACGCGCGCGCGCGCGCGCGCCTATCGACTGAGATAAATAAACTCACGTATTCGATACTCTTACAATACACAAACACTCAAATATCCCAGTCAATCCTGTCAACAGATCGAGCCTAGTTTACCGAAAACAAACCTATTCCGGAATTAGTGACAAAAGGTCGAGGACGCGGAGGTGAAAGGTGATTATCCCAAAAGGATTTTCGTACGCTCCGACAACATAAAGATACCCCGACTTCGGATTCTGGATGCTTTATTTCTATGGAATAAACTCCCCGTTCTATTTACTTTCGTCAAATTCTCATTCCCCTCTAAGTCTGCTAGCCGCATCTGGATACTTGCTTGAATGACCTTCACATTCCTGGCGCCACCTGCCGTTGGCCGTTATATTTTTTGTTTTAAATCAACTGGAAGCTACTTTCAGACGGAGTTTCTTCGTTCCAGCTTAGATCCAGGATTGGCTAGTTTTGTGCCCGCCATCCATATTTCATTTTCCGTCTGCGTAACAATATTGCGCAGCATAAGGAAACCGCGCGTTTCCACTGATTAGACGGCGGAATGTCAGAGAGTAATGACGTCATCTTTTTATGCGTACATCATCCATGACGTATTTTTCTTCAATAGCCTTAGGCATTCGTCATTACGTTTCCCAGATTTCCTTCCATCTTTAGAAAAAGAAAGAGATAGAATGACCGCATTAAGTATTCCATAATTTCATATTCCATTAGCGCGGTGCATCGGCTAAATATGTAGGCGTACCATGTATGTTTTCTATCTATCATTCGTATTGTTACTGTAGGGATACATCGTAAATCAGTACATCTGTGTTGTTATAACTATAAGAACATCTGGGCGTACAATAATATACTGTCTATGCATGGATTATTATGCTCAGTAACCATATTGCGCTTATGCTGAGAGGAAAAACCACATTTTATTTCATTGACCGAACCCATACTGCTACGATGATGATTGATGTTTTACGGCCACTTTTGTGCACATGGTAGGCTAAATGGGCAAAGCGACCTGCAAAGTTAATGAAGCGAAGTCAAAGATGAAACAACCTTCAGATATGCCCACGCCGAGATTCGAACACGGGTGGTAGTCATCTGTGGTCCAACACGCTACCGCTAGACCACGGAGGCGCCCTCACTTTTGGGTACTGATTTGTTATTGTACATTTATTGCAGAAATATATCGTAATTCTTTGTTATGCAATACGCTAATTTATTTCTTCATGCAACAATGCTTTGTAATGGCGTACGAGGAAATGTGTTCCAGTAATTTAATAACCAGTATTCAGGTTCAGGTGCTTGGAATGTTTTTAGTAAATCAAGTCTGAGGTTGATGGTAGTTTATTTATTTACTGGAATCGTATACCGAATGTGAGGTTTATACTTAGAAGGTGGTGATTAGTACACGCGTGGTATTGCTGAACGCATTTATCATCTGGGCCAACGAATAGTGCCTGCTGTGGTGATGTTTCAGTAATAATGGCATACATTTTTAGCCGAAATTCCGTTTCCATATCTTATAATGCGCCTATATCATTTTAAGCGCTGATCTGGGATACATTTTAAAACAGTAAACGCCATTCATGTCTGAACTGCGTTGTATTTTTCTATATCAGGGGATCTATGTTATTGGCAGTGTCCGTGAGGGCGCCCTCAGCCTAGTAGATCCGGATATTTGTTATTCGTGGAACGCCTACTACACTGCCAGAGTCGGCGTGTAGTGTGTAGTGTGTGTGTGTGTGTGGGGGGGGGGGTAAGTTTCTCATATCGCTGCACTATTTAGTTCTAGTAAATTAACAACTAAACGTGCTAGCGTCTTGTGCTCAAATTCATGATGTGGAAGAAGTAATTTTGTTGTACAAAATATGTTTCCTATGATAATAATAATAATAATAACAACAATAATAATATATACAAAAGGTCAGATATCCATTATATACCGTTGCTCAGTTAAGAAAAGTTACCATGTTATTCATTCGAAACTGATTATATCAATAAAGATCCCGACGTAAGTATGGCCTTCTGAATTTTGGATTTATCATTTTGCTATAGCGGGGTTTATAATCAACATTTGTCGCGATTGTTCATAAATACGTCAACGAATTGCTACTTTCAGGATCCAGTCACCAAGAATCTATTCCGTTATTTGTTATTTGAAGGTAATTCAAAATCGATTCAGAGCCACAAACAATTGTTGGAACGGAACGAAAAAAACGTGAAAGGGATAATAATAATAATTATTATTATTATTATTATTTCTTCTGCTGCTTCTATTGTTGCTGTTGCTGCTTCTGTTGTTGCTGTTGCTGCTGTTGTTGTTGTTGTTGCTACTGTTGCTGCTGATGTTATCACAGCGGCCCAATAGATAGAGTGTATTTCTACTGTATTCAATAGCCCCTTGTCCTTGCAGCGTATCAGGAGTGTAGTACTTAAGACACACCAGGACATATTTGGCTTATTAATGAGAGCTGCCACGGACTGACCGTAATAGACGACTGACCGTTTTAGACGGGTGACCACTGGCCTAGGTCTTACTCTCTTCCCTTGAAATATTTACCAACATTCATCTGTGAGACTTGATCATAGACTACTTGATAAACTGTCTCTAAAAAATTTTTATCCTATCATTTAAAGATTGTGGCACAGAAGCCTGTCATTTAATTATGACAACAGCTTTTATCCTTCCGAAGTGATATAATTTGTTGAGATTTGTCGCAACTATTCCAGAGATTGCAAACCGAATACTAACAACTAGTAGACTGGCTGACTGACTCACTGACTGACTCACTGACTGACTCACTGACTGAATGATAACAAAATCATCTAAAATAATTGACGTCTCATTATCTATAACAAATAACTGAATGAGGACGACATCCCACTTTTAGAATGAGATCAAAATACCTGATGTTGGTTATGATCCTAAAAAGTTGGATTTCTCTTGTCCGGATTGCTACTGGGTTTAGGTTGATCCGGACATGGACGCTATTTAGACGACGATAACTATGCTTTAATTCGTGGTTACCCCCACCATCCCAACCTCGGGGAAAAACATTTCTCCTATCGTCTATCGGCGTAACTGGAGAAACTTCCCAGAAATCAGAATCTTCCTCTTGGAAATAATACATATTCCATACAAGTACACGTCATGCTTCTGAGTAAATGTCCTAAATACCGATTAGAGAGGATGGTATTCGTTGCATGCTGTAGTGTGATGTAAGTCAATAAATGCATGTTTAGCTGATTTCACCAAAATAAAATATACGCCGAAATCAACTGATATGAAAATTAACAAAAAGGACCCCTAAAACGTAGAAAGCTGGAATCGTGAGTGCAATCATACTTGGTGTCAGTAACGCAATATAAATGTGAAATTATTTATAAACAGCAAAACGAATTACATTTAAAAAAACAGTTTGATAATAATATTTAAACACACACACACTCATGCACGCACACACAGGCGCGAACACACATGCATATTTCTCTTTTATAAAGTTTTATCAATGAAAACAAAGCTATAACCTAAACAAATCGGTTCACTATCTTAGTACTAAATAGTAGGACCGTTTGTTTATCTTAGATACACCAAAATGGCTGACACACTTTGAAGTCGGTCAAAGCGGGATCTGTGTCAAGTGAACTGTTGATCCATCCCTCAATAATGATATGTTTCTACTTCGAAAGCTACGCTTGATGGCATTTTATTAAAAACAGGTATTATTATCTGAATTAGTATGTTAGTATCAATAGTACTGAAATATTGTGAAAAATCTAATTCTATCTTCTTTTTAAATACGAAATATAATATAATTTATACCGTACACAGGCGATTGAGGACATGGAATTAAATATGGGCGGAGGGGGGTCGATGACAGCGTAATAAATACACGCCAATTGTACGCTAAGAGTAAGGATTCCCATCCTAGTGAGTGACAGTGTGCCGTTACGGTATTAAGTCGATGCGATGTCACTTAGGATCCCATTGACTCTGACTTGAGGTCACTAAACTGCTTATTCACGGAAAAATCTACATCGTGTTCCGCAGCTAATAGTTTATAACAAAGACACCATTTAAGAGATGAACAATAACAACCACTAAATTTATTTATTTGAATAATGCGTTTGTCAACCAAGAACTGTTAAACAGCTGAAGAAGACGACTTCGTTGATAATTGTAAGCTCACTATTATGGTATTATTTCGTTGTGTTGCCTTCTTTTATTTTCGACAGAAACTGAGTAACATTCATAATGTCCTTTTTAAATATTTGCTGTCTTGATAAATCTCGTTGCTAAAACTTCATTGCGAAAAACGAACAGGCTTATTGAAGAGAGGATCAAGTGGAAATAGATCAAATATAAGCTTCATTTAATATCCATAACAATATATACGTTAACAATAGGATCAAACATAAGTCAGAGAGCGTGAAACAAACGACAAAGAATAACGTTATAAGATACAGCGAATGAAATTGACAAATATTGAAACAGAAAATTAAATAAAATGTAATTTCCTCAAATGAAAAGAGCTTGTTTTTAGACGGATGACACGTTCACTACATTTACCCAGAGATAAGATATTAATGCCAGTAAACAGGTTTTATCAACGTACCACTGATAATAAGTTCAGCGTTTACCGTATCTGTGTCCGAAAGTGTGTCTGTGTGTAAGGGGGTGGGAAGGAAGCACTAAAGTCATAATAATAATAATAATAATAATTACAAAACTTTTATAGCACCATTATCCTCGAAAAGGATCGAGATCAGTGGCGTACCTCATAGTCCGATACGATGCAAAGTTCATCAACAGTGATCAGATGGGAAGGAAACATAGGAAGAATAAGCGAGTCTGAGAGTTTTCAAATGGTGTCGGAAAGAAACTATGCTGTTTGATGACATAACATGTTCAGAGAGTGAATTCTAGAGAGTGGGACAACCAAAATAGCGCGGGTCCCGGTATGAGTTTTAACCCTGGAAACAGAGAACAAGTGAAAACCAGATGAACGCAGTTCTCTGGGCTTGGGTGATAAAAACAAACAAACACGGACAATAGATATGAAGGTTCTCCAGAAGAAAGCGTTTGATAGGCAATTGTGCAGAGTTTGAAAATGATACGAGATTGAACAGGGAGCCAGTGAAGCGATTTTAGGAGTGGGACAAAAATAGGAAATTGAGGAGACCCTCCGACAACCCTAGCAAAGCAGTTCTGAACACATTGAAGTTTTAAAATATCCTTAGATGCAATGCCAGAGTCAATTGAAATGAAGTGTTAACCTTGTAGGGGAATTTCCGAGATGAAAACTAGGTAAGACCAACCGGGAAAGACGAGACTTCGTGAGAAAGATCAATTCGTCAATACTAAGAATGATTTATATTAAATGTCAAATGTGATTTACATGAAAATGAATACGAAAAGGCTTAAAGTTGTGTAAAGCAGCTTCTGTTTAGTTGGGTCGAAATTTCCACAATGAAAAGTTATTGTATTACCCTTGTCACAAGCCAAGCTTTTATCAAATAAACATTAATCATGTCATGATACCGTTAAGCTTAGGCATGAATTAAAAATGAGTCCGAAACATCATTTTTATCAAATAATACGCATCAATCGAGTTGAACATAAAACACAGTGGACAAACAGTGTAAATTATTCGAGTTTTGAAATTATTGGGGATCGACCAAATATCGAAGGGCAATGTGAATAAATATTTTTGGGAGTGTTAGCATGTGATATGACGATGGCGATGATTGATATTTTATGGCAACTTTGGTGCACATGGTAGGCTAAATGGGCCGATCAACTTCAAAGGGTAATGAAGCGAAGTCAAACATGAAACACCCCTCAGATATGCCCACGCCGAGATTCGAACTCAGGTGGTAGTGACCCGTGGTCCAACGCGCTACTAACTAGACCACGGAGACGGCCCTTGTGATATGACAGGTGATAAGTCATATTACTAAATAATATGATTATGATTAGCTAATACCAGGTCCGTTAGACAAAACTGAAATTACATTAGATTGATAGAATTGAAGGCACAGAAAGAAAAAGTGATTTTATGCTCTTGATATTTTTTAAATTTTATCGTAATAGTTTGGTCTGACTTTATGTTAACATCTGCATCGTATGTTTATTTTACTGGAAGGCAAGCAGCTTTTCTGAAAAGTGCCCGCCCCCTTCCCTTCTTTATATATATATATATATATATATATATATATGTATATATATATATATATATATATATATATATATTATCTACAACATAAACAGACTGAAGTTCTTACCTGCCTTTCAGCTGTCACTTACCACGACCAGACCTATCACCATTAAGTCTAATCATACTGATAACGTGGTCAGTGTTTGTGCACGCAATCTGATAATGCTGTAATTACAGGTGTAGAACTGATCAAAGTTGGCTATCCTGGAGTACGCAGTCTTAAATCGCATACAGACGCATTGGGGCACGCGAATAAACACACACACACACACACACACACATACACAACCCCGACACACACACATATACAACTCCCGATACACGCACATAACCCCCAACACACACACACACACACACACACACATAATTATCCGGCTAGCACACACATACACACACAAAACATCGTATACCAGAACGGAAAGCCACCCTATCGTTCAGACCTGTGTTGAGTGACGTGAATATAACACTATTTTGATGGTTTGGTGTTGAGCGTTGTGCGTGAAAACGTTGATTGTTGTAAACAGTTTTATTGCAGTAGATCTAAAGAAAATACTTACATCAATTCTGTATTTGTCGCCAGCTAACAACGGTTTGTCTGTTTCCAATGTGTTGAAACCATTGAAAACTGAAACGAAATGGTTCTTTTAAATACTGGTGTCAGACTGTTCACGCCCTGACTGATTTCGTATCGTGGCTTCACGATGAATTAGTCATATTTTAACTAGTTCGGCATTACTCATCTTTGAGCGTCCCATCCGCCATAGGCTCGCTATTTAAAACTAGACAGATCTTGTTGTCATGGATTGTGGCCCAGTTGATAAACACTTCAAAGGGTAGTGAAGCTTCATATGCCATAAGCTGTAGATTATCATTACACTGTCTCTATGATGAGGATGTTCATGTCAATCTGATGCCAGTAGCTGGTCTTCCAGGTTCCGGCTTCCAGATGATCATCAAGGAGATGTCAGTGAGTCGGGATCTGTTTAGTACGGTAAGCGATTCCGAGTAACGACACGCATTTCTGGTATTTGGATGGGGAATAAATGAAACCATTAAAGGGACAGTTAACCCAGAGAAAATATTTTTGAAATATGTAATGCTTCGAACAGTAACAAAATATTCCACAATAATAATCGCGAACTATACCTGATATCATAGATATAGAGAAATAATCCAAATTACTGGAGGACCGCCATTACGGCTGCACCGGAAGCCAGATTCGAAGGCGGGGAGGAGAAACTGAAATGCTCTGACGTCACATGGCCGCTGTCTAGACTGAATTGGATTATAGTTTCTCTTGAGAGTTAATATCTTAGCTATTTTGAATCATCTCCCTCTTCTAAGGTTCCTTCTAGCTCAAAATTATATGGTTATATATATAATTAATGACATAATTGTAACAAGGTAATGCCGTTTATTTCTAGAATAATTCTTTGCTCACACTTGTTTACATGCTTTTGTACGGGCTCTACAGACTTCAGGTTAACCAGCAGGCCATCAAAAGTTGATCAATCAGCACTTTGAACTGGGTTATTTAATATGTGGGTGATCGTTTACACAATTTGACATTATTTATGATATTTATGAGTATAGCTGTATTAGTCATGAAAATTTGAAATGAAGGTGGACTGTCCCTTTAAAGGACCGTGTACAGCAGCGATATATATATATATATATATATATCGACCTATGACAACCAAAAGGTGCTATCTCACATTTTCATGTTTCTGAGATATAAGCATTTTCATTATTTGGACGATCATTGTAAATTCAAATGATAACAATGGGGTAAACCTAGCAAACCTTTATGTACGTTCTACCTAGCACTGTTGATCTGTAACTGAATTTTCTGTTCGGTGATTTCAATGTTGGACATTGTGTTCTTGGCATACATACGGCAAAGCAGAAGCGATGGACTTATTCTTATTCTGGCCGGTGCGGGTATCAGGGAATAGGATAACACGTTTAATTGACGTTGGCAGTGATCACAAATACACAATGAGACATGTTCCTATTTCACAAGCATCACGACCTCCTTCCGATTCATCACATACATAACATGTGATCCGGTTGGAACCTAGGGAGTATACTGATCGATTGTAGCTGATGAGTTTCCCTTGCAATATATTTAGCTTACAGGAAAACAAAGGGTTCATAATCCCGCCTTCAATTCGAACTTTACCACATTGATTGATTGCATAATTAGATTTAACCTACCACTTATACCGCATGCTGATATCAACCCACAAAAAGGTCAAAACATATTTTGTTCAGATTTCTCTGGTTAAATTCTGGAACAGGTTTTATGTGTATGCTTGCTATGCATTTTATTATTACTCCAAATTACAGAGATTCTAATTGTACAGTTCGAACATTGCTAACAATCATGGTTCTGAAGATAAATTGAACTTGATGAAATCCAGATTTTGGCTTGATCTGTAACCACAGCTTTATGCCGTAGCTTCATACTGTTATTCCATATGTGGATAGATCTATTACTCAGAATTTAGCCCTGGAAGTTTCATGTCTCTACACATAATAATTAAAACGTTATCAGAGTTTAAACAGGGCAAATAAATTAAGCACGATTTGGAAAGCGGCATAATTACTCATTGACACTTCAAAGTGGTGTAACCCTGAAAATAATTTTAGTGAAAAGTGGTCAAGTTGAAACATATATATATATATATATATACCCGTGCACGTTTGCATAAATCTTAATTTTCATAACAAATGCAAGATTGCACCTTTTGGTTGTCATAGGTTGATATATATATATATATATATATATATGTGTGTGTGTGTGTGCCGCCTGGTGTATGTTTGTCCAACTGATTTTCAAATACAACATCCGTTCCAAGTCAAACCTCTGTTGGTTTTGGTTTGGTTTTGTTGTTCGGGGAGAATCCCCAGGCTGTCGCTTAATCAGCACAACCTCTATGTTGGAGTGGTTGAGAAACCTCCTCCCCCACCACTCACAGGGGAGCAGTACGGAAAGATGGAGCCGAAATACCCTGAGGGTGGTCACTGCCAGAGTGTTTTACGTCCTCAGGGTTTTTTTAACGTCCCCCTTTATTTTAAATAATTCAGTGGAGACGGCAGCGCCATTTAACGTGGTCAGCCACCCACGATGTAGTGAGCCAAGAAATTTATCCCTGGAAAAGTTTCGACCTGTTACGGGGTTCGAACCTGCGACCGTTGGCACCAAGTGCCGAGTGCTTAACCGCTAGGCCACCGGAGCTCACTAAAAAACCTCTGTGTAACCAGTGCCAGACTATCATTCTGCTATTAATTGTGATAATTTAGATACGGCATGTCATGATTCTGCCATCGCTTGTCATGATTCTGCTACCGCATGTCATGTTTCAACTACCCCTTGTCATGATTCTGCTACCATATGTTATTGCTTGTAATGATTCTGTAACTATTTGCTATTCTCTGCTTGGCTCATCGTAGCGCTAAACATCCAATGGGCATAAGCAACACTTGGATTCAATCCCAGGACACACCACCAGTTGAAACGCGTTACCTTGAGTGCTACTCGACCAGATGATGGATAAGCGTTAAAAAGGAAACAGACAGGCGAAAGAAAGGAAAGGAAAAAAGGCTGCTCTATCAGTTAGAATTGAACATTCTTACCAGATAAGAAGCGATAACGTTGACAAATGACGCCGATAGGTGATGGATGTCGTGTTTACTTGTCTCCGTTCCTGACCTACGTTTGACCTAAACAGCACAACGGTCGATCTGAATTTACTTATCCGATAAGTAATATTGTATGAGACAAGTACGGCTAAATATATTCCTACATCAAACATCCAACTATTTAGGGAACACTAATGGTCTGTGGCGACGACATTTCAATTAGCGAATGAACTTAGTGAAATGAAAGCAAACAGTACTTAGGGGTTCCAGTTACCAGTCGTGAATGTTAGCTGTCAGACGTTAATCAGTGTACCAGGCTACAACATGATAATTGTAGGAGTTAAAATGTGTGTTGGCGCAGAAAAACAGACCTCGAGAATATAACACATGAACGGTTCATCAGTGAAATCAATTTCTGAAAACGACTTTATGTTAAAACATGTAACCCCCCCCCACACACACACACTTACACAGAGTGAAGTATAAATATATTGGTATATAAATACGGTCATGCATTCACCCAAAGAAACGCATATGCACATAGATTTGCGCTCTCACTTAACTTTACGCACCCTAAACTACGTACGCATGCACATACATCAATCAGAAATAAGCGCCGTCCCACCCACATGTAGACGCATATCTACAATTTTCTCACGCATAATCTCTGGATTACACGAGATCCTGTCAAATCGTGTAATTCCTTTCAATCCCACATCGTCAGGACTTTTCTATCTCCGGGGACGACAGATCAGCTAGATATCAGATGGGATGCCAATCCCAAGATAACCTTTACGACATCCAGAGGAATATTTACCGAGTCCCAAGTTACCAGAAGGAACCGTTCGCTAGGGCAGTCAATGCTAGCCACATCTGGGACAACGAATGGGAGTCTTTCTGGATCGGCGATACTCCCGGGATCCGAAATTGATCGCTGATCAACGGGAGCACAGTCCTTATGCTCGGTTATCCGGTATGGATGCTCAAGACAGGATTATCTTATGACATATCAGGCGTCTTTAGGAGGGTGGGACTCCCAAATGACATTTCCTTTTTCGGGTAGCTGGAGGGGGGTGGTGGAGCTTTCGGGTAATTTGTTCTTGTAACGTTGTCGATTTATCTATCAGTTGATACTTCAAAACATTCCGGATACTATTGAGGCGTGTTTCATGAACGTGAATGAAAGTAATAGTAATAACCACAATTCAAGTCATGCAACGTGTGGTGAGAAAATCTTCTCCAAACTTCACAGACACATTTATAACATCACAACCAGTAAGAATATCTATCCTACTAGAATGTGCCATTTATTGGCTATTAACAATGGTACATATATGCATTCATACGAATAAGTATATATGTACCTATGATCATGATGATGAATGCCTTCGATTGGTAGATAAATAGATGTATCACGGTATCATCACATTACAGACAAACATCCTAATGCTATATATATATATATATTTCAGGATAACCAATTTGTGATACTCAGTTGATATATACTGCTGCCGTAACAATTTAGACTCGTCCTAAATTTCGGTGATAAATTGATTCAGGCTAATTCCAGGATCTATTTCTGTGGTCTAAGAACTGTCACTGTAACCTAGAAATAAATATTGCAGCTGCAGCATAAATCCACGCTATTAGACATCCTGATCATGCAGGGTCATGTGATGGCAGATATATGGATGTGTTGATAGAGTACACCACCATGTCACATGATATCCCACTAATTAGATGTTCCAAATGGCGTCAATTACTTGTTTCAGATGTCAAAAGCAATTATCGTACATTCGGCGTTGTTCCGGAGACTCCTTTAGCTACCGATTAACTTTGAACTGATAGAACTGATAGAAGAAAACACGCCTTGTCCTTAAGCATGTTACGATAAATCTTCACCGTTGTTCTACGTTCTGGATCACTGCAGTTTGTGATATACCGGCCTCTGCATTTGGCCGGTGGATTTTGTACTCTCTCTGGATATCCATAACGCTTAACCATGGCTCCAATATTAAAGAGCTAACCTTTTCGGATTTGCAACTATAGGACAGGTAAATACGATTTCCTAACCGACCATTCCTGAAGGTGTTTTTCAGTAACAAGTGTGTGTGTGTGTGTGTTAGAGAGAGAGAGAGAGAGAGAGAGAGAGAGAACATATGAAGCACAATCTGACATATCTGAACTCCCACTCACTGAATAAAAACTAGATAATTAAACCTCGAGATTAAACCAGAAGCCATATTGTGTAATATCAGATACTTGACCTATATTGGTAGCTCTTCCGAATTATTGAAAATATTTTGTCTGAAAAGAAACTCCATCATCAAAGTTATTCTTCCTGTACAGGTTTTTGACCAATCGGGATCGTGTAGCCCATGTCAATCATCCAGATCCGGGTAAATCGTGAGTAATTAAAGTGGATAGCTCCTGTGTTCGGGAGACGCCGTATCCGGCAATGATCCGTATAGTGAGCAGCAAGTGAGTGTAGTCGGATCCCTATATACACATCCTGGCAGTGAACCTGAACCATCTGTTCGCTTTTGTGTATGTGTATGTGTGTATGTATGTATGTATGCATGTGTGTGTGTGTGTGTGTGTGTGTGTGTGTGTGTGTGTGTGAGAGAGAGAGGTGTGCGCACGGCGTGAACTATAAGCACCCACATATTCCTCCAGCATTTTTGTTGTTATAATAAATAAAAGGTGGTCGCCGTCAGAACAGTCAACTTGAGTGGTAACTGTTGATGAAAAACAGGAATTATTACCGCAACATACGAATAAACAAGCAAACAAACAAACACACAAACAACAACAAACAGGTAGACAGACAGACAGATAAACAAAATAGAAAATAAGACATTTGTCTATCTTTAGGTGGTTTCAGATTGGAGATGAACAGTGTGCCATTATCAGTAGATGTTTACCAGCAAATAACCATCAATAATGGACTATCAATAATGATAGGTCATGCACTACATCACAGGGTGTATTTCTAGAATTGTCTTCCATTTCTGTTGGGTGTGAATATATATATATATATATATATATATCAAACATTGATTTTTAAACTGGAAGTTTGAGTAGTAATAGTCTATCATAGATCTAAATGGCCGATAAATGAACATTTTTTTAAAGCCACTATTGTAATTTCGTTCTGTAAGTTTGATCTGCCATCGAGCACACCTTTATCCCTTGATTGGCAACAACGCACAGTTGATATGATATGACATAAATGTATTCGTATCCTATTCATATCTGTATTCGTGTCATCTTTCCATAAAGAATTGTCATTTGGCCGTACATCCCAGATGTATTCAGCGCCGAAACCTAACATACGAACTGAACACAAGCATATCTCTACAGCTATATTATTTTATACAGAAATATGCATTCTGTGTTGTTGAGTAGTTGTCTTACCGTAGACTCTGCTATAGTTTTTAGCAAAATACTCTAAACTAAAAAGGTCTTCGCCATTACATTTCTGGATGGATGGATGGATGAATGTTGTTTAACGACACATCGGCACAATTTAGGCCATTACACTTCTGATGATGATGATGATTGGTGTTTTACGGCCACTTTTGTGCACAAGGTAGGCTAAATGGGCCAAGCGACCTCCAAAGGTAATGAATGAAACGAAGTCAAATATGAAGCAACCTTCAGATATGCCCACGCCGAGATTTGAACACGGGTGATAGTGATCTGTGGTCCAACACGCTACCGCTAGACCACGGAGGCGCCCCCATTACACTTCTGACTGGATACTATGTTTATGATGGAAGATATGATATCTGATTACTGAAACAAATTTCGTACCGAGAATGTTGTTATCAAAAGATCCCGGCCAGACGAGATGATGGCAAAGTGAATGTAAGAGATACGACAACAGCAATTCTTTTCCGATTTCGAACGTATTTAAATTAGAAACGTAATTTGAATTACCAGATTATATTTATATGACTAGATCTAACGTGGTTTGTGACTTTAGGAGTTACCAACTTTAGTTTGCCCTCGCCGGGTACAGGTGGAAATTCTCTGATGAAGGCAGACGTTACCTCAGTTGACTTATACGATAGCAGGTAGTGGCCGCTAAATGTTTTCTTTTCTCCGAGGCTATACACAAGCCAACAGTCATGTTATGTTATCTCGTGTAAAGTGCAGCCCCCCACTAAAGATACCCGAACACAATTAAGTGAA
>JAODUP010000331.1:215000-340000 GCA_025642065.1 Paralvinella palmiformis | reverse complement strand
ACCTGTGGACTAGTCCTGGATCACAGGCGTTATCAACGTCGAGGATAGACAAAATACTCATTCACACATTCAACACACTGATAAATGACCTCACAAAAACACACACACGCGCGGGTGTTAAGCAATCAAAGTAAAAACCAAGATCTACGTTTCCATTCCACTGATACATGATGTGTTTGCGAGATGTTTTTCTACGGTTGTTGCTTGTCTGGCATACATCCATGCTAATGATATACCTCTCCGTTTTCGAAATTTTACAAATTGCCCGTCATATTCTAACAGTGACATCAACTGGTTTTCTGCCCGTGTCTCGCTCACTCACTAACCCACTAAATCACTCACTCACTCTGACCATAAAGGAAACTTTGCCAAGATGACCAGCTCTCTGACAAAAAGGTGAAAGATCGCCTTGTACTGGACGAATGACTAATCACCCAATGGTTTCATGACAACTATCATACGGCTGACTAGTGGAAAAGATGGATGAGTGACTAGAAGGCAAATCGGCGATAACCGTCTGGATTGCGATTAGCTATTCTCGGAAGATGCATGCTTAGTGGCTATTTGGCTGCCAGCAGGATTGCTTTCTAGCCAAAGGCTGGTTGGTCCATTGCCTACAGAACAAACTCGAGATAATTAGATACAACTGATGAGCTCTCTCTCTCTCTCTCTCTCTCTCTGTGTGTGTGTGTGTGTGTCCTCCATCCCCCCCACCACACCACACCCCGTCACTGCTATACCGACCGACCTATTTTGAGGGGATGAGGAATGTACCCGCCAGAGGGGAGCACCGGTCGAGCTGGTATTGGTAAAGGTCCAGGGCCATATCGGTGTTCTACTGGCGATATTATCGCCCAGGGTAGTCAGTCGTGTTTGGAATGGCCTGTCTAGGCTTAGTACTCCGACCTTTAAAAGCCTCCGTCGGTCCGGTGACTCACCAGATGGCGCTAGAGGGGCTAATATCTGGATTACACTTACGGGACAGCGCTCCTTAACCGTAGGTCTTGACGTTTCCTATCCGGAGGCGTCGTCCCATCTTTGACGACTGATCGAGTTACTCGCGCCTGACCTATTCGTTTACGTGATCCGGATGATCATGTGACCAACAGCGGAGAACTAGGCGTCGAATCAATGCTTGGCATCTATTTCTGACCTATTTCGGACATAAACGAGTCGGCTTTAAATGATGCTTTAAACAGAATGTCGGTCAACTTTCGACTTTGAAGAATTATCATTTTGGTGATAATTATAGGTAAGTTTGTTAGGTGACTGTATAGATTGCGAGGTTAATTATTATTATATTAATTATATTGGCGTTTTATTGAGAGTTGCCCAGTTTTGAGGCAAAAGATTCGCCAATTATTTTGCCTGGTTTACTATTACCAACACAAACAAACAAACAAACAAACCAATATGCTATCAGAAAGATGACTATTTTCTGGTTAAAGCACAAGCTAGAACAAAGACATAATATTATTAGTGGTTTATTTGTAGGGCCATCTCAAAAAAGGTGCGAGACCGGAGGGGGGATTGGTTATTAGTTTAATAAAGCTGAGGTCCGCGATATACCACTAGACGAAGGGTCTAGGGAGCTCTTGATGATGGTTTATTGGAAACAATCTCTTGGCCATGTCTATTGGTGATGGCCTGTTGATCATACGTTGGTGATGGCCTGTTGATGAAAAATTGGGGCTGATCTATTGATTACATATTAGTAATGGTGGTGGCCTGTTGAAGAAATGTTGGTGATGACCTGCTGGTCATTGCTGCTCGTGATGGCTTGATGGCGATGGTCTCTTGATGACATGTACCTGGTGACTCATCCAATACCTAATTACCTAAAAAATAGTGAAGCGATCATTGCTATAACCCAGGATATACCTACCTGGACGACATCAGTATAAGTGTTTGATCCATAGTAACGTGTTGACTCTGAATACAACATCAGGTGGTCTTTAAACAGAGGGGGGGGTCTCTTTAAAACTAACTGTGCACAACCAAAGGTTGTCCATGACTAGCAGGGGTTGTTTTAATGGCCGTCAAGACAGATAGTCCATTAACTCAGTGATAGTCGTGGGTAAGTTTCAATAATAGATTCGCTTATATTAAATCATCGAAATGTAATATTTTTGAGAGGAAACCTAAATTATTATCACTTGTCAGTCATATTAAATGGCTCTGTCCAGAGTATGAGAGTATGGGGGTTGGGGGGGTTGGTAATGTGAGCCATAATAAGGGGTATGACCTCCCTTCAACCTCCGTGACAATAAAACTGAAAAATATCGTTATTTTCCGATGTCTAACAGTACTTATTTGTACCTTCTCCCGCCCCCACAAAGATTACTTTTGAATTAGTTGGTGTCATAGCCAGGTATCCTGTTTACGAAATCTAACTAATGATAAACACGTATAACTCCACGGATTCTATCCGAGCCCATCGGACTTTATCGCTGAAGTAAAATGATAATACTTTCGAAAATTTACCGGATAATTGCTGGCTTCGAACCGAGATGGTATGGATTCTTTGCCTCTAACTTACTATTAGGCTACTACGGCCATGTACGCATGACTCGATCCAGATAGCAGTTTTCTCTCTCTCTATTCGATGACGTCAAAGATCTGGACTATGCTAACACAATGAAGATATCTCAGCCTCTTGACGGCTCACAGATATCCGTCAGTTGACACAAGTCAAAGATGTTGTTTTATTGGAATGATCGAATAAAGAACAACAGTGAATCATCACTCACTTCTATTTTTGATCATATCTGTTTTATATATTGGTGATGGTGAGGGTGAGGATGAGGAGCTCCCTCTCTCTCTCTCTCTCTCTCTCTACCTCTTTTTTTCTCTCTCTCTCCTTACATATCTATCTATCTATCTATCTATCTATCTATCTATCTATCTTCTCTCTCTCTCTACTCATCTATATATATATATATATATATATATATATATAACTCACTCTCACTCATCTCTCACTCTCACTCACTCTCTCTCTCTCTCTCTCTCTCTCTCTCTATATATATATATATATATATATATATATATAAACTCACTCTCATCTACTCTATTTCCCCATCTCTCTCTCACTCTGCCCCTCTCTTTATATATATATATATATATATATATATATATATATATATATCGACCCCCACTTTCTCTTCCCACTACACCAATATCTCCCCCTCTACTTGCACCCTCCCCCTGTCTCTAGTTGATGTTTTACCAATCACACATAAACAAGTAATTTTTCTTATGTGACTGAGATTGGCATCAGTAATTAATTGATATGACATTGTAAACAATACTGAATATGATATCTAAGGAAACAATATGATAGATAGAGAGAAGGATAGACGAAGTAAATACATGGAGGAATTGATCAAAGGGATGTATGGATAGATGGGTGGATGGAGTGATGGCTACATAGATAGAGGGATTATGGATGGGTGGATGGGTGGATTATGAATGGATAGATTAATGGATTATAAATGGAGAAATGGATTGACGAATTATGGATACACGAATAGAGGGATTATGGCTGGATGGATAGACGTGTGAATTGTGGATAGATCGCTGAGTGGATATGTGAATGGGCAGAAGAATGGATGGACAGACAGACGGACAGCCGGATTAGGAATGTATGGCTTGATTATGGATTGTGGGTGGATATACTAATGACATTTCGATGAAAGGATGGCTGTATGGATGGATGTAAAGTAGGATGGATGGAAAGGTCCACTGATGGATTCATGGATGCATTTATGCGTGGATGAATGAATAACCCTGTAAGCTTCTCGATGCGTTGATCCTAGCCATACAGAAATTTGACGTTTACGGGCAGATCTTAATTCAGGATCTTGATCTCTTGACCAATCACAGATTCGCGACGTCCGTGGAGCTTGGTCCTGTACGGCTGCATGTCAAACGCAATGATCGTTTTCTTACCATCTTCAGCGAACACAAGATGACTTATCCATGGCACAGAGACCGATTCATCATCACCATCATCATCACCATCATCTGCATCACGATGACCAAGTGTACAGCGAGTCCAGACAGTACTCGAGTGACAGTGAACACTCTGAATGGACCATTGATTGGTGTCAGAGTAACCGAGACGTATGAACTTGGGCAAGGTGAGAGTCGAGTAATATATATATATATATATATATATATTTAACCATAGAAACCTATCGGTAAACGGACGAAAGTGTAGTACTGTGCCTGTATTTCTCACTCGCGTAGGTACAAATCCCCATCTTACCCGTGTTTATGGCATGTTTCCCTTAAGAGGTCGTACCTCGGTCATGCGTCTTAGACGTGACCAGGTACGTGGCTAAACAAGGAAATCACTGATTCATTGACTGACTTTTTCAGGTCAAATAACTAGCGTCGTAGACAAGTTCCTCGGTATACCCTATGCTAAGCCGCCCGTTGGTACAAGGAGATTTAAGGTATGTGGTGTTGTTGATGATGTTATTGTTGTTGTTGAGTTACAATATAGGATTATCGTGTTAGAATATGGTGTAATATTGTTGTTGGTGGTGTTAGAGTGGATAGAGTCATCTTTAATTGATTCAATTTTAAACTCGTATACCAAATGAAGAAAGCTTCTGAGGAGATAAATACTATTTCATTTCAAAGGATTTAGATGACTCCACTTTGAGTTTCACAGTTGAGTGCCATTTAATTGGTCGCGGTTAATTAGGGTTCTTTATTACAGATTCATTATTATTATTATTATTATTATTATTATTACTGTTATTGTTTTATGATTTATATATGATACAATATTTGTTTATGTCGCGTATGACATGTCTTCACAAATATAGACATACCTATTCATAAATGCAAATGAAAAACCTTTGAAGTCAGCGTAATTTCATATATTAATGGATGAATCAAATTACTGATTATTCACCATGTTTTATATTGTTAACGGCGCCCTACATGTCTGTCTCCCTGTTTGTGACTATTACTCGGCTCCGCCCCCGCCTAAATGATGTTAAACTCTAGCCCTTGGCCTATAGGTGATATACCAATGTCGATGCTATTTTCAACTGGCTATAGTCCAGACAGAAGCCGCTATTAAGATCCAGACTCGTTTGACATTTCGCGAGCCTTTTACTTCGTCCGGAACCTCAAATAATGAAGCTTGCCACTGTTAGCTGGCACACACACACCCACGCCCACACACCCAACCCCACACACGCATATATATATATATATATGAATACAAATACACACATACACGTACAGTGGGGGGCTATCTGGCCTCCCCGTGGGTACTATCCATTCTCGTTAATGTTTCGTCAGTTACGATCTATGTACACAGTTATGGGTGAACGGCTGGCATGTTTTTCGTCCTAGAGTACATAGACACCCGTCCGTCTATCTGTCTGTATGTCTATCTGTTTATCTGCTTATCCATCCATACATCTATCCATCGATGTGTCTGCTGGCTTGTTTTTGTTTTGTTTTTGTTTTGGTGTGTGTGTTTTGAAGGTTTCTACGACAGTACAATAATCAGTTGCTCGTTCTTTGTGCGACGAATTCTTCATAAATCAGCCAATTTTATGCTTTATAGCACAGTGTTGTTACATGAACTGAAGACGTGTGGCTACGTCTAGTCTCTAGCCTCCTCATTACGGAACAGGTAGTTGCGTAAGATTAGATGACCATCTTCTCTTCAAAATTATCTCCAAGTCTTACCTCTTGTGAGAGTTGCTTTTTTCTCCAAATTCTTATAAACTCGAAAAATATCGAAAGTTATATAAGGCTTATAAATAAGAAAACCATTTTTCAAATACTTGATGTCATGTTTAGAGTTTTATTATATATTGCCGTAGAGGTTTTGTTGGCTTTAAAGGGCAAATTTCATAAATCATTCTTATTATAATAATTATTATTATTATTACTGCTGTTGTTACTTCTACTACTCTTACTACTTCTACTGCTGCTACTACTACTTCTGCTACTACTACTACTACTATTACTGTTACTATTGATAACAGTAGTATATGTAGTAGAACTAGTACTAGTTGTAGTAACAGTAGTAGTAGTAGTAGTAGCAGCGTTTATAGTTAGTGGCGGTGGTGTTAGCGGTAGTGCTAGTAGTGTTGGTATTAGTGGTGTTAGTAGTGGTGTTGTTGGTGGTAGTAGTGGTGTTGTTATTGGTGTTAGTACAAATGCTGATATTGGTATTAGTAGCGATGGTGTTAATGTTATTAATAGAGCTGATGTTAAAGACATTAGTATTGGTGGTGTAAGTAGTTTTAATCATGTTAGTAGTGTGGTGGTGGTGTTAGTGTTTTTGTATCGGTCGTATTAGTAGTGCTAGCACTAGTCGTGTTAGTGGTATACCTATCGGTGGTGTAAGTGGTATTAGTAGTGGTGTTGGTGTTAGTGGTATTAGTAGTGGTGTTGGTGTTAGTGGTATTAGTAGTGGTGTTGGTATTAGTGGTATTAGTAGTGGTGTTGGTGTTAGTGGTATTAGTAGTGCTGTTGGTGTTAGTGGTATTAGTAGTGGTGTTGGTATTAGTGGTATTAGTAGTGGTGTTGGTGTTAGTGGTATTAGTAGTGGTGTTGGTGTTAGTGGTATTAGTAGTGGTGTTGGTGTTAGTGGTATTAGTAATGGTTTAGGTATTAGTGGTATTAGTAGTGGTGTTGGTGTTAGTGGTATTAGTAGTGGTGGCATATGTGGTACTGGAGTTAGTGTACCAGGTGACCTTATATCTCTGCGCTATTTGACAAATATTTACCGACTTTAATTCTTCTATCCATTTCCAGCCCTCCGGAGCCGCCATTCAATTGGCAGCAGTCACGTGACGCCGGCAAACATGGATCTGTCTGTCCTCAGATTACCTTCCATCCTAAAACTAGTGAAGAATTCCAGAATGAAGACTGTCTCTATCTAGATGTCTACGTACCACATCAGGTCTGTCAATCAATCAATCAATCAATCAATCAATCAATCAATCAAATTCAATAATATCAATATATCAATAATTTTCAATCGATCAATCTATAAGTGATCCAACCATCCACCCACTCGCAATCTCAATGTGTTATTCACTCACTCACCTACTGTGTAAATTAGTTTACCGTTTCCAAGCCCCCGATTAGCTTTAAATATTTAGCCTTCCATAGTCACCATCAAAGTTATTTTAGCCAGTTCAGTGCCTGTAATAGAATGGGGGAAGTTGATAACTGAGAGCTAATTCGTCGAGTGCTGCGAAGTAACCAGGTTAGAGGTATTTATTTAATATTATGGCAACCATTTGTCGCCATTTTCCCATTTCACTGTTTTCACAACAGCAACAATAACAACAACAACGAATAATGGAAATACGAGATGAATAAAAACAAATATGTACATCAGTTAGAAACATTTAGAGTCAAGGCATCTCACCAGAGAAAGGAATTGATGGCAACCTAATTTGAATATTTTAATATTTAACTTCCCAAATGTTTGTCTTGCAATTTCATATTCTTTTTACAATAAATTCTTAAGCTCATGCTTATTGTGAAGAATCCCTTTTAACTGATTGATTACATTCGTGTCATATATTTATCCGTAAGTGGGTTGAATACGTAAATGACCTTTCTAGGTGTGTCTGTTGTAATTGATGGGGAAACTCTAAATAAACATAAAACTACACCCTTTAAGGACGGCTAGCCATGACCTAGTTGCGTAGGAGCACCATATTATTAATCTAAACACCTAAATACAGGTGGTATGTGAATCCTGGTGGCTTGCTTGTCTTTATTAGGAAGAAGATCTAGACGCTGTATATCCCGTTATGGTCTTCATACACGGCGGATCGTTTGAGGTCGGATCCGGAAAGCTCTATGACGGCACAGTCTTGGCTCAGCTAGGTGTGATCGTGGTAACGATTAATTATCGGCTTGGTGCTTTAGGTAAGTCATTGTAAATGTATGTGTCACAAACACGCACACACACACACACACACACACACATATATATATATATATATATATATATATATATATATATACGTGAGATTGGTTTCTGATGTATAGGTTTCTTTTGAACCACAGAAAACTACTGTCGAATGTAAACTGTGGTGTCAAAGTAGTTATCATATGTATGTAGTAAGTCGCCATTGTACCACAGGCACGTGTTGTTTAATGCGAGCTGTGGTGTCAAATGGTATTGTTTACGTGTTTCCGCTGTTATACGTACCCTACATGTAGCCGCTTCCCTGTGCACGTGACATATTTGTCGCATAAGAAAAGCGGGTTAGCTGGTCCCCACAGGCTGATTATTATCCCAGAAACATGTATATGTCTACGAATATATGTATAGATATATAGAGGTGTAGAATATCCTACATTTAGACTGATCTATGTATAGTTTTATTGTATATATCGATTTTATAACTCAAGTGAGAGCAGCATGGAGATTAAATACAAATATTTCACTCTCTCAGCGTGTGTAAGAGTGTGTTTTATTATGTGCGTATGTGTGTGCGCGCGCCTGCGCGCGTGCGTTCGTATAAGTATCACCAGTATGACATAAGGCACTGACACAGAAAATCTTGAATCGTGACTTCAAATTCTGGATGATTCATGAGAGTACTGAATCCTGACAGGAAATCTTAATGCTAAGATATGTATAAAGTCTCACCAGGGTGTGTGTGCGTGTGCGTGTGCGTGTATGTGTGTGCGTGTATGTGTGTGATGACACCTACTCAGAGTATTAAGACTTGTGCATTCATAAAAGTGATACTTCCACAAATCAACACATCCTTTAATTTATTCACTCATAAACCTGTGAAAAAAATTATTACAAATAGGGAATTCATCAGTCAGTTAGACCATCTACTTCTCGTAATTGCCATTTGTACGGTGTTAGTTAATAAAATATTCACACATATCTCAACGGCAAATTATAACCAATTTTCCAGGTTTCATGTCAGCCGGTACGGACGCTCTAAGCGGAAACCTGGGCATCATGGATCAGATCATGTCTCTACAATGGATTCACGACAACATAGCTAGTTTCCATGGCAACCCCAACAGTGTTACCGTGTTCGGACACAGTGCAGGTGGCGCCAGCGTCGGCCTCCTCCTCGTAATGCCGAAAGCCAACGGTAACCACTAGTTATTGTTATTCACAATTTGTACTGCGTGATGGGTTGTCGTGAGCCCCTCCGTACTGTTGATACCCCATCACTGCATTGTAGATCTCCAGATCGTCGGATTGAATCCCCGCGTTACTTGTGTCTGGCGTGTGTTTTACTGATCCAAATATGCCGATGATCAAACCTTTTGCGCATTTACGTCGGCGTCTATTTATCTACTTTATCGAAGGCCTTCTTTCATGACCCTTGTTGACCAGTATACGTACTTTCGCGTTTGCCTTCCAGGACTCTTTCACGGTGTTATCGCCCAAAGCGGCTCGGCTGTTGCCTCTTATTGTATTCATGACGACACAATAGACTTTGAGGAGTACGTTAGAGATGTTGGTGTCCTGTATGAATGTTACCAGACTAATGTCACAGCTATCCTAGAGTGTCTAAGAGCTGTATCAGCCAGAGACTTCATCAACAGACGTATGGAGGTGAGTTAAGACTGTCAAAATGTAATTAGCTTTTGGGGCAAGAATGGGTGAGAAATACTAGATGTGATGGCCATGAGGTGGGCTACTGAGTGAGTGAGTGAGTGAGTGAGTGTATGAATGAACGAATCAGTGAGTGAGTGAATGAATCAATGAGTGAGTGTGTGAGTGAGTGAGTAGGTGGGTGAGTCAGTCAGGTAGTCAGTCAAGTCAGTCAAACAGTCAATAATACGTTTATTTCTCAATCAGTCAGTCAACCAGCTAGTCAATCATTTCAGTTATTTAGTCATTCATTCATTCAGTCAGTCAATCAGTAACTCAGTCAGCCAACCAGTCAGTTAGTTAGCCAGTCAATCAGTCAGTATGTCAGTCAGTTAGCTGGTCAATCAGTCAGCCAGTGAGCCAGTCAATCAGCCAGCCAAACAGTCAGTCAGTCATTGAGAGTCTGCTCACTGTTCCAGTTCCCCCTCTACGATCCGATTGATCCGGAGTTTCGTCCCTATCTGGATGGCACTTGGATAACAGATTACCCGATGAAGCTTTTTCAGTGGGGATACTTCCAGAAGGTTCCAGTCATGACGGGAACATTACAGAACGAGTTTGGTGAGTGCCTGGGATGTACTGCATTTCGCATAATAACGATATAGTTCTGTAACCATTTGTAACCACATATAACCATATATAACCTTGTTTATCCTACACAGGTAATTATTTTAATGGCGGTGCACGCTACCGGTCGGCATTCGATAAAGCCTTAGATCGTTATGTCGGCTCCTACGTCAGACACAGTGACGTCATGGACGTGGTCAGGTTTGAGTACAATGATTGGAATCAGTCATCATCGGAGGATTACGACAGAGGAGCGGTAAACACCATTACTGGCTGATACTTGTCTATCCGGATTAAGTTATGATCTTCCTCGATAAGCTTGCCTATTGTGTTCCAATCCTGAAAAGTTGGGAATTCCAAGCCTGCATTTAACATACCACTCACTCACTCACTCACTCACTCACTCACTCACTCACTCACTCACTCACTCACTCACTCACTCACTCACTCACTCACTCACTCACTCACTCACTCACTCACTCACTCACTCACTCACTCACTCACTCACTCACTCACTCACTCACTCACTCACTCACTCAATCAATCAATCAATCAATCAATCAATCAACCAACCAATCAATCAATCAATCAATCACTCGTAGGGCAACTCCGTAGCTTTACTGACAGAGGAGTTGGCCACATACCTCTATGGCCAATGGCCGTGTCTAAAGTGTGTGTTCATCTTTCACTTCGCCTTATTATCTTTGGATGTCCGACACTCAGCCCATTTAGCATATCATAAACAAAAACGATAAGACTTATTATTTATAATAGATTAAAGACTGTCTGTCTGATCATTAGATGATTAGACCATTATTATTATTATTATTATTATTAATTTTCAGGTTTTATCAGACATGCACATGCATGCCCCCACAGTGGAGCTGGCCGAGCTGGTATCGAATCACACGCACGATATCTATCAATATCACTTCGGCATCGATAACTGCTATCATTCCATTGAACTGAACTACGTGTTTGGGGCGCCCTATAGCGGCCGGATGGCCGACGAAATGTCGGTCAACAAGACTCCGGAATTCTCATCCGGCGACAAGGAGTTCAGTCTCCGGATCATGACGATGTGGACAAACTTCGCCAAATACGGGTAAGTGAGAGAACGAACGAGTCAGCGAGCCCTCTCATTCACACTGTGGCCAATCTTTATTTAGCCAAGCAAAAACTAAGTGGGTGGCTGGTTTGTTTAATCTGCCCGCTGCTGGTCAAACCTGGCAAGAATGGCCGGGATTACATTACAAGTAAAACATTCCACAAATACAGACACGAGTCAGATTCGAACCCAAAAACTCTTAATCAATTTAGTAATGAATAAATGAGTGGTTTCTGTCGCGCTCAATTCGGGGCTCAATTCTGTTTTCGGCCGTTTTATATTGTAATATAAAATATTTACAAGACAATCACGATGAAGCCTGGCATTGATAGAGACAGATATGCTTATGGAGTTGTTAAGATCAATTAGCCTCGTGCAAGCCTTGTGGTGTTTGAATTCTGAAATGCCATTGGTGCCATCAACTGAGTGAACGTATGCAAATATTTGTAGTTGTATTGTACTTAAATCTGAAGGACAACAAGACCTGACAGTGAATGATTATCTGACCTCGTCTAACCAGATGTCAGGAGGTCTTCTTTAAGGATCTGTTTGTTTCGTTATAACGGTGACGTTGTTAAGGTGGAGAGCTGAAGCATCACTGTAAAGTTATCAACGAATAAAGTCAATCTCTTTTGTGTTAAGATCACCTCTTTTATCATGTGAGTTCGGTCCATGCGGGCCCTCGCTCTTGGTCAAGATGCGATCAGGGGTCTGGAATCCCTCCCGACCGTAGTCCCATAGTAAGATGAGGGTTTTGTACAATCAGAAAGCCTCCCACCCTCTCTCCCCTCCTCTCTCTCTCCTCAGAATGAGTCATCTATACCAAAGTCCAGTTTATTTAGAATTAATCATCGTCCGGAAGATTTCAATTACAGACCATTTACTTTTCTCTCACAGCCATTTCGGCTATTATTGTTATTGAGATTCAGGACCGAGACGAAGTAACTTAAAACCCAGAAGTTCGGGTTTCTTCTGGAGTGGGTTTTTCCCTTTAGCCAGACCACGTCCAATAACGATATGATCTTCCCAGGTTGATGTGTTGTTGTAGTAGAGATACCTGACTGTCGTCTATTGGACACAGCCACCTGGTGTTGATATCTGTTGTGTTATTGTAATGTTATTGTTACTGGTGATGTGTATTCTGAGCTGATGTTAAAACCGTTTTGTTATTCCTCGTAGTAATCCTACACCAAGCATCACTCCGGGGATCCCGATATGGCCCCCATTCACGAGCACCGACAAACGCTATCTGCTGCTGCATCCGGAACGGCTCGCCGTTGGACAGCGATTGCGCCAGGACAAGGTCGTCTTCTGGAACCAGCTAATCCCGAAGCTCCGACGGCAGCGCGATTCGCAGACGCAGACGTCGTCCAGGAGCGGCACTGATGTCGACGGCGGCGTCGACGTCGACGGCGACGATGAGAGACTCTGTAACTCGTCGATATACCGGGTCAATCTCTGGATGTTCATAGCCATCGTATCCGTATTGTTCGTGTTGGTTCTCCTCCTCACCATCCTTCTCACCAAGGCCCAGATCCAGAACCGCAAGTATAAACAAACGCTCTGTATGGACGTCAGCGGGGCGGAGACCAAACCGCGGAAGGTGTAGACCGGAAGGGAATGACCGACCGCGGCTCCGGGGGACACGTCATGTCCGGTGGCCCGACCGGAACACCGGACCAATTGACCCTTTGACGGCAAAGAGCGCTTAATGACAGCCGGCCAATTAGCGACAATTACATCTGACCACGTGCTGTAATCTTGGTTTTTCCGCTTCCGGCGACGATCCGTCGGAGTCGTGACGTCGACTTCGACTATTTCGACGAAAGCACAATTAGCTACCTCCAGCTCGGTACGTGACACTGGGCGATATTTAGTGTTTTGTGGTAAGGGTTTTGTCCTCGTTGTACTAAAGTCTCTCCCAGCGCCGATAGAGGGCACCCTGTTTTACGTACAGAGATAATATACAGTGAGATAAGACAGCAGCGGGACAAGAGACAAGAAAGGTCGGCATCTGCAGGTATACACTGTCAGATAGCAGACGCACAGTAGCAGATGCATACTGGCAGGTGTGTTGTACAGGGACAGATGTGTCGTATACGAAGATGTTCATTCCGTATAATTACTTCTTATAATGATAGAGAGAGAGAGAAAGTGAGAGAGAGAGAGAGAGAGAGCTCTGATTGTATCTATCATGTATCCATAATCGTATATATATATATATATATATATATATATATATAAACGCATACATATATGTGCGCGCATACATATATACAAACACCTACACACATACTAAACATCAGTAAAATACATATTATCAGATCAATAAAACTATTAATTGATTACCTCCAAATGAAAATAGTGACCATATTTAACTTTGGTAATCTCAATATCAGTAAATCATCCCATTCCTCTGCCAGGTTATCTGCTGAAAATAGAATTACCTCTGGGAACCACATCATTTTGGAGAAAAGTCACACTCAAAAGTATTTTTTGTGGCTGTCAATTTCCACACAGGCATATGTCTAAATAAACGGGTACATGGGTATGTACATATATATATATATATATATATATATATATATTCGTGTATGTGCGTCATGTATATATATATATATATATATATATGGGGGTGATATACATGCAATTGTATATGTTTTGGAGAAAATGTGTGTTTGTTTGATTATTTGTGTGCGTGGGTGTGCGTTAGGGTGGTAGCAGGATTTTTAATATTCTGGATCACAGTGCATGTACTTCACGTAATCACGAACGAGGACCAAACCACAGCTACACGACAAGATGACAATAACGACACTTACCTGTCAATAAACAACGCTAATTATTACCATATTATCGTAACCAAGGTAAACATCGTGGATGACCCTTGTAGCAAAGATCAGATTATTATTTAAATGTTTCTACATTTGAGACGTTCTTGACATTAATATGCGCTTATGGGTTTGATGGGTTCCTGCGTAGAAAGTCATTTTGAAAACGTGAGTTTCGATGAACTGCTGGAAGTCTTCCGCCTTTTAGCCTTCGTTTAGTGTACGAAATTCTGCCATTCCTAGTATATTTTGCTAACTAATATTGATAGCCGAAAGCGAGCACGTTATGTTATCGAAAGTACAGCTCTCTCTCTCTCTCTCTCTCTCTCTCTCAACACAATCTAACAATAACGTGGTCATACTGTTACGTTATGACGACACAGCTGCCTTGATGGACAATAATTGTGACTTGAGAGAAATTCTCAAAATCGCTTATAAAATTCGGTTCTTTCAATGTTTGTGGTAATACGTTAATGGTAGAGAATAATCTATCCCTCAGATACACATACACACATAAATACACACACATATGCTTACGCACGCATGTGTGTGTGTGTATTTTAGGATACATATAGAGAGGCACTGGCGCAGAACATCAACAACTCTAAACATCCTTTGATACCGCTACTTCATAAATCTAAATCTAAATAAATTATACATACATCAATCTAAATATAACATTTCTACACCTCTATATATCGATACATATATTCGTATACCCAAGCATGTGTCTGGTCTACTCATCAGCCTGTGGGAACCAACTAATTCGCTTTTCGTACGCGACAAATATGTCACACCCACAGGAAAGCGGCTATATAAAAAGCGGAAGCACGTAAACATACCATTTGATACCACAGCTCGCAGCAAACAACACGTGCGTGTGGTTCAATGGTGATTAACTACATAACTACTTTGACACCACAGTTTACATTCAATAGTAATTTTCTGTGATCTAAAATAAACGTATATATATATATATATATATATATAAACATTCCAACACCTCATATGCTGACCTCAGCTTTATTCTGGGTTCGAATAACTAAATAAATTCTACCTATATGAATCATATCGATAGACGTCCGACTGGTCTGGCGTGAAAAATAAGGCCTTTTAAAGGCCCTCGGTGCGCTAATAAACATTAAAGTTTGTTAACCACGTGAGAGAATGTACACCAACTTCATATGGAAGCAGTGGAGCGATTTAGCTTCAAAACAAAAATAGCAATACTGCACAATGGATTGTTACTGGATTAGAACGAAATATCGTCTCAAACCTGAGTAAATACTATGATTTACTCGAACCTAACAGCTCATTTACTAGAATTAGCATGGTAATCATGCTACGGATCGTAATAGATGCCAGTAAAGATACTAAATTAACTTTATATGGTGATGTGCCATACCTCACTCACTTCATCACTCTCACGATAAGATTGACAATCACCCGATCGCGAAAATTTTCACTCTGTCACTTTCTATACAAGAATCAGTGTTGTGAAACAAAATGGGTCGCTCGACAATTTTTGTGATGGGACTATAATTAACTTTGCTATTATTTTAAAGCTGGTTCTATCATGCTATAGTATGCACTATAACATGACTTGCATATATACTACCAGTCACAAAACACACACACACACACACACACACACACACACACACACACACACACAACACCTATATATATATATATATATATATATATATATTATAGAGGTTATATTATTATGGCAGTACTAAAGAAAATAGCCCATGTAACTACTAACGTAGATTCTTTACTCTGAAATATGCGCAAATATAAAAAGTGCTAACATCAAGGTGTGCCTCAATTTACCTGACAAAATACTTACATACAAATAATAGGACACACACCTTTGTGAATGCCTTAGGAAACGTATTATGCGGGGGGAAACTTGTCATCTAATGTGACACACTTAAAGAAGAAAACATACAGAAAAACAGAGATAAAACTATAACTATTACACATCTTACTGACAGAGGAACGCCTTGTTTGTAATGTTCGATGGTGTATTGTCATTAGTTAAGCAAGTCTGTTGCTTTAACTAACAGCTACTGTTATAAAAAAAAACCATAAAAAACACCGTCATTGTTATATATGTGCGCGTTGCTTATCTTGGATAAACCACACATAAAACCGGTTACTTAAGTAAATCGTTTACATCACCAGAACGACTTCCACTGAAACGACATTAAATTAGCCATCAACTACAGCCAATAGAGAAATCCACAACAAGACACATAACAAGACGCAGTAATATTGAAGAATTACAAGGGATTTGGGAAAATATTAATACGTAACAAAGTGATATGTTTATAAGATATTTATCGTCTTCTGGCTAAACTATGATTTGGGTGCATCTTCGATTACCCCTAATGGGTCAGTAAAAAATCTAGGTGTTATTTTTGACCAACGTATTAACAGGTATGAACATGTCACATCAGTATACCGAGCTGCCTACTACCATCTTAGGGACAGCCACTGTTTAAAAGCATTCTTGAAACAAGAAGAAGCACTTGTAACTGTCGTTTATGCCTTTTCTCGTATAGACTATTGTATTTCCCTGTTATATGGCATATCTGAGTATAACATCAATCGCCTTCAGCGAATTCAGAATAGTGCAGCTCGCATAGTGACAAATACTCTCAAATATGATCATATCACCCCAATTCTTCACAAACTACATTGACTACCTGTTAGACAGCGTACCCATCTCAATATTCTGTTAATAACTTATAAATCTATTAATGATATGGCGCCAGAATACCTGTGTGAACTGGTGTCCATTAGAAAGTCATCCCAAAAACTCAGGTCATCCAGTCAGATACTATTGCAGGCGCCTGTGTCTCGGCTCTAGTCATATGGTGATTGTGCGTCTAGTTGTGGACTAGCCGGCCGTCAGATATTAGATATGCGTTGTCCCTTGAAAAGCTTAAATCTGTTCTAAAAATACACCTGTTCAATGTCGCTATCACAGATAAATAATAAATATATCTTAAATTTCTTATAGGTATTTTTTACAGACATATTATTTGGGATATTATAATATTATATACTATTTGTACAGCGCCTTTGGATGGCTCCTACTAGTAAAGGCGCTTTATTAAATATACATTATTATTATTATTATTTATTTAATTATCACTGTTTTCGTTTCTTTTCTAAAGAGTACCTATATAGAATATTGACCTATAAAGACATTTTCTATCATATATTTACTGCCTACGTTATTTGAGGTAACATAGCTGGGATAAGTACTTTGAGGAGAGGGAGACTGGAGCATGGTTTCTAC
The DNA here is from genome assembly GCA_025642065.1 of Paralvinella palmiformis. Classification (NCBI taxonomy): domain Eukaryota; kingdom Metazoa; phylum Annelida; class Polychaeta; order Terebellida; family Alvinellidae; genus Paralvinella; species Paralvinella palmiformis. The sequence continues at coordinate 322,550 of JAODUP010000331.1, read as the reverse complement.
TATATGTATATATGTATCTTATGTATGCGAGTAAATGAGTGAGTGAGTGAGTGAGTGAGTGAGTGTTTTTTTATAATCTTCAGAACAGGTTTGGATGAGAACTCTGGCTCTGGGGGTTTTATTGCTAGCTGCAACACTAGCACGTATGCACTTACGATATATATATATATATATATATATATATATATATATATAAGCATGTATGTACTTATGCGTTTTTTTATCTATGCACGCACACGCATATGTGTTTATATATTGAACGATTCGTGTGGGTGTTAAAAGCTATTGGAAAATATTTTCTAGAAGGTAATTAATCAGATAATTTAATGTATTAATATGTCTTTTTGTGACATTGTTTTGACGTATCATGTTGTTCTGGTTTTTCCAAACGGCGGTTACAATTTAAATTTGTTGAATCTCATTAAAAATTAAATTTTCGGAAGATATTCGACTTCCAATCTCCTTTATCAACTTGGTTCACAAAATGCCAGCTGATGCATTATATCACATTTATTGGTATGTAAGTACCCATGTATGTATGTATGAATGTATATGTGCATACACACATATGTATGTATATTTTTCAGTAATTATGTATTTATGGTAAAACTCCGCTACGGAGGCAAAACTGTACAAGGAACTTGCCTAATGGTGTTTTTTTTAAATAATGAACTACCTGAATATATTAGCATAATTATACGACGTATTTGCGTATTGACATTTATCGGACAGACGAGGCTTAATAAATGTTTAAGTTCATTGGCTTCAAACAGAAACTTGGCGCGCCATAGCACTATTTTGTATCCTAAAACCAGTCAACTATAGGTGTGTCTCAGAGCAAAGGTGAAGTGAGAGTCTGTTTATGGCTCAGTTGAGGACCCAACTAGATACAAAACTGACTCATTCTTAGAATTCATAATCCCAACAGTTGACGTCACCAGTCGGGAAATACGACTACGCAGAAAGACAAACGGTAGCGTTGTTCGGTAACAGGATACTATATCCTCTTAGTGTGCATTGCTCCAGTTTTTCGATGAAATTTAATCTCATGTTTCACGCCGTGTAGCCAAATATATCAGATATTGGTTGAATAGGAATAAGCAATTGGCAGGAAATCGCTTTTGCCATAATTAATAATAACAAACTTAATATAACTGGCTTGTGATGATAATGTGTTAATTACTCAGTAGACTGTCAATCGGTTTAGTTAAAACTAACAACGAATTGGGCGTCGAAATTAATTTAAATCGGATACAAAAAACAAAAACTGCTTCCACCATTCGCTAAATGGAAATATGTCAATAAAAAATAAGTCAGCTAATAATAAATTCGTTACGACACAAGTGACTTTCCAAGAGTCCGTCATCCGAGTTAAGATTACATTAGACTTTTATAGATTCTCGGAAACGATCTTCAGTCAGACTAAACTTCCGTATACAGAATGATGCTCGGTAAAAGGTTGACATTATGCCAAACAATAAGCCTTTGGGAAATCCCCATCCATTTGAATTAGCATATATACCTGGTACTGTTTAATCATCGTCATATATAATACGATAATTATTTTGTTAAAAACAAAGCTGCTGCAGTTAGTCGCTGCCCATTCTCCGATCAAGAATCAGATGCTCTAACCGACGCTGTTCATCGACATCGATTTCGAAACTGATTGCCATCTGATGACAAGATAATGACAATAGGCGCATCAGTCCTGATTATCGGGCTTATCGCTGTCACAGTCCCAGCCGATAACGTACGAGACGTGATACCGAAATGTTCACCCGATGCGAAGATATGTGAGTACGACTTTACCATCACAGAACAAGAGACAATGGTATATTATGATAGACTCAAGTATAAGGGTTATCCGGTCATCAAGAAGAATGGTACCTTCTATAGACGTCTACCTGAAAACTGTAACGAGCTCGACCCGCTAACTGACGAAGGTAAATAATAATATTAAACAAATTTAAATAAAAATAATAATAGTGTATAATTAGTACAGTCAGTTACCGTACGGAACTATTGAAAGGTGTTATAAATTGAAACTCTAAAATGGTATTAAGCTAAAAACTAGATAGAAACGGTTAAATAACTACTATTATTTACCTATGCACAGTTATTGTTCATTGTTCACCCTCATAGACACCTATTTTATTATATGAATTTTTGCTTAAAATAATATTTTCTTTCTTTTGTATTTGGACGTAACTTTTATCACTTTGTTTATTGTTCATCTATGCATAGCTGCATGTTTAGTTTATAGGTGTTTATCTGAAAAGTGAAAAGAAAATCGCTTACTTAAATAGAAACGATAAGTTAGTTTTTATCGCAATAACGTATACCAATGGTTGAATATGTACTCAGAGTGGGAGGTATTCCAGCATTTACTGATCCTTTGTGAATGAATACATAATCAGTTACCCCGTTTTTATCTACCGTTAGTGTATTTTATGGCTGATTGATTTGTTTAGTTGCTAGTTGATGATCGGATATATATATATATATATATATATATATATATATATATATATATATATATATATATATATATATATATATATATAAAAAAAAAATTTTTTTTATGGAGACAGTTGTTACAGCTGATGGACGATATCGTGTAGCTTACTTCATAAACGATCATCTACCTGGACCTACCATAACTGTGTATGAAGATCAACAGGTGAGTGACAACACTTTAAGGTGCAAGATTTAATATGTTGATGGGGGACATAGATCATTTCCAGACATTATGTAACTGTTTGTATTGTTTTTGTCATAATGGTTCTCTTTTGTTTTGTCTTTGTCATTTGTTTGTTTGTTTGTTTGTTTGTTTTTTTTTATCGTCTAAAAAACTAATACGACGACATCCAAAAAATTGGTTCAATCATTCGATGTTAAGCGCTAAGTCCTCATTGGTCTATGTTTTCCATCTGTATGTAATCTTATTTAGAAATCATCTTTAGGGATGACTTTCTTCGTGATAAATTTGTCGCATTGCCCACTTTAGGTCGTGGTTCGTGTCCACAACAGATTACTACAGGACGGCACAACCATACACTGGCACGGCTTAGTACAATGGGATACGCCTTGGATGGACGGCGTGCCAGCTGTCACACAATGCGCCATTAACCCGCAGGAATCCTTCACGTACAGGTAGATAGATCTGCGGTCCATCAGTACACTGTTTAAGTGTTAGGAGGAACTCTGAAGGGAGTTAATTTAAATATGACATAACACAAACCGCGTTTGAATATTTACTACACTCAATGTAGTCCTTATATAAATTGCCCGGATAAGTAATAGCTCGGTGTATGTACAACGTTGGTGTGTTTTTTTCTGATACAGATTTATCGCCTATCCGACTGGTACACATTGGTATCATTCGCATCTCGGTGCCCAGCGTACGGATGGTCTGTTCGGTGCCATCGTAGTACTGGGACGTCCCCGTAAAGATGATGAACCGGAGATAGTGAAAGGTGACAGTACAACTGGCAGGACAAACACGGACAAGGTAAGGATGGTGATTGAGTAGACGGGATATAGAGGGTCAGTGCAACAGAAAATGATGTTGATGAGTTATATTTCCAATTAAATACAGTATTAAGATACATTTAAGTTTATGTTTATCATCGTTTCAAATGGTTCCCTTAATGGTCAAGTAACCCGTGGAATCAATATGCATAAATTATTTGTAATTAAGTCGGATGTTATAATCTAAAAGTAGTGATAACGAAGAAGAGAATGCAGAAATAATGTAAATGATATGAAATATATTTTCCGATTTACACTGAGACACATCTTTGTTGATATTTGTATACAGAATGTCGCCAATTCACATCAACATGTCTCTTGCTAAAGTCTAAATCTTGATTCATTTCCATTTATGTCTTATCTGCATAACACGTTAACTGACGTGCATATGGCAGGTTGTACTTCCGGAGTTTGATGGCGATTTCATGCTGATCGTACAGGATTGGTTCAGGGATGAATCCAGAACGATCCTTACTCGATATCTGGCAGAACTGCAAAGGTAAAGGCGAATAAGAACCCGAGTCATAAATGTACAATGTCATTATTTAGTCATCCTGTATAATTAATACCTGACGTTGATGGCCTACGTGACTTTATAATAACTTTCAAAGTTGTTATTGTTGATTAACCATCCACAATTAATTAACTTCAACAACAAAACAGTACTATCTGCTTAATCAACTGGGGAGTAGAAGCTACGAAAATCGGCATTAAAACTGAACATATAATTAAATCGTTCCGTAGGTTCACTGATGGATACGACAATTTAGAGGAGTGTCATTATAAAACACAACAACCGGACGGGAGCGAAGTGGGAACAATCGGCTTTGAATCTGGTTTGATCAACGGAAAAGGTAAAACCATAGTTTAACGAGGCTGGTGTCCATTTTGCTGCATCAGATTTAAGCCATTATCTCGCCATCCGTACGTAGGCATTTCCATGCCCTGATTAGTAGCGTCCTTGACCTCGGAATCTGGCACTCGGGTTCAAATACCGGCTTGGTTATGTGTGAAGGGTGTTTCATCGTTCAATTCGCCTCCTTACCATTGATGATCGCGATGACCTTTTAACAAATGTGACCATAAAATAGCAACTTTTCATATTTTGATATTCTGGTGACCAAAAAAGGATTATAGTACAACAGCTCAACTAAGCATGTTTGGGGACGATCTCATACAATAGATTAATTAAATGGAGGATATTGAAGTTAATCACTACTGTAGCACGATAAGAATAGAATCAATAAGAACTTTATACGCTCGTGTATTTCAGGATATTATACTCCACACAAGTCCTCTAAGCCACTCGTCGAGTTGCCGTTGGAAACGTTTGAAGTGATTCCCGACAAACATTATCGCTTCCGGGTTCTTAATCCGTCCATGAACTTCGCCTTCCGGATCTCGGTAGATGGAGTAAGTAATGCGACGTTATTGACACTATATTCGATTACTTATTGTTTATCACTTCATTGAACTGATTGGAATAAAACAACTGTGACATACTTTAATCGATGTTGCGGATGAGCTGCGAATATTGCGGTATTACATAGCATCAGCCAAACATGTTATTTATTATATTATGTAGAATCGGAAGAAATTTTGATCAGATATTATATTACACAACACCAGCTACGACTTTTGTTATATCCCAGAGCGTTCCTATCAGCTTATATCGTAATGAAATATTACAAAGCTACAGTTACAAGTGCTCTTTTTATTAAACATCAACGATTACAAATATTGTTATATCACACAGCATCAGTTACAAATATTATTATGCAACACAACATCACTTACAAATGATAGTATATCACATAGCATCAGTTACAAATATTATTATATCACGCAGAATCAGTCACATATATTATTATATCACACAGCATCAGTTACAAGTGATATCCAGCGACGGAAATCAAATCAATCCTGTGACAGCTAATGCTGTTATTGTACACGGAGGAGAACGATTTGATTTCTACATCAAGACAAGTCAAAACGGAGGAAGATTCTGGATCAGAGCTGAAACACTGGAGTCCTACAATGGCAGACCATATGAGGTTAGTGTGGTTGTCTCTTATATAAAGCGGCAAAATTATACAATTTTAATCTAGACACATATTAGAAGGGAATTCACTAGTACATTACGATATAGTTTGCTGTGTAATTCACAGTGGGATCATCCAAAAAGAAAGCAGAAGCCCGGAGAAGTACGTGCCATCCTCAAATACGAAGGATTCCCGAATTCGCATCCAGACTCTTCGCCCAAAATCTGTTCAGCAGATGATCCCTGTGTTGTCGTAAATTGTCCATTTTTGTACGTATATATGTTTCTATATTACGGTTTGTCACCTACTGTCAACCAACATCCATAATAAACATTGTAAATATATTATTAACACTAAAATCTAAATATTGTATAAATAATGTGTGTTATTCAATTTTGTACATACAGAGAATATCCAGATAACAAGCACATCACCTGTATCAATATTGATAAGCTTACATCACCAAAATCGTACTCACTGCCAGCACCAGAGGATCGAGAGTTCTATGAGAAGTTCCTCAATTTTCATTTTCCAGGTATTTATTTTATTATACTCATTTCTAATGTAACAATTTGGGACAAATAACGCAAAATATTGTACTATAATCATGAAACTACAGGTAGTTTGTAAGCAACGATCAAAATTAAAAGTAGCCTAGAATTTTACTTGCCAGTTAACGCTATATACTATTGCTGGTGAGTACACGTTTTTGAAGTTGATTAACCCGCCCGAATCGGTCGTGTTATTAACAAATATTTCTCATAAGATATATTTATGCCACAAGATAGGACTACTCTCAATTATTGAGGTAATAGATTAGATCACAGAAAGCTAACTTTATGACAATAGTTCCTCGTGTATAAAAATAACAAAAAGCTGAAATAAGATAGACGCGTCGCCACAGTTTTGGTGTCCTTTGATACTTAACCAATCATTGGATCATCTCGGGCTTAATTATTTGCCAAGAAAACTCGGTCTGTAATAAATAAAGTTAGAAACTAACATTTGTTTTTTCAATGATTTATATTCGTTGAAATGTAAAAAACACCAGCCTTGGTTTTAGCAGGTCATTGGCTACCATCGGCTGAATCCAGTTCAATAAGCCACGAGCAACAGACTGACAGACATTTGGTCAGTGACTGACTATAAACTAAGCAAGTTTTTCATCCTAAAATTAATCTTGAAAACATATGTGGATACAATGAACAAACGCTGAACGAGACTTAAATACAACTGAAAACCATCGGCATCTGACCAAACTCCAGATATTGAATAAGTTAAACAAATCTCTTTTTGTCTACGTGTGGAATAAAGATACGTATACTGAGACCTTATATGTCAATTCCTATGGCTATTATATATGAACATAATACATGGATGTTAAATGACCGTCATGAATCGACCAAGAATCCCTAAGCTTGTTTAGGTACTACTTGTGGGGCGTTTACTCGGATTGTCATTGACCTTAAAGGGTTTAACCCGAGATAACTAGAGCAGATTACAATGGCTCAAGCATTATTGTTAGATAAGATAAATATTTGAATCCTTGACAAAATTTCCCGGATGGCTACCAGGCAGCAAGTGGTTTAAAAATTCTTACTGATTCAGTATTATATTTGGGTAGAATATCCTTGCAGGTCATAAATTCTTGATATTAGCAAATGATTAATAATTGCTTTAAAACAATAAATGATTTATATTATAATCCCGTGTGTATATTCTTTAAAAGATGGCCTTTAAGACTTAGTTTTCTGCAGTATTTGAGTTCGATCTGATAGATAAAATATATATATATATATATATATATATATATATATATATATATATATATATATATATATTCCGTACATATATTGAATTATATTTTCAACGTTTGATCAGCCAACTTCCCAGGATGTCTTGTAAACGATGTTGCTCTAAACGAGCATCTGGAAAACTACGTTAATTGTCAACTTCGCTATTTATATCGGGATACGTGCGTTTTTGTGTGTACAGTTATGATCTGAAACAGATTATTCCCCAGTAGCAACGATTTACATGTTACATTCTAATCCTGTTTCAAGTGATACATAGGTCGCAAACTTGGAATATTATTCTTAGATGTATGTACTCAAAAGAAACGTTTATTGTCTTCTGATAGCGGCGGCTGGAGGCGTCCTCAGGTCAATGGTCAACGGTCGCCAGTTCGTGATGCCTTCTTCACCACCTCTGGTGAGATATTCTGTTGGTTCAGTTATAATTCAGTTATCGTAGAATTCTATTTAGATTAATATATATATTGTGTGAATGTTGGTATTTCAATAGATTCAACGACTGCTATCAATGATGGGGAATGTGAACTATAGATTCTACTTATGTTAAGAGATCGTCTTTTAGCACATTTTATCGGAAGCCAAAATTAATGAAACCATTCAAAATTAATTTTAACAGATTGATGGAGACAGGCCATTTTCACATCCCTGTGACGAAGAGAAATGTAATGCTGGGGAACTGTGTAAGTGTACTCACATGTTGAAGCTTCCCTACAGTAGCTTAGTCCAGTTTGTACTGCTGAGTCATGTTACACGTAAGTATATCGTTTATAATAGTTATTGAATATTTATTTTGAATTAGATACAAAGAGGATTTATTATTAAAATTATTCCGATTGGAAAATAAATGCTTTCTTAATTCAGCAATCAAGTGGGAAGGTGTTCCGGCATCGGCTCATCCCGTACATATACACGGACATCACTTCCATGTTCTTAAAGTCGGGTATCCAGAAGACTGACCCAGTTACAAAGAGGTAACAACTATACTCCATCAGTTTACGATCCACGTTTTAATTGAGAGAAACGTTCGCAGTCTTAGAACCAGGATCCTCCTATAGAACCATTAATCCATCTCTTACAGATACAAAGCCATGAATCCGGACTTGTACTGTCCGACCGGCCGATGTCATAACGCAACGTGGACAAACCAATCCTGGATTGGTGGCCACATACCGGGATTAAATGAGATCAACCCGCCACTAAAGGATACCGTCATCGTTCCGGCTGGTGGTTATGTTGTCATTAGATTCCTCGCTGATAATCCTGGTAAACAATTACAACAGCATCTCGATTTACTCTAAGCAAAAGATAAGACACTTATTACCAAGGCCAAATCCAAATAAACATATACACCAGTGATACATATATAAAAAAAGTTACCCGCGTATATCTAAGGACTTGTCTTTTCTTGGTAATAGGTTGGTGGATCATGCACTGCCATTTGGAGCTACATCAAGTCGAAGGCATGACATTACTCCTACAGGAAGGTGACGAATCACGGATGAGTGATGCACCTCCTGGTTTTCCGACCTGTGGCGGCTTCGATTGGAGCGCGGAAGACTTTGAAACGAAGTTGAAGAGCAAATCAACCTATTCTACGGACAGTCCGGTGCCGAATGAGGATGCTGATATTGATGATGATGGTGACGATCACGACGTTCCGAATACCAATTCCGCTGCTACGAGTTTGACCGTGAAATACAGAAGAACAGAAACATTTCTGCGGAACAACTTAATTATGGCATCAGAAATTTTGTTTTATTTTCACATCATTCTGTCGGTTATCCATTAAATTTTGTATTAATGAAAACCGAATATTCAATAGCGATAATAATGTTCAGGAATAGACATGTTTATCGCATTCGTTTCGTTCAATTCGAACTATGCGTATGTGTAAAGTTTGATACACCACCCAATATTCGGCGCCGATTTTGCTTCTAATATAAAGTCATTGCCAAAGAAAGGGAAAACAAATATTAAATGTGACCAAACAAATGGCAAAAACTTTTCATTTTGTTATAAAGTTAATTTTTCTGAGGACGTATAAAGTATATTTAGGAACTAATTATTCATAATTAGTTTTATCATAAAAGATAAAATTTGTACGACACCGTTTCAGCTGATGTCGGTTAGATGCAGAAACTTTATTTTACTAACATCACATAAACGTTTATTGAAAATGTGATATGTGGATGTGGATAGGGACATTTTGATACCCAACAATGGGTGGATTTAATAATTGAAAGTTCGATTATTTTATAATTAAATATTCGATTATTTAATAACTGATTTTCCGATATTTTGTATTAATCCATCGCTTGTATATCCTATGCTTCTTATTAATGCGTTATCTATTATTCAAGGCCTCTGATTTTCGATGTATTTTTATAATTCAGGAAGTAACATGACAATTTACGTTTATTTAGGATCAATCGTCTGTTGTTACTGACATACACACCCTCGGTCTTGATATCCGAACAATAAACGTCTGAGTGATATCGTCACGCATGGTTCGGTCAAGTGAATCAAGTGTGGCGATATTCGCTGCCCAAGTGTACAATACATCGAAATCACACCTCTATATAGGTGAGTTTGAAAGAATAATGACCATTACATTGTGCACTTATGGGCGATCCCATTCTCAAATAACACCCATAGGGGTTAAAAATCTAGCAATGGACTCCTACCAAAATTATTGTTGTTAGCGTTAGTTTATTAGTTACGGCTAGAGATACAACTGATATATATATATATATATATATATATATATATAATATATATATATAGAGCACACGCACATACATCACACACACACACACACACACACATATATACCGAGTAGTAACTGCTTTTATATTCAGATGTTATACTACCCTTTTATATATTTTGATACCAATAAAGAAATTATTAATATAATTAAAATTATTCTAGTGGCTGTGAGAGTATTGTTTTCGCACCAATAAGCCCCAAATGGGGTGATTACATCAGTGAATAGATATTTGATGCGCGAGGATTTTCAACAACGGATACAAAAAGTTAATATTTTCCTTCGTTTTGGACCAGGGTATAATTAACACGTTATTGCGCCAAGGCTTCTGTATCTAGACGTGTAATTAACAAACTTTGAAAAATAAATATCACTGTCAACAAAATATATTGATCACTTTGAGGCTAATTAAGAAATCAGTAGAATATGAACACACACACTAAGGTTGCACGCAAAGAGTGTCGCATGCACGCACGCACCCACGCACACACACACAGACGCATATATTTATATATATATATATATATATATATATACTCACACATACTGGCACCTACATACACAGATATCGTTGCAAATGCTTACATCAGGGCTCGAAATTAACAGCAGCAAAGCAGCTATTGTACGCCTGTTCCTCCAAAATACTGCCTAGAATTTTGTCAGACTGAAAATATTACTAAAAGCCAATAAAATCATGCCCAACTCCTAAACCAGTGCAGTGGCCCTAAAATATATCAACCTCAGTAGTTGTGACCTACACATCCGCTACAACTGTCAAGAATTTGTGAATGAAATTACTACAGGAAACAAGCACCGATTTTTCATTGGTCCAAAGCTGTGACACGTTTGCTTATTATCCGATTAGACGACCCGTACATATCGCCTAGTTTCCCCCCAGTCGCCGCTAGACATTTTGTTGAGCGTTTGTGCTGCCGACTGGCGCTGGACAACAGCACTGATGGATTTCATTATAATAAAAATGGCGGCGAAGCGGCAACCGGAAATACAAAGATTTGTTCACGACAACGGAGAAGAGTGATGATAAATTAATCGAATTATGTACGATAATAGGGTAATTGTAAGAAACACTGCAGATAGAGTAGCTACCAATAACAATATATCTGAGCATAATGTTGATTCTCCAGGTCTAGTAGATGTACAATATTTAACTAAAACATCCGTACATGTACAGCATGGCTGTCGACCAAAGAAACCAACTCCGGTGAGGAAATGGATTAAATATCCAAAAGCGGGAACTGGCTGGTTTCGGTTTTATTCAAAAGTTGGTTGTGAAAATATGATGTGAACTTTGTAAGAAAAATGAAGTAAAATCTACAGATCCTTTTGAGGAAGGAACAAGCAACATACAGAAAAAGGCTCTGCTGAAACGTCGACTGTTACGGCGAGAATTATAATGCAGCACAGACATAAATATCCAAATTGAAACTACAAAATAATGAGAACACTGATATCATGAAATTTTGAAAAACATGGGACATACCGCGCACAGAAAAATGGAAAAGTTATTCAGAACGGCTTATCCGTTTTCCATGCTTTCTTTAGCACCGAAGCCCAGAGAACTCCGTTCATCTGGCTTTCACTTGTTGTCTGTTCCCGGAGTTAAAACTCACGCTGGGACTCGTGTTATTTCAGTTGCTGTCCCTACTCTTTGGAGTTCACTTTCTGAACATGTTAAGTCATCAAATAATATCGTTTCTTTCTGTCGCTTTTTGAAAACTCACCTTTTCAGACTCGCTTATCCTTCCTAACTTTCCTTTCCATCTGATCATTTGTTGATAATCTTTGCATTGTACCCGGACTATGAGTTTGCCCAACCCCTGTACTAGGTGCGCCACTGAGCTCGATTGTGTTCGAGGATATTGGCGCTATAGAAGTTTTGTAAATTATTATTATTATTATTTTATTATTAACAGCACAAAAACTACACATTGACTTTGAATAAAATTGTGTGTCATTACTTGTGGAACCACTTTGATGTTCTTGAACATTACGAAATCATCAGTTCCTGTGTATCTATTATTATACACATGATATTATATATGATAAAAGTCATGAAAGGTAGTTTTATTACTACATGCCACATATACACGCATCTTAAACAATTTATACAATGATTATTACATTTTATTACTGTTTCTTTTTCATCATTATGTGCAAAAGATTGCAAAATAACAATCATATATTGACTGGATAGCCAAAGTATTACAATTAAATATCTCCATGAAATTCGATGTTAAGAACCTGTATTTGCTGCTGTCATGAACTAGCACTCAAGTAAACAAACAATAAAGACATGTGTATAACGAAACATTTATAATCCAACTTATAGATGATGATGATGATTGATGTTTTACGGCCACTTTTGTGCACAAGGTAAGCTAAATGGGTCGAGCGACTTCCAAATGTAATGAGACGAAGTGAAAGACGAAACAACCTTCAGATATGCCCACGCCGGGATTCGAACACGGGTGGTAGTGATCTGTAGTGCACCACGCTACCACCATGGAGGCGCCCTCGACACGTTATAGAACAAGACGAATACAGGTCATTTCGGGACAAGACATATCATTGGTAATTTAGTATCGGCACTTATGTTATTTCAGTCATTCTCTATTACGTAAGTAGGCGGGAGAATACATCAAAGCTGCCTGACAAAAAAGTGGCAGCAAATCTTTGCTGCCAGTTTCTAAAGTAAATTTCTAGGCCTGATACATCTAATTATTTTAGTGAGTGGCTCATACGTGGCCATATAGATCCATACCAAGTGGAGGATATAACGCTGCTGATCCAGGAAGGCGAGGAATCCGAGATGAATCTTCCATCTAAAGGATTTACAATATTTCAGTGGAGCGAAGAATAATTAACTGAGTTAAATTAAAATATCTTCCTGCCACAGAAGCCTTCAGTGGGTCTAGTAGTTTTCAGCTTGAAGTTGTCAGAGATGTCTTATTAATTATATGGTATATCTAGGAAGTTTCGGAATATGAGGTGATAAATACTGTGTATGAAGGTTCAGTGGATATGATGGAATACGGAATATAAACTATCGTTTGGAATATAGACGGTCATTTCGATAAATATATTTCGGGTGTGCTGGTCTATTGTGAATGTTGTGCAATTTCTATTGTTGTCACAGTTTTACCTGTTTACCTGTGTATTGTGTGAGCATGGAATCACCCTTCTCGAATTTTTAACCCACTCAATTCACAACTTGAGAAGGTCAAACACTCCTCCATCGAACAATACTACTATATGAGTAAAGCAAGCCACTATAATGATCATCAATCGCAGGTACGCATCATGGCAACTGATGATCCGGTGACCATCAAGCGTATTAGTAAGGCAATAGCGACAGGCGACACGCAGAACGAATACCTGGGTCGTGTCCTACAGAGTACTGGTGAGGAAATCCTGGCTGAGGCGAACCCTCATGACTCCGTGTGGGGAACAGGGCTACACCGTAATGACCCAAGTGCAGCAACAATACTGACTGGAAAGGTGGAAATAAACTGGGTGAACTATTATCCTAACTGATAACTCTATCATTGAAATTATGTGTGAATTACTTCTATGGTATGAATTTCGTATGAACTATTAACTTAATTTCTCTCGCTAACCACAATATTCATTGTATTGTATTATTACCAGTAAATCGCGATAGTGAAACCCATCGCGGGATGCAGATGTACAGTATACTCGTTATAATATCGAATTTAAGTAATTTCTCACCACCGACTTATGACACATATGGTTATATTTGTTCTTAACTGATTGAGCGTTGCCTATCTCTTGTTTTAGGTTGAAAATTCCATCTTACACGAACGACTATGTTTGTTGTATTTATGCTAACGTAGAGCCTAGATATGTACAGAAATGCATTTACTTTTTCCCATGTGGCACTGTTGTTTACATATGGGAACAACATTAAATGCACAGTATGTTATTTGTTTGCATTTGGGGCTTTCCATTCAAATATAGATTTGAACAGAAAGTAATACATATCCAAGATATTGGAGGGTGTATTTTACTATGTGTAGTTAGTAAGTGTAACATGCTTTCATGGATCTCTATTAGGCGTGATAGAGTTGGTCGCCAAGTCGAGGATTGTTGGCATGGGTCTCAGAAAATTGTGTTAGCAAAAGAAGGTCAGATTTAGAAATTCCTGACGTTGAAATTATGTCTTTGGAAGTCTGTTCCCAAAACAACAAGGTGCTGTTTCCTGTCGCTTCATGTTCCAAAGAACAGTTACATTTCTGGGACTCAATACAAAAATGCTATATATAACAAAGCTGTTATTGCCGGCTATAGCTATATCATAATCACTGGTGACCTTAATGCTGACCCCTCTACGCAGAATAGTGAATTGTTGCTGGCTTTTGTAGAGGATAACAACCTTACAAAACACATACATGAGCCAACTCGCATCACTGAACTAACATCTTCTGAATTAGATCATATTATCACTGACTGTGAGGACATGGTATCTGATGGTAAAATAAAGTTCAATGTAAAGCCTCTCAAAGCATACCAGCGTTTGATGTGGCAATACGAATTGGCTGTTTTAGCATAGTGATGATATTGATGTCTCATCTCGGGGTTTGACTGACACCTTAAGCAGTTTCGCTCGTGAATGCATTCCCAATAAGTTGGTTACAATTAGACCATTGGACAAACCTTTCTTTAATGGATATCTAAGGCGCTTGAGAAGGGCCAAAGATCGCGTCCATCGACTTGCTAAACAGGATAACACAGCCGAAGCTTGGGAATCATTTAGAAATCATCGAAGAATCTATTGTTCTGAAATGAGACGATTGAAAAATCCGCCGAAATGGTGGCACCTATCAAGAAGACTAGACAATAAGCCGGCTAAGTCAACACCTGATCTAGTTAGAAATGGGAACATTATATCCGATGATCATGCAAAAGCAAAGGTATTCAATGATTATTTTGTTGGATGTTCTACACTAGATGACAGTTCTGCGAATCTCCCGCCAAATTATAATACGTTGACTCAAAATAAGCTGGAACATCTAGAAACTAGAGTTGGTGATCTGCAAAGATGTCTGTCTCGGATGGACACCACTAAAGCTTTTGGACCCGATGGAGTGAGCCCGAGGCTGCTTAAAGAGGGAGCAAATCAGTTAGCGCCTGTCTTATGCCGGTTATTCAACTTATCCCTTAGCACAAGTATCTTTCCAAAAACATGGAAATTAGCTAATGTGATTCCTCTTTACAAGAAAAGTGACAGAACATTAATATCTAACTATAGACCGGTTTCTTTGTTAAGCTGTGTGGGAAAAGTCATGGAAAAGCTGGTTTTATGGCATTATTTGATTATTTTAGGAGAAATCTTCTCATTTCTGTTTGGCAATCAGGATTTATTTCTGGTCACTCAACTGTAACCCATTTGGTCGAAATGTACCACAACTTTTGTCAAGCTGTGTCACTAGGCAAAGAGATTAGAATCGTATTTTGTGACGTCAGTAGAGCTTTCGACCGGGCATGGCATCGTGGTCAAACTTTTTAAGTTAGAAAAATATGGCTAGTGAGGTTCAGTCCGCCAAATAACGTAATCCCTCATATTATCTAATAAAACAAATTTCGTTCAACACCCACCCATCCATATGCATGGTAGTGCACTAAATGAAGTGTTATGCCACAGACATGTGGATATTATTCTGAGCAAGGACACATTAGTTCAATAGAGATCAAAGCAAGATCTGTTCTGAACCGAATGACTCGATTTAAATATATACTAGATCGGAGGTCCCTTGAAAGAATATACATCTCCAATATTGGACCTATCATGGAATACGGTCACGTGATTTGGGCTGATGGTAATCAAACACATTTAGACAGATTGGTGATGGTCCAAAAAGATGCTGCCTGCGTGGTGACTGGGGCTACAGCTCGTTATAGCACAGTATTACTTATGAAAGATGTGGCATGGGAACCTTTGTATTTCAGGAGACGAAGCCCCACTGACGCTATTTTACAAAATAGTGAATGGCCTGTCACCACCTTACTTATGCGAATTGCTACCAACAGGTGTAGCTGATAGAATGAGATACGCTCTACGCACGATACAAGATTTTAGAATGCTTGTTTGTAGAACTAATTCATTCAAGAGCTCATTCCTGCCAAATACAGTAATGGAATGGACGGACTTGATCAAGACATACGGAACGAAACAAGCCTGAGTAGATTCAAGAATAAATGTAGGGTACACCGGGAACATGCAAATAGTTTGTACTACTATAGGCCTCGTTCCTTAAATGTTCAAATGACCAGATTGAGGATAGGCATTCAAGCAATTCTTCACGGTGATGCAAATATATCGCTTGAGGATAACACCAAGATACTGGATGCTATACATCAATACATAATAGACACGGGAAGATTTAGGTTATGAAAATTAATAAATTAGATGCTCGATTGCTCACAGGTCTTATAATTTATACACTTGTTAGTCAATGCATAGCTGGTTACCCGTTCCGCAGATCCCATCGTCATCTCGCCTAATTATAATATGTATATATGTTTTGAAATCCATTTGTATGCTAACTAACTAACAGGACACCTTCACGGTAACTAGGACGTTCCTATAGCGCAGTGAGTAGAACATTGAGTGTGAAACCTACGAGTATTGATTCGAATGCTGGTCACACCTGTATGAGTGTGTGTGTGTGTGGGGGTGCAGGGGATATTTCACCGTACAGTCGCCCTTCGGCCATATGATCAAGGTGTTACCAGGCAATTAATCTTCAACGTACATATTTTATGAAATTTAAAATTGTAAATGTTGCTGTTTTATGGCCACTGTTGTGCACATGGTAGGCGAAATGGGCCGAGCGACCTCCAAATCCAATGAAGCGCGGTCAAAGATGAAATACCCTTCTGACATAGCCAGGCCTGGGATTGAACCCAGCTGCTACTGATCTGTAGCCAACCGCACTA
Source organism: Paralvinella palmiformis (assembly GCA_025642065.1). Classification (NCBI taxonomy): domain Eukaryota; kingdom Metazoa; phylum Annelida; class Polychaeta; order Terebellida; family Alvinellidae; genus Paralvinella; species Paralvinella palmiformis. The sequence goes on along the minus strand of JAODUP010000331.1, from coordinate 305,421 downwards.
CCAGTTATGCCATGGAAGCTTCTTGTACATATTTGATGAAATGAATATTATATCAATATATAGTACGCAATAAACAGATCACAAAAGTCACTCAAAGATCCTTATTAAGCTTCAGTCAGTTAGGATATCAGGACAATAGCGAATATTTATTTACAATTAGTCGACGTGGTAAAATTTCAAAATATATATATGACGTACGACTTCCCTATTTGAGATTTGACATTTGACAATTTGTCTAAAATTATAGAACTGTTGGTCTAAAGAAAGCTTTTCTATTGTTAACAAATATCCGCTATCTGCTCTACTTGATACCATTTATCGGCTAACGCAATTGGATTATCTCTGTGGTATTTATAACAGAGTTTCAACATTTTACTTTTTAATAACCGTGTGAACTGTAATTTGTTGAAAGTTCATCAGAATTCTCCGATTATCCGCTCGGATTCTATTACAAATATCTGTCTTTCGATTCAAATCAATGATGATTGTGTGTTTACATCCCCTTTTCTGTGGTAAATGCTGCCAGCAGATGCAAAAAATCTAGAGTTTCTTAAAAAGTTTAAAACTCCTGAAAACACCTATTGAAGAATTCTTTCACAGGTAAATAATAATTAATCATTTAAATTTCCAATTGGGTCTTACGTGCATTTATCTCTGCATCAGCATACATGCCTTTTGTTAAAGCTACATTTTTATTAGTATTTTAATTATTATTTCAATAATTATTATTACTATTATTTAAATTGTAATGTTTATGCAATGTCCAATAGCACAGTATTTAATGCGTTTCGTTACAAATCTCCGTGTTCTGGGTTCGAATATTGCACATACCTGTGCTTGTTGGATGTTTCACTCGGCAGTCGTTCCTTGGCCATATGTCTTAAGAGGTGTGACCGGCGTTGAGACTAAATAACTCAACTCAACTGCATCGTCCGAATATTTACACTCGTCTTTATATCTTCTTGGTAACCATAGTAGTGACGTCGGGATAAAGGGATGATCCAGGATATAGACAAACATCTCACGGATACAATTGCTCGACGTAATTCCCCATCTCGCTTTGACCGTCGATGGAGGATGGATTACTTTGTAACATCGAGATGCTAAAATTAACTGTCGTTTAGAATTTATTGAATGAACACCAACTCTCAACAATTCTCACCAATCCTTGAACTATATTGTGAATGTATACTCATTTGCCAATCTAGGGGCGCCTCCGTGTCCTAACTGTTGGCGCAGTTGGCCACCGATCTATAGCACCTTGGTCAAAACCCCGGCCGGGCTATGGCTATGACGGGTGTTTCATCTTTCACTTCGCCTCATTACCTTTCACTCGACCCACTTAGCCTACCACGTGCACAAAAGTGGTCGTAAAACAGCAATATTTACATTTTAAATTTCATAGGTGACTCTCGGGACAGAGGTAGCAAGTCGATCATTACGTTCATTATGTATTATATGTAATCATAACGGGTTTATTCTGTTAATCATCAGGTAATGCAAACCGTCCTTCTTACAGCTATTTTGGTGTCATTCGAGTATTTTCACAAAATTCCACTCACCAGGGACTAAATTTCATTCTTTTTTTATAAAGATCGTCTTATTCTCACTTGTGTATATTTGTATACAAAATGTATTGTGTCACTAGGCCCAAAATCATACATTATCGCATTTCCTAAGTATTTATTTTATTCTAGTTTTTGAATATCCTAAAATATTGTATACACAAAACTAGGAGTGACAAAACAAAATAAACACACAGTTATAAAAATCGTTCTAATATACATAAAGTAATGTGAGTAAATAACAGTCTTTAATGACCTAGTGTTGCGATCTGTGAATTTATTAACCCCCTAGCTCATCTTGTCTCCCCAAAAAGGTTATATTATAGTAAATTCGAGAAATATCCCGTTACAGTAAAATAATAAAACAATATTTGGAGAGAAAAAAAACAGTTTAAATTTTTATCATATGTATATAAATATTATATATATATATATTTATATATTATATATATATATATATATATATATATATATATATATATATATATATAGATATATATATATATATGTCTGGGTTACTCATCAGCCTGTGGGTCATAGATAATCCGCTTTTCATGCGTGACAAATATGTCACATCCACAGGGAAGCGGTTAATATAGGCTAAGCACAGAAGTGGAAGAAAACAAAAAGTACCATTTGACGTCACAGCTCGCTGTTAACAACACATCATAGTGGTTCAATGATAGGTTAACATACAGTATATGAAAGATAAATACTTTGACACAACTGTTTATATTCAGCAGTAATTTTCTGCGTCTCGAAAGTAGCCTATACAGAAAACATTTCGGCACAACAGATGGTGATCCTAGCTTCATTCTGGGTTCGATTAGCTAAACAAATCCTATCTATATCAACCATAAGGACAGAGGTCCGATAGGTTCGGCATCGCCAAGTTGTTGTCTGATCAGGGTGAAAAGTTACACCTTTTATGGGCTCTCAGCGCGCCAACTATCATGACAGTTTCAATTGAATAAACGACAAATGTGTATCGTGTACACTATTGGTGTCTCCAATTTGTTACCCGATCTGGATCAAAATTTGCACCTCTTTAAGAGCTGTCGTGTATACCACCTGTGTCGCCTGCTGGCTGCCAAATAGCCAATAAGCAATCATCTGTCTAGAAGAGCTAATCGTGATCCAGACATAGGCAGATTTGACTTCTAGTCACTCGTCTATCTTTTCCACTAGTCAGCCGTGTGATAGTCGTCATGCAACCATTGGGTGATTAGTCATTCGTCAACTGTAATGCGATCTTTCACCCTTTATTCAGAGAACTGGTCATCTTGACAAAGTATCCTTTATGGCCAGAGTGAGCGAGTGGTTGAGTGAGTGAGTGAGACATGAGCAGAAACTCCTTTGGTGTCACTGTTAGAATATAACGGGCCATTTGTAGTAAAGTTCAAAACCGGAGGGGCCTTTGCTTAGCAGGGATGTATAACAGACAGGCAACAATCGTCGAAACATATCTAGTAAGCACATCATGTGTTAGTGGAAACGTAGATCATTGTGTGTGTATGTGTGTGTGTGTGTGTGTCTCTCTCTCTCTCACTCTCACTCACGCACACACACACACACTCTCTCTGTGCGTGCGTGCGTGCGTGTTAAACCATCTTGTAATCGTCATCAGTAATCATTATCTAGATCAATACATTTATCTGTGAATGAATTGCTCTTGACGAAGGAGAAAGGGTCAATTATCTAAGTTTTGTTATATGTGATACTCGAAATGAAAACTCACGGGAAGTTGAAAATATTTACGTCTAGATATGTTGTCTCGTGGCATCGTCCTGTTACCTACTATATAAGAAAACACGAAATAGAATGAAATTCGGCAGGGAGTTCCGGTGGCATAGCGGTTAAGCACCCGGCACTTGCTGCCAACGGTCGTAGGTTCGAACCCCGTAAGAGGTCGAAACTTTTCCAGGGATTAATTTCTCGGCTCACTACATCGTGGGTGGCTGACCACGTTAAATGGCGCTGCCGTCTCCACTGAATTATTTAAAATAAAGGGGGACGTTAAAAATCCCCCGAGGACGTAAAACACTCTGGCAGTGACCACCCTCAGGGTATTTCGGCTCCATCTTTCCGTACTGTCTCCCCTGTGAGTGGTGGGGGAGGAGTTCTCAACCACTCCAACATAGAGGCTGTGCTGATTAAACGACAGCCTGGGGATTCTCCCCGAACAACAAAACCAAAACCAAACCAACGAAATTCGGTGTAACTTCCGAAATACCCCATCACCACGTCCAAACAGATTGAAAATTCAATAAAATATAGATTAATGTCATATCATGTTAAGTCATTGTCATATCGATATTTCCGTTTAATTATAAACACCAACATCTCGTATATAGATAAGTATAATAGTGTTTAATCCTGATTTTATAATACAGGTTTATCGTTACAGGTATACGTAGTTTTATGATTTAAATTATTCGCGCTGATAGTTTAAATATCCTTTCCCATATCGTACGGAGTAGAATAATTAATACCTGTAAGGCCTATAACTGAATGGATTTTCTTTGATTAGCGGCGAGAATACGAAAATAAACCGAACGTAATTTGTAAATTGACATGTAATACTTAATTGATATGTAAACGTAATAGCCACTCGACCGTCATCTGACGTTGTTTTCGTGTTATATTTGAATGTTTACGTACATGTTTAGTGTTTAGTACGTGAGTTACTTTAGTAAAAAAAACTCCTCAGACGGTGGAGCTACGCCACTTCAACACAGAAAGCTGCCCCTAACTTGTTTATAAATTGTAATTTTTCCTAGTTGTAAGTGATACAAAATCACTATTTTAGCTTATGGATTATTATGGGGGGGGGGGGGAGTCGCAATGAGCAGAGTGTTAAACGCTTAAGAGTCAAACATGTCGAGCCAATGCCTGCATATTCTGCGATGTACCTGGACATATTGATTAATTATTTGGTATTAAATATCTTGATTTAGAGAAGTTTAACATCTATGGACGGGATACAGGTATCATAAACTTCTGAAACATAAAATTCTGCAATTTTTGGAATATTTTCTTTTGTGACTCGAGGTCTATTTTCCCTTTTCACTATAAATCATCTATGAATCGATGAACTAATCAATCAATCAATCAATCGATCAATCAATCAATCAATCAATCAATCACACGCTAACAGGCTCAGCACATCTCAATCACACAAAAGACGTGGATATCGCAGTGACCATCCCACCACCTGTACGACCCGAATTTACCAAAACAATATGCTCATTCACATATGCCTGAGGAACAATTGACAATAATGATGGGTTTACCACGTCCTCGTTTATACAGTATACAGTTGACACAATGTTCATTCAGTCATTATATATGCATAAATATTATGACACTAATGACGAACTGTGTACAATAACTTGTGCTCATTGTTTCAGCCTGGCTACATAAGAGTATAACTTATTATTCACAGCGTCCGGTTAGGCGTCTGACTTTTTATTTTACTTTCCTCAGCTCATTTGCATCCAAGAAAGTTGTTCCCATGTCGCATTCTTTGGTCGTAAGAAGGAGAGTAAGCGAGTACCGAGCTCTGTGAGTAAGGTTTAGGGACCGAGCATTCCCGACTAGAAAATGGCCATTCACCGCCTTTTATATAAATATCGCGTCTGTATCCGGATCGCTGTCATTAGTTCGCTGTTAGTTCTGTTACTCATAGTACTCTACGATCCCGTCGCGGTACTCGAATCCCTACCGATGGTCGTTGTCCAGTACGACCAGAGACCAGATGCGGGCACCCAGACGACACGTGCCACCGAAGATGACGTCATTAGAGCCGAACGACTGCAAGCGGCTGACGGCGACTCGTCGGCTGTCGCCGCGAAACGGTCCCGATCCAGAAAATGCCGATCGAGTCCGGCTATGCTGCCCTTCCTGCCGAAGGACTACGCCTGCGACGACATCATGGATCGTTCGGGAAGAGGCTTCACCTACTCGGAGACGTACTGGGATCACGCCGACGCCTACAAGAGCGCTCTCGCCCTGAACAACATCCTAGCGCATGGCGCCACGAACGAGGTCTCCTGGATCGTTCAGGATCTGGCCAGGATGCCGGGCATCGACACCATCTGCGAGACGGGATTCGATGCCGGAGCTACGACATTTCAGTGGTTGGTCGCCGATGACACCACCGTCGTACACAGCTTCGATCGGATGTCGAGGAACTACTCGCTGGAGATGGCCGACTTCATGGCAATCGAGTTCCCGGACGCGTTCCACCTGCACGAAGGTGATCCCAGGCGAACGATTCCGGAGTTCGTGCGCCGGAACCGGGACAACGTCACCTGCGACATTGTCTACGTCGACACGTCCGAACCTGCTGACATCATCGAGTCGAATATCGTCGCGTTGAGTGCGCTCGTCAACCGAGATCAGCATTTCCTCGTTCTGGATACGCATCCGGATGCCCAACAGAGGGCGCACGCTGGTCGCGTCTGGCGCTCACTCGTACAACGTGGCATCATTAGTGAGTACTTTATGTGTCATATTGACAACAAAGCGACTATTGGAATGTTAGAAAATGGATTAACTATAGGAAGGTATAACAATTGTTGACACCTATGAGGTGTTAGTGTTGTGAAACTTCATGTCATGTTGTATATATGTGTTTGCGGTGTGTGTGTGTGGTGTGTGGTGTGTGGTGTGTGGTGTGTGTGTGGTGTGTGGTGTGTGGTGTGTGGTGTGTGGTGTGTGTGTGGTGTGTGGTGTGTGTGTGTGTTGGTGTGGTGTGTGGTGTGTGTGTGTGGTGTGTGTGTGTGTGTGTGTGTGTGTGTGTGTGTGTGTGTGGTGTGTGTGTGTGTGTGTGTTTTAGGGTACATAGTAAGAGGCAACAGGCACAGAGCATCAACATATCTAAACATCCTTCGAAACCTATCTGCATAAATCTAAATACAACTATACATACATTAATCTAAAAATAAAATCTTCCATACCTCCACATATTGATAAATGTGTGCGTATACCTAAGCATGTGTCTGGTCTACTCATCAGCCTGTGGGAACCAGCTAATTCGCTTTTCGTACGCGACAAATATGTCACGCCCACAGGAAAGCGGCTACATGCAGGCTACGTACAAAAAGCGGAAGCACGTAAAAATATACTATTTGATACCACAGCTCGCAACAAACAACACGTGCGTGTGGTTCAATGGTGACTTGCTACATACATATCATAAACTATTTTGACACCACAGTTTACATTCAACAGTAATTTTCTGTGGTCCAAAAGAAACCTGTATATAAATCATTTCGACACCTCAGATGCTGACCTCAGCTTTATTCTGGGTTCGAATAACTGAATAAATCCTACCTATATGAACCATGTATCAATACACGTCCGACTGGTCTGGCGTCGAAGTTCTCCTCTAACCTAAGTGAAAATTCAAGCCCTATATATAGCCTCAGCGTGTTAACAAACATTGTTCATAACAGAGAGAATGTACACTAACACAGTATGGACTCACTAAAGCGATTAAACTAAAATAAAAACAAAGTAGCAATACCGCATAATGGATTATTACTGGACTAGAACGAAATATCGTCTCAAACCTGAGTGTGTAATGTGTGTGTGTGTGTGTGTGTGTGTGTGTGTGTGTGTGTGTGTGTGTGTGTGTGTCACCATTGTAACTTTCATATAAGTGTCTGTGTGTCAATATGTTTTATAATGACATCTTTGAAAGTTAGTTTTTTTTTCTTCAAATGCCCGATCTCACTCTCTCTCTCTCTGTTTCTGCACACACAGAAAGGCAAGCACGCACACGCAAAAACACGTATATAATACACACACACACACACACACATAAATACACGCGCGTAAGCGCTCACACATACATCCGTACATTTCCCAGCGTCTGAAAATTTTATCAAACTAAAGAAGTAATCACTTCTGTTAAAGAATAATCGAGTGACTCACTCACTGATCTATAACCTCATTAACATCTTATTATCATAATATTGTTATACGATTAGAAAAGAAAGGCCTTTATCTGATCTCAGAGAAGTTTCCTTTTATCCTTTTGTATCTCGAGATCGGCAAACAGCTAACGCCAATAACAACCAGCAAATTGCCGAACGAATCTCTCCTCATCATAACGTGATCGTGCATATTTCGTTTGTCATGACGTCGTTCTGAGATCAAGAGCGAGCCATAAAGGTCAGTCGATACATGTCCTTCTGGAGTTTGGTGGACTTTTGACAGGGACCGTATCCTTAACACCGCGATCCGTCCAGGAGTTAATTAGCTCCTAGATTGGGCCGAGATAAAGACACACACCAACGTCGGCTGGGAACATCTCAAACCGTCCACCAACAGGCGTGAAATCAATTCTGCATTCCGCGAAATTGAATGGCGGAATAATTTCTCTGTTGTCCTATCGGTGGGCGTCACGTGATCAGCGCATTAGAGACACGTGCTGCTCGCTGAGCAACAGCCGCAGCTCTCTCTCCCCGGGGACGGGGTGTCAACGTGGACCACGGATAGGTCAGTATCGGCCAGTTTAGGCCGTTTGGGGCGCTTGTGGCTACCATGGTTGGCAGCCATGGTAGGTTGGCATAGGTCATCAAGGGCCATATCAGCCTAATAGCTTCCCATTGTCTGATTGATGTGTTTATATAATTGCTGAGATGAGGGAGAGATGAGAGGAGATGAGGGAAAGGGGAACGATGGAACTTTGGATCGTTTGTCATTACGTCAAAATTTACTACTGAGGAACCAAATATATGATTGTTTGGTATCACTGGCTAACTGATTAACTGACCAACTGACTAATTTACAGACTGGCTAATTTACTGACTGACTGACTGAGAGACTGACTGAGTGACTGGCTGACTGGCTGACTGACTGACTAGACTGACTGCCTGACTGCTGACTGACTGACTGACTGACTGAATCACTAACAGATTGATTCAGTGACTAACTTACTGACTATCCAATGGTTTACATAAATTTTGTATTAACCAACGAAGTAAAAGAAGAATCATTTCTATTGAAAAACCCCATCAAGGTGATTGCCTAATTAACTCTATATGAATAAAAAACCTTTACAGTTAACTAAGCAAACAGACTGACAGACAGACATACATACAGACAGACAGATATACAGTGGGCAGGCTAATCCATGACTTTACCACAACCCAGTCTAGTTCAGACAGTTTAAGTCCCATTTATATTAAAGGGGGTGCTCTTTTTCACTAATTTTCAAAACTTCGAACTAAAAGATTTATAAAGTTGAATTCGTTTCTGATCGGAAAGGCCCCCACCCCCTCCCCCCGTCGTCCCGCGCAATAGCCAATTATCAGCAATAAATATGTCATCACGGTGTTCTTATAAATCATCTTTGATATCTATGGCGGTAAATGACATATCCTACTCTAAATAGCCAACAACTGATTATTGCTCGTAAACCATAGCCACGACATGGCCAACAGCGACAATGCGCTCTGTATAAGGAGGCCGCCATTACTGTGCATTTACGTCGTAGATCTCGGCCAATAGGAGACCGACTCCTGACGGCAGGGCATCGCTCCGCCTACGGAAAGCGTCCAATCGGCGACCGCGTCTCACGGTCGGCTTACAAATGGATATTCGCTGGAAGTCAATAAGGTGTTCTTTGTATCGCCTTCGCTGGTAGCTGTTGAAGTCCCTGCTTATAAAATAGCTCAGTTTGTACTTATAGCCCGTTGGTGGTATACATCGGGGCTAATGGATTCTTACTCGGAATTAACTGGCAATATGCGAATCACGGCAAACGGGATATATAATACATGAAATAAAACTACGTATTCTGTGCATGAATAACAAACGCCGAATCGGCGCTTAGAGATGTTCATAGCTCGATGACATTTTATCACAAAATCGACAAGAAAATTCGGAGATACCCAATTCACGCCGATCGGTATCTCACCATGTAAACAACGGCAGAGGAAATCATATTTGGCTGGCATTCGACGACGTTCGAAATCTTCCGAGTCGTTCCGGATCTAAACTGGGCTCTTCCTCGAATGCGCGAATAGCTCGTTTAGCGGCTCGTGATAGAGGGATTCCGGTCAGGCGATTCAAGATGGCGGAAGAGGATTCCCCGGAGAAGCTGCTGAGTTTTGTTGACATGGCGAGTACCAACATCAAGATGGCTTTGGACAGACCCAATAAATGTCGACGGAAGATTAATCATCGGAAGTATCTCCAGAAGCAGCTCAAACGGTGTAACAATCAAAAGATCAAATCTGCGACATCGGCTCCGGTTAGGAATGTTTGTAAGCCGGCCACGTCGTTGACGGTTCGCTCGACGAACAGCGGCCAGTCGAAACAGATCCGGAAGGAGAACTCGCAGGTCTGCATGCAGAACAAGTCGCTACAGGCGCTGTTCGATCCGCGGACTCTCCATGAGCGATGTTGCACCGATCCTAGCCGGAAGACATCTGGATGCAAGGTGCCTCTCCGGAAACGTAATCTTCCGGCATCGTTCTTCGTCGAGCCATCCAAGCTGATCCGGAACAACCAACAGCAATCAGTCAACCAGCAACAACCAGACAACCAACAGTCATCAAACAGTTCAGCATATGGCGGCTTGCTGGTGACAGGAATATCTAGAGACTATCCGGATGTCGTCGGCGACTCGGCAGTTAGCCAATTTTCGCCATGTTCTCACGGATCCGAATCGTCGACCAGAACATCGCCGTCCGGGCCGCCAACGTCGGACGTCTTCGAAACACTGCTCGAACCCAATCCTGAACTGTCCGACATCTTGTCTGAGGCGTGGCAGGACGAATCTGGAAACACGACTCCATGCAGCAGCACCGGCAGCTGTCCCGATCCGTTGACCGACTCCTATCACCATTCTGGATCAAAATCCTGTATCTCCGGATCGGTTGGCAATCATTACGCCACGCCTTACGTTGATCATACCGTCGACATTCGGGTTCCGGATTATCACGAAAGGACTTCTCGATATAAGCACAATTACAACACGATTCCCTGCTCGAGTGAATGCGCGGATACGCGGATATTTTCCGGCCAGACGAAGGCAATCCAGAACGGAACTGAAGACGAACCCTATCCATCCGAAGTCGTGCTAAATAATGGAAATTACGCCTGCGGCAATTACGTGGTGCCTTCTTATATCCAGAACAGGGATCATCATATGGATGCTGATTGTAGTAATCTCAACACCGATAAAGGACAGTTTTACAGTCAGAGTAACAGTCACCTGTCCGAAACGAGTTTCCGGCACCCGGAGAACACGAACTACGTGAAAGGATTTTCTTGGTCCTGGAACGACACACCTCATCATTATCCCACCTTATCCCGGAATCCGGAGAGCCTATTGGATAACTCCGTATACCGTACTCCTCCTCAATGGAACGTACCATACACATATCAACAGACTTGCTTCCTGTGACGATTCATCTGATTTTTTCCATTCGTTTTGTTAACAATTTATGTAATTGAGAATAACGCATTAAAAATATAAATGAATTGCTTTTGTTAGTTTATCGCATACATTTCTGACCAAATAATAATAATAATAATAATAATAATAATAATAATAATAATAATAACAGCTACAACAACAAGAAACGCCTTTTTTTAATTTCGTATTCCTTGTATTCAAAGCGACACCTGGGACGTGTCCAATGTAGCTCATGTAACCAATAGAATGCTAGTTCGGTTCATCTCTCAGAGTAACTACCAGTTAGAGGACAATGACGTACGGTAATAAATATTATCCATTATCAGATCCCAGCTTCCAGCTATTAAACGAAACATCTTTTAATTCGTCCACCTTATAGTTATTATACTTTTAATTAAATGCTCATTAGAATAATTTATTTATATTAGGGCGCTATGATGATGATGATAATAATAATAATAATAATAATAATAATAATAATAATGGTATCGATAGCATATTATTATTATTATTTTTAGTAGTAGTAGTACTAATTAGTCACGAGTGACCTGCCTATAAGATAAATGATATTGACATACCTGAGCTACGTAATTCTTGCTAATTTCCTAATTAGAAAGCTCCTTGCTACTTTACGCTTTTATATAATAAAGGTAAACAAATGCTTCTGCGACTGATGAAGAGCAATTTGGACGAATCCAAAACCGTGAACGAGAGTGGAACAAATCCATTAAAGATCAACAAATGTTAAATAAACATGACTCCCACTTCACCCTCTCATTTCTCTCGTCTCACTCTTTCATTTCACGAATAACAAATGTCAGATGTTATAAATTGGCTAATACCAATGTGGCGTGTTGACATCAATCTGTGTCTGTCTGAAGAGTTTGTCTGTGTGCAGGTGTTTATCACAGTGCCTAAGTATGAATCGTGATATGGGAGTGAGATGGAGTTAGGGGGGAAGTAAGAGAGAGATCAATATATAGATAAATAGATAGAAGTGTACATAGGTAGAGAGTAAGAGTGTGTGAGTGAGTGTGTAAGAGAGAGTATGTGTGTACGAGTGAGAGAGAGAGAGAGAGAGAGAGAAAAGATGTGTGTGTGTGTGGCGCGCGTGTGAGAGAGTACGTGTGTGTGGGAGAGAGAGAGAGTACGTGTGTGTGTGTGTGTGTGTGTGTGTGTGTGTGTGTGTGTGTGTGTGTGTGTGTGTGTGTGTGTGTGTGTGTGTGTGTGTGTGTGTGTGTGTGTGTGTGTGTGTGTGTGTGTGTGTGTGTGTGTGTGTGTGTGTGTGTGTGTGTGTGTGTGTGTGTGTGTGAATCACAGTTTAAAATCAGGTGCGAGCAGTTATTCATTCAGATATTGGAAGATACGTATATACATGCATACAAAAACAGAGATCCAGAAAGACTTGTATTCATATACATACATACAAAAACAGAGAACCAGAAAGACATATATACATACATACAAAATGAGAGATCCAGAAAGATATTTATACATACATACAAAATCAGAGATCCAGAAAGACACTTATACATACATACAAAAACAGAGATCCAGAAAAACAATTATACATACATACAAAAACAGAGATCCAGAAAGACATTTATACATACATACAAAAACAGAGATCCAGAAAGCCATTTATACATACATACAAAAACAGAGATCCAGAAAGACATTTATACATACATACAAAAACAGAGATCCAGAAAGACATTTATATATTGATACAAACAAAGATTTATTTAGGTTTTCATACTACTCCGATATTTCTGTTTTATATTTTAAGATTCTTTGTGCTCTTTGTATTCCACACCAATAAAACACACACACAAACACATGCACGCATGCACGCACGCACGCATGCATGCACACACACAGACACACTGAGAGACCCACCACAGAGGACTACTGACTTAAATATATCTCTACACAGATGGGTTCTTGCTATAAACACTCGAAGTGAACTAATTCTTGTATAGAAAAGGACGCCACAGACGTTATTGTATCTGAGGAGCTGCCATTGTAGTGTTAGTGCTCTTGAAATCTCATTTATACTGGAATTAGCTTCTGAGTGTGCCAAGCTAATAACGAGGCTCTCTCTCTATCTCTCTCTCTGTGTGGGTGTGTGTGCGTGTGTGCGTGCGTGTGTGTATGTGTATGCATGTGTGTGCATGTTTGTGTGTATGCGTTTATGGGTTATATATATATATATATATATATATATATATATATATATATATATATATATATATATATGTGTGTGTGTGGTGTGCGTGGTGTGTGTGTTGTGTGTGCATGTTTGTGTTATGCGTTTATGGGTTTATATATATATATATATATATATATATATATATATATGTATATATATATATGCGTGTGTGTGTATGTGTGTGTGTTTGTGTATTTGTTTGTATGCGTGTGTTTGTATGTGTGTCTGTGTGGCCGTGCATGCACTCGTGCTCGCGCGCGCGTATGTGCATGTATGCATATGTCTATGCATGCGTACTTGCCTGTCTCTCCCTGCCAGCCTGCCATCCTAGGCTCTCCAACACGTGCTGGAGTCGACAAACACACTCACACACCATTATTAGTCGGCACTCCGCCGACGCGTAATTAAATACGGATTTGTTGAGAGCAAGCTGTCGGTAGTCGATGTTAAGGCGAGTCACCTTCTCCGTACAAACCTTTTATCCGAGACACTCGCTGTCGAGTGCTCGGTCTAAAAAAGTCTCACAATAAAAATCGATGGCAAAATTACTGCCATTCCGTATAGAGCACCTAATGTCCGACTGTCATCAGCTTTAAGCACTGTCTACGATATAGGTCAGTCCACTCGAAAAGATTGCCTATTTCTTATCCGAAAATGAAGCCAATTTTGGGGCGAAATATAAACCGAGCCTCTTCGGCTGTTAAATTGATGTTAGTGTTTAGTCCCGTTCTGTGTGTGTGCGCGTGTGTGTGTGTGTGTGTGTGCGCGCGTGTTTTCCGCTGATATTCGATGTCATTTTACGGTGTCTCGGAGCGAATACGGAATGACTTTATTGATCTTTTTATTTCTGCAGACAATTTGCCGGAAGTGATCTGCCAATTTATTCAGCGGAAATATATTCGATTGTCATGGCGCTTTTAACCGAAAGCTTCTGGTTTATTTTTTAATAGCACGAATAATAAATGTTGTTAAACGAAATAAATAGCCCTGCCGCGGGGACGACGAAGGGGGGGGGGGGTGGCACATTATAATATACATGTAACATAAACTAAAATAAAGTGTTTCGCTAATTTTTATTGATGGAACAGACATTAGAAGAGTAGGAATCGTGCATGAATCAGGAAGAGGTGTAAAATTTAAATGGCACATCCGCGAATAAAATCATTTCTAGCATTCAAGGTAATCGACGACTTGCAACGTCTATTAATGCTACCTTTCCGATAACACCTTTTCTTCGCTATTTTATTAATATTGTTGATAAATGGCAATTCGTTGTTGGTTATCTAAACGAATAGGAATCAATAAATAAAATATGAAATGTTAATAAATAACCTTCGATTAGGGAAAAGCAAAATTAACATGATGACGAGAGTGCGGGACTCGAAGTTATCTGCAGTAAAGGCACGTAACAAACTGGACTTGTATTTCTCAACAACAACAAAATGTGTTCTCATAACTTATGGTATAACTTTTGCATTCTATAATTGTATATGCCTGCTGAATCCCGCACAAGTCACATTCTCCCACATGCAAGATCTTTCAAGCTATATTAATATGATGTTTATTCCGTGCAGCTATTAAATATTCATAATGATGTGTATAAAGATTACAAAATGTTTGCAATTATATACCATCGTAAAAATGCTGAAATGAAATCGCCAGAGTAGGCCCCCTGCAGTCTGTTGGCAATCTGCAAGCAAAAATTGTAGGTCGGGATTCCCCCCTCTCGTGACTCGCCCCCCAGCCCATACTCTCCTCGGAAAACAGGCAACAATAACCTGGAATAACCAAAACGATAACTCCTAATAACAGTATCAATGATCTCCGATGATAACATTGAAGTGATAATGACTTTCACAACAATGACAACAACAACAACAACGACCCCCTTCCAGGCTGAGACGATAACCTTCACGGTTTAAAACGATGACCCTTCATTAGAAGAGGTCATTTCCATCCAGGTCCATAACCCTCCGTTATGAGATGACACCTGTCATAGTTCGTTACGGATCATTACGTCCGAGGTGAGACCGATGTCGAGTGTAGATTATTTTCATAATATCAGATCCTCCGAGTTCCTATCTGTTGTGTTATTGCGCTAAGCGCTAACGCCGTATTCCCATAAGCGGCCATCTTGGCGACAGCCAGCGCCACACGGCTGCCACCCTCGAGCTGAATTAATGCGGCATTTCGGTGTTGAGTGGCGCCCCCTAGTAGACGCCCTGTTTGCGCTCGGCTGAGCAGGCGCTGATCATTGCCAGCTTGCGTTTAGCTAATAGTCAACGGGCAACGGAGGCTATTGGAGAATGGGTAGGGGTGTCTGCTGGAGACTGCATACGAGTGGCTAATTAATGGAAAAGCTGAGGTTTACAAATAGGGAGGGGGCTATTGGTAAACGGGAAAACTTTAGCCGAGCAATAAACACAACCTTAAGGTTTGGCAAATGAAAAACAGACAACGCTTGGCTTATGAAGAATGGGCAAAGTTTAGCTCATGAAAAAGCGCAATTTTGGGCGAATTAAAAACTGGCAAAAACTTGGCTGATATCATGAAGAGCCAAAATAAGAACAGGCGAAATACGAATAATGGAAAACCGAGTATTTGGACTAAACGAAAGTGAGCAAGTTTGGAAAATGCGAAACCAAGTACGCGGTGTTCTAATGGAACATGGGGCAACATTGATTAATGGCATAGATGCAAGTTTAGCTAATGGCAAGTTCAGGAAATTAGATGAGATCGAGTTAGAGGAAATGAACGAGCTTGGAAAATGAAAAATGGCCATATTTGAAGAAAAAAAATAGTAAACGACATAGGTCCAAACGTGAAGAAGATAACTATCTACAAACGACGAAGTCTGTGATTGGTTGTTTGTATAATACGGTCATGCCATTATTACCGGGCAGTTGTGGGTGAATTGTGCATCAGTTAGGAAGCTCCCTGCCCAAAGTTTGAATGATAGATTTCTGGGTGGTTTATTAGTATGCAGCATAAAACACTTTTATATTGTATTCGGTGATCTCGAAATTTTGAATGTCGGTTTCTCACGGGTTGCCTCTAATCCTTTGTCTTTAGAGTTCCTGTGCAGTGTATCACAAATTCGCTGCAGCAGGAGTACCATATAGAAGGTTGGCTTGGCAGGTTATCACCGAAAGCTCATTGATTCGTCTCTCATCCCGTCTGTAATCACTGGAGCGTGTCCCCTGTTATTTTTCCTGCTAGTGGCATATTATCATCTGGAAGGCTTCTTCACTGACAATAGACACAATAATTACAGGTATAATTCATACTGATAACGCTAATGATAATTGTTATACTGATAGTATTCATCTCCAAATTGGACCATTTTAATGCGTGAAACTAGCACCTTTTTCTTCATTTTTAAATTCCTATTTTTAATGTGTGCGTGTTTCATGAAACTGTTCAAGAATCTGTCCCAAATCTCCAAACAACCATTTCCCACTGATTGCGCAATCCTCATCCAGTGTTCAAGCAATCCTCAATCACCTCTCAGACAATCTGCTCTTCTGGTACCGTTGACTCATGGCCACAGCCAGCGCGACTCGCGTGCTGCCCTCTGCCGGTTGATTTCACACGGTGTCAGAGTACGTGTGAACACGTCAGAAACATCTGGTAGACACATGACATGATCAGCTGGCTCATGGGATAGATAGGGTGAATAATTGATGACAGTTTGGCGGAAACTAGAAAAATTCATTCAGATCGCTTCAGATAACTGATATACAATAATAATAATAAAATAATAATAAAATAATAATAATAATAATATTCACTGACCGACCAACCCTAACTACTACTACATACTACTATCACTACTACTACTACACCACATGTGACACTGTCATACCACTCACCCACTCCTCCCCCCCCCCACCACCACCACCACCACCCACCAACCACCACACCACCACCACCACCACCACCACCCCCACCAAAATAAAAATTAAAAAATGTTAAATATGTTCAAAAAACCTTAAAAGGCTGTTTAAAAAATGAATTAAAATATAATTTTAAAATTGGTTCTAAACTTAATCTATCATTACCTCATTCAATAAATAAAAATAATAATAAATTTTAAAATTTTCAAATTTAAATTCTTATATAGTGTTCCAGTTATTACAATTATAATTTTGTTTTCCAACAGAAAGAATGGATGGCTTCAACAACAAATCTTAAGCTTTGTTTACGCTTAATTTGATACACCAATTTGAGAATTAAAGGAGAAGTCAGTAAGATTTTGTGGATTAATCGAGCGTGTTGATGTAGAATTATTAAATGATATAGCGTTATTTAGGCGTTTTGGTTGAAAAGGCGTCGATTTAATTAGTAACAGTCCTACAATTGATCCAAAATCGGGTTACGGGTAAATATATCGACAGCAGCACGAGAAGTAATTACTGGTTTTACCTGATTAAGTGAAATCATATAATCAAAAAAGTGAAAAGGTTACAGTTTTATAATTGTTTAATTTTATTACTGAAAGGTATGGAGCCTTATAGATAACCTTACATGTAATGTCCAATTAAGTGACTCGAAAATGTTGGAATAATGAACATGGTTGTTAACAGAAATTAATTTTTAAATTAACCTATACATTGTCATTTAACATCTATTCGAATTAAGGTCCTCTTCACAGTTCTAACTAATTATACTGACTTCTGGATTCCCAGCTTGTATCTTCCTATGGATTGACAACTAACCACATTTCTAACCTAGATCACATCTTCGACGACCAATCTCCAGTTTTGTTATCGAATTTTGCGTCAAACTTTCTTTCAGTTGGAACTAGAATCAGAGATTGCTATCCATGATAATAACACACATGCACACATACACACAGATACACACACAGATACACACACAATAAAAAACACAGATACACACACACACACACAACACACACACACACACACACACACACACACACACACTTCTCTCTCTACCTCTCCTCCTTTCTCCTCATTTCCATCCCTTCCACCCTCTCTCTCTCTCTCTCTCTCTCTCTCTCTCTTCTCTCTCCTTCTCTCTCTCTCTCTCTCTCTCTCTCTCTCTTCTCTCTATATATATATATATATATATATATATATATATATATATATGACAGCGATTTATAATTATATTTATATAACACATTCTACTAAATTTAATAATATCTATGCTTTTTATATCTTACGCGTGCTACCTTTCAGAACTTCACAAACCGTATTATTGTATCCCGTCTCCAAACTTTACACGTTTCCCTAACGGCTCGACATCACCAAAAAATCCCAAAGTGCCCCAGTCCTCCATAGTTATTGTGGGAGCCTTCAACCGTCAGTTCTCACGGTAGGCGTTTTAACGGCATTTTGGCGAGTATTGCTTTAGCTTAAGAGCGACAACAACGACCACGACAATGGCAACAGCAACAATAACAACAACAACAAAACAGACTCGCACATCGTCGTTAAGCGCGATGACAGGAAGTCATTTAGTCAGCCAGCGGAAAGGACAATATACCCCACCGTGACGGATACTTGGGCGGGAGGCATTCGGCTAACATTACACAGCAATTAGCTTATACGAAGAAGGATGGTGTACAAAGGCTGATGGGGTGGTGCTTTGATGTCGCTGTCCGGGCGGACCCCCCGGGAACCGTGTAAGGATCGTGGCCAATCAGGTAAATGTTGTGGGTGGTTCCGGTGCCTCGAAATCAATCACGGGAGGTGTGTTCTGGCCGCTTTTGGGCGCCGACAGATTGGAATGGAAGGAAATAAATCGCCACTCGCTAACAAGGTGGCCGTAAAATGCGTGAACATGATACATGACGTTTGGGCCTTTTGTTGTTTGAGATCAAAGCTCCGGTAATAAGAAATGTCATTTGAAATGTTTTGACGACATTAAGCCCGAAGCCAGCTGCCATTTGGAGCGGTAGTGATGCTAGAATGCGACTTGTGTGTGATTTATTGAAATACATCTATGTATGAATGAATCTCTGTATGTATGTATGTGTGTGTGTGTGTGTGTGTGTGTGTGTGTGTATGTGTATGTATGTATGTATGTATGTATGTATGTATGTATGTATGTATGTATGTATGTATGTAAGAGTGTATGTATGTGTGTATGCATGTATGCATATGCGTGTATGCTTCTATGAATGTATGTATTAATGTATGTAAGTATGTATGTATTAATGTATGTAAGTATGTATGTATTAATGTATGTATGTATGTATGTATGTATGTATGCATGTACGTGGTGAGTGAGTGAGTGAGTGAGTGAGTGAGTGAGTGAGTGAGTGCGAGAAAGAGAGATAGATAGATATATAGATAGATAGATAGATAGATAGATAGATAGATATATAGATAGATAGATAGATAGATAGATAGTTATATAGATAGATAAATATTAGTAGAGAGCTAGCTAGAAAAAAAGAAGATAGATAGACAGGGATATATCATAACCCTCCTCCCCCCTCTCACACAGGTGCACATTTAGGCACACATATATACTTGTGTACTCACTCACCCCCATTGACTGACACCTATAAACCATAGCGTCCAGGGGACAAATGACTCTGCACACCACCTACACCGTCGACCAGTCGTAATGTGGACGTCCGGTAGTCTAGTGGACTGATGCCTATACAAAGACATAGACTAGTAGAATGATTGATACAACCCGCTAAACAAACATCACTTCAACAGACACTACTAACGACGGCGCGATCTACTCTCGTTAACCACCTCTAGTAATTTATCTGACACACTGTGTCGAAAGGCTAATTAAAGTTAAACAAAGTGGAAGGATTTCAATCTGTTATTGGCCGGTCCTTAGTAACGTTGCCCATTCCATGGCAGGATACTATTTCCTATTTCAGCTTGATCTGTTCTGTTCTGTTCCCGGATTGCGTATGATTTATGTCGTCACGGAATGAGAAAGCTTTACAACCGAATTCGGCCAGATTCACAGAATAAGTAGATTGGTGGACGAGTGAAGATGATATAAAACTGTTCGTCGGTCGAAGCAGTGAACACTTCATATATAAGTGGCAAGGATGGCCAATTGTCCTTTTAGGGTCTAAGTGAGTGAGTGAGCGAGTGAGTGAGTGAGTGAGTGAGATGATTGAGTGAGTGAGTGAGTGAGTGAGTGAGTGAGTGTTATTGATTGTTGATTGATTGATTGATTGAGTGAGTGAGTGAGTGAGTGAGTGAGTGAGTGAGTGAGTGAGTGAGTGAGGAGTGGTGAGTGGTGGTGGTGAGTGAGTGGTGGTGGTGGTGAGTGAGTGGGGGTGAGTGAGTGAGTGAGTGAGTGAGTGGTGAGTGAGTGAGTGGTGGTGAGTGAGTGAGTGAGTGAGTGAGTGAGTGAGTGGTGAGTGAGTGAGTGAGTGAGTGAGTGAGTGAGTGAGTGAGTGAGTGAGTGAGTGAGTGAGTGAGTGAGTGAGTTATTGAGTTTGAGTTGATTGAGTGAGTGAGTGAGTGATGGTGGTGAGTGAGTGAGTGAGTGAGTGAGTGAGTGAGTGAGTGAGTGAGTGAGTGAGTGAGTGAGTGAGTGAGTGAGTGAGTGAGTGAGTGAGTGAGTGAGTGAGTGAGTGAGTGAGTGAGTGAGTGAGTGAGTGAGTGAGTGAGTGAGTGAGTGAGTGAGTGAGTGAGTGAGTGAGTGAGTGAGTGAGTGAGTGAGTGAGTGAGTGAGTGAGTGAGTGAGTGAGTGAGTGAGTGAGTGAGTGAGTGAGTGAGTGAGTGAGTGAGTGAGTGAGTGAGTTTAGCCTCGGCGCTTTCATACTTGACATAGAGCTCGAACCATGCTATCGGAGCGGCCAAAGTAAGGTCAATCATAATAGTAATTGGAAAGATGGTACATTAACTGGACTCAGCCTCTCGACACCGACTCAACTGCCCTAGAGAGTGTCAATCAGCATTGCGTATTCAGGACGAAACAAACCATCCATACCTAATATCTACCTGGTTTCCAGAATCATTAACGTACCAGCATACTATATGATTGTACCGGGAGAGATCTAAATTATTCAAAGGCGACATTGAAGTCTCCTCCTATGGGAAGATATTATCGTTCAAACCACTTTAGATTATAGGGCAGAGCGTTTCCCTTAGGACAGTCATTAATGACACGGATAGAGGAAGGAAGTTTGTAGCCTTATTTCGTATAATGATGTTTCACACGAAACTGTGCACGCAGCCTTGCAAGAATGGATGCACAGTGAGGGCAACGCCCACATACCTATTGCGATCTGTGAAACATGCGTACCCCCCCCCCACACATACTGATATGTACAAGAGTGGTAGTAATTACTTGCTAACGTTTATTAAAACAAGCGTTAAATCGAAAGTTGTAATTTATTAGGCGTTACTCTGAACAGAAGTCTGACTCTCGCCAGAGAACCCCTATTTATTATAAATAAAAGCACGTGCACACCGTGGGGTGACACTTAATGCGTTTACATTCCTCTTCTCTAATTAACGTCGAAGTCACATCAGATATATTGGCATTAGCCTTATCTTAGATAGATTTTATATTGATATTATAAGTATCTTCAAATATCTCATCGATGGACAAGGTATATTCTGAGGTAGGTGTATTCTTTTGATTTGGAGAACTGGGGTGACAGACAGACAGACAGACAGACAGACAGACAGACAGACAGACAGACAGACAGACAGACAGACAGACAGACAGACAGACAGACAGACAGACAGACAGACAGACGCACGCACGCATGCACACGCATGCACACACAGGAACACACATATGAGCAAAAAATATATATATATATATATATATATATATATATATATATATATATATATATATATATATACAGACACACACACACACACAGATATATATATATGAAAACAATATGCATATAATGTAATAAGACACTTCCTATACAGATGATGGTAGTTTGGTCGTTAGTACGAAACACGTTCTAGTCAATAAGGTTTATATTCTATATATACGTTAAATATGCTGTTATGTTAATTGTAAATGATTCTATGTTAATATTTGAATGTTATATTCCTCTCCTTCTGTAGGTGATATGAATACAAACGAATATCCCCCCCCCACCCCCCCATCCCCCGGTAAGATTGTCATTTATAGAAAGTCGCTGATTTTCTCTCTCTCGATGTTACGTTGTATTCAGAAGCAAAAACTTACCTATTTTTGACGTCAGGCTACTAAAATTGCACGAATAGCAATTGACTGACGATTGTGAAGTGGGAACAATGAAACGATGAATGAAACATCCGGTAATATCTGGATCATGGTCATTCAATGCAAGATCAACTACGGAATCGAACCACGTGATTGGCTATTTTCGTAAAACTTGGTTGATCATCGCCTTTGACTTGTCTTTCCATGATGGATGTCGTTTTATTTTAGTGACGTTTTATACTAGGCTGTCTCGTGAGACCGGTTACTTAAGGGCAGGTTTCGTCCGAACTAAGCGGAAGTGAGCTCCGGTGGTCTAATGATTAAGCACCTGGCACTTTGTGCCAAGGATCACAGGTTCGATGCCATCAAGAGGTCGAGATTAATTTCTCGGCTCACTGGGTCTTGGGTGGCTGACCACGTTAAATGGCGCTGCCGTCTCCACTGAATTATAAAAATAAAGGCGAGGACGTAATACACGCTGGGAGTGACCATCCTCGGGGTATTTGGGATCCATCTTTTCGTACTGCTCCTTTGTGAGTGGTGGAGGAAGATCTAGTCTCAACCTCTCCAACAGCGAGGCGACAGCAAGCAACTAAACGGAACGCACTAAATGTTCTTAGCGATAAGGTATAAACTGCTGTGATTTTTGCTGCACTTCCTAAAGGGAACTCGAACGATGTGTATAAAACGGGGGAACCAGGCGAAAGGAAGTCAACTTTTAGTCAGCCAATCACAATGCCTCCAAAATATGTAAATTTTGGCAGAATCTAACAGACACAATCATCTGATACGCGAAGGAAGAAAGGTCATCTCGAAGAGAACAAAACAGTTTTACATATTCGTTTTCTAAAATAAAATAAAAATTTAGATCAGAATCGGTTTTAGCAGGAAAAGTCAAATTTAATAAAATATTTCATGAACAACATATACAAAGTTATCACGAGACTCGCTGCATTGCAACAATAACAACAACAGCAATAACAAAAAACAACAACAACAGTAACAACAACAAAATAGATTCGACCCTTTACGAGAACAAGTTAAACATTTGGTCCTGGTCTCTTTTATATAGTTGTCGTTAACATTGAAGGTTAGCTCATAGTACAGTCAACAGCTAACTTTTATACAGGGATTAACCATACGATAATGCCACAGGTAGGGAATGTTTGTATTACTTTAGGAGTATAGTAGTTGTCTGTATATGAACAGGGGATCTAAAAAGGAAACCAAAACACGCTACCTGTGGCGCTTCAGTCGCTGGATATCTTGAAGAATGGAGTCGTATTAGTTACGACGACATGTTTTTATATTGTAAATACATGTATCAAATTTTGTGCTAGAATCAATATATATATATATATATATATATATATATATACTGACCTAGCTACATATATAGAGGAATGTTGGACGACCGACCACAAATACAAATGATATGATGCGAGACGAAGGGGTGACACATAAACTATAATACTAATATTAGTGGTAATAATAATAATAATAATAATAATAATAAGTATTTTTGATTTCTTCAAGAATGTCTCAGAATGCCTTAATTGTTCTTCAATTATGGGAGTTTATATTTTTCTTGTCTCCTCTGTATCGAAAAGGAAACGAAACTTGATAATCTTTTTGTGTCAATATGACACTAATTCCACTGACAGACTGACTGACTGACTGACTGACTGACCGACTGACTGACTGACTGACTGACTGACTGACTGACTGACTGACTGACTGACTGACTATCTGACTGACTGACTATCTGACTGACTGACTGACTGACTGACTCACTCACTCACTCACTCACTCACTCACTCACTCATCCACCCACTACTACTACTACTACTACTACTACTAATAATAATAATAAATAAACGAATTAATAATAATAATAATTATTATTATTATTGTTGTTATGTGCGTTGTTGTAGTTGTTGATGTTGCCGTTCTAACCGACTCATTTGGCTCACTCCCAACAATGATCTGATGTGAAGTGGAGAAGAGACGCGTTTAATTCTGTTTACGATATAATTAACATAACAATTATGTAATTGCTCGAAGTTATCCACTTCAACCCGTCAGTCAGAAGCTCACCAGAGAGATAACGTTATCTGTGTTTGTTAATTGTACAGCCCACGATAGGAGGCCGTCTGTCTTCGTATAACAGATGGTGGCAATTTGTAGCAATATTAATTAGCTTTTAGCAGCCTCAGCGTTATGACGTCGATGGCTGTCAAGTGGCTGTCAAGCTGTAAGACGAATAACACACCAAAGGTAAATAAAATCATCATCATTTATTTGATGTCGTTTGTCTTTGTTTGCTTATTTTTTCATTGTTTTCTTTTTTAGTTTTTGTTGATACTTTTCTTGCCGACTTATTATAAGGGCTAATTGTCTGGCTTTGTTCGTATATTTGTTTACCTTATTCTCGTTATCGAGGAAATCCAAATCGTAAAACGCTTCTAGGATTACTGGAGGCTATAGGTGTGTTTTTCGTATATCGTCACACCTATGTTCCCGCATGTAGTATGTATTATTGATGTGTAGGTACCGTAGACACACGCGAATACATACACACGCACACATACCCACAAACACGCATATATGCACCCACGCACACACCCACACACTCGTACGCGCCATACATACACACATACACACGAGCACGTACGTACGCACGCACGCACGCACGCACTCATATATATATATATATATATATATATATATATATAAAGAGATAGAGAGAGAGATGCGTGTAAAGATAATTGTTGCCTCGTATTTAGACCATTACATCTAAGCGAGATGTCCATCTCTAGACACCAAACATCATTGTGCCGTTGAAGTGATTGCTTATTAAAAGGGTTCCGCTCGAGTACCGGGAGCTTGTTCTACATCAAAACGGGAGTGTCGGCTCTTGACGTAAACATCTCACTCTCTCTCTCTAACTGTATGAGAGTAGAGTATCACAAGTCGTCGTATGTTATGGCGTTAGTCAACAAGCCATCTAGATAGCCCCAATCGAAGGGTCAACCTAATGCCTTCGTCTACCCTGGTGGGGCGTTCCAGGTCCAAGTGGGCTGGACCCAGGGTCACATATTTGCATCGACGATTTCGCTATCCGGGCAAAGCTCGACCCGATTCGGCTCTGACTTATGATTCTCATATGTATGCGCGCGCGTGTGAGAGAGCGCGCGTGTGTGTATGTATGTGTTTGTATGTGTTTCCGTGATCCCAGCAACTGGTGATGCTCCCCTACGGCGTACCAGTATCCGGGAGGCGGGGCCCCCTCTGTCAGCGGTAACTAGGAGATGTTGGCTGCCGACGCGAAAATATTCGCTACGAGGTGCTCCGCATTCAACAGCGGCCTGCTTCCCGGCCGCCGGTGGCTCCACCTCGCAGTCGTCCGGTCGGTTTTTGTTCCGTCGCAGCCATTAGTCTACGCCCCCTGGCGGCCTGCCCACCTCCTCCTCCTAACAGCTGCGCGAACCAGTATTCGGCTTTGTGATGGCCCGAGTATAAAGGTTCACTTCATGTTTTTGCCCTTACATCCCGGCCGCCAGTGACAGCCCGTCGCCCGACTATGGAGATATATGCCCCAGTTAAATCTTCTAACGTCTATTTCAGTAAATGCGCCGCTTCGTCTAAACGTTTTGATGTCACAATCTTTACGTCTTTGTTACGGGAGGCGTGAGGTTGTCCCGTAAAGTTGCGCCGTTAAGCTGTCTGAGTATTAGCCCACGATAACACGCGCCGAAGGTAACACATTCACATGGAAATTGATTCTCCCATCTGGGAGAGTAGCTTTTTAGACTGGGTGTGGCCAGTCAATACAACGATAACGCTGCGCACAACAGTACAAAGAACCAAAGAACACTACAATCCGATCAAATCGACCCAATGAACAATGCACTAAGTGCCACACGGAGGTTAACTTACAAGCGCAGATTAGCTCATCATCGTTTCAAGTATGTCTTTTCTATATTTCCAAAATCGGCTTCAAAACCCTCGTAACAATCCAGTTCGCTGGTTACCAAAGCGGCCCAAACCCTTCAGGAACAGCTCAACCAAATTAGCTAATAGTTTCTATTATACGAGAGAAATAAAAGAACATAAATCAATGGGGCTGTACTATCTATAGATTGACCGTGATTCGTTCGACATACCTGGTAAAGGTGAACGCATTGAAATAACTGCTAAATGTGGATTCCATAGTTAGTTAAAGACTGATATTTTCAGGTTAGCCTCGGTCCTATTGTCATCCGGAAGATGTAGTCAACGGTCTCTTCTCCTTAGAGCAATGGGATAATCAATTCAAACATATCGTAATTGCTGGATGAAGAATCCCACAGACACAGAGCCAGACAGAACTCGGATTCGATCGAACAGTATTATATTATTTGAAATAGGATTAATTCCTTTTGTAGATTATATAATGTGAAATGCCAATTTCAGGCGAGCAAACCATTGTTCGGTCTGTCGAATAATACAAGATACCAGTTATTTTGTTGATATCCCATTTACAGGATATACCATAATTTGAGAAAGGAATGAGAAAAAAAAACAGCCGACTAATAACAATAGAACGCAAAGAACTTCTTATAACTCATTCCAGGGAATGCAACATCAAAGCAATACATCTGTATATCAAGGTATCGATTGATTGTAGAACTGTGAAGAAACGAGTTCTGTACAAACATTACACTTTGGAATATGTTGAGATTTAATTAAAATTAGAACCTACGCCCTTTTGAAGTTATACTCTCCTAAACGAAGAGCTCCTGGGAGGTCTTGTTCTCATCTTAATTAAAACAATCTATGTCTCGCGACACCGGAAAATTATAACCCGATGGTATTTTTTATAAATAATTTAGCTATTGACAAAAGAATTTCATGTTTTATTGTAAATAGATTTTTGTGAAGACTTCCGACGAAATATTTTCCAATTAGCTGCGAATGGAAGTTATAATGTTAAGTTTATCTACTCTCGAGCAGTATTTACATTAAATAACTATTGGTAAGGTTACTGTCCACACATGTATAATGCTACAAAACGTGTTAATAAGAAGACGATATTTACTTGTATATAATAATATCGGATATATATATATATATATATATATATATATATATATATATATATTATATATGTGTGTGTTGGGTTGTGTTTAAATGGTGTTAGTAATATGTAGTTGTACCTGAAACATTCAGGTAATATGCATATTACTGATTATACAGATTAGCTTTAATATATATATATATATATATATATATATATATATATATATATATATATATGTGTATGTATGGTGTGTGTGTGTGTGTGTGTGTGTGTGTGTGTGTGTTGTGTGTGTGTGTGTGTGTGTGTGTTTATGTGTGTGTTTTTAAATCTTAGTTAGAATAGACGTATTACTGAAAAATTCAGGTAATATCATATTAGCTGATTATACAGATTATTAATATATATATATATATATATATATATATATATATATATATATATATATATATATATATATATATATATATAGATATATATATATATATATATATGATTGTTCAGTCAATTAGAGTAAAAAATATTTCTTTAAAGCATGCACTTGGATTTCGTTAGTTTTCATTTTTTACGTTTTCTCTTCAGACGACAACTATTCCAGGACACCGTGGAATACTCGGGATAGATAATTATGGATCTAGAGTTCAACAATTGGAAAACTTATTATGGATACAGGTCGGTTATAACACAAATATTGAACACCTAACTGATCCCTATCTCTTGCTGGCGGCACCCGAGCAAAGAGAACAGGTGTTAGAGGCAATCAAAAACAGATAACGCATTAATTGTCGCTGGATCTCGCCTTTATTTACATGTGCTATGTATTACAGGCATAGATATCATATATGTCTATGTACAAAAAACAAGGATGATTCAAGTAACTTGTGCAAAAAAAATAGTATCATTATCTCTTCCGAATCTACATCAATCACCACGAAACAGTTGACGGAGCATATCTTACGACACGTTAATTATTCCACATAAACCGACTCCCTATTTACCATCGAAAAGTGTCACTCTCATTCCTTCTACGGACACTCCCCCGAAAGATAAAAATACTAACACAATAACACTCAGACAACAGAGAAAATCAATTAGAGAAAAGAGAGAGAGAGAGAACTTTAGACACAGACAAAAAATATATATATATATATATATATATATATATATATATATATATATATATATATATAATAGATAGATAGATAGATAGATAGAGAAAGAGGGAGAGAAAAAATGTGTGTGTGTGCAAGATAGAATGAGAGACAGAAAAAAGCATAGACAGAGAGAAAAAGCAGGAAATATAGTGATAGATAGATATACAGATAGAGAGAGAGAGAGAGAGATGTCGATGGCGAAAAACCCGAGTTTTTAATTGTCTAAACAAAACGCGTATCACAATTAAGAAACCAGGCGTCTATACCTATTGGTATTGGGTAGTGGATGGGGGGGGGGGGGTGCGGTGTGTGAAGATGGTCTGCTGTCAGAAGACTGACGTGCCCAAAATATATCATATATCAGCGGTAACTTTTTAAGCGACCGTCGTCGACGTCGTCTTCGAAGGCGAAATCAAGCGTCGACTACGAGCGTGTGTCCTATGTCGATCGGTTGGAATTCCTATGGAGGATGAATGTTTCACCGCGGGAGATGTCAATGCCAGTATGCCAGCTGTCTGTCCGTCCGTCTGACTGTATGTCTGTCTATGTATGATGGGACGATTGATGGATGTATCCGGGCTCCAGCCCTCGGACCGTGTAAACATCGGCTCGGGGACACGGGCCTATACTATAATGGGCTGCGATGCTCCCCGGCACGCCTCATCCAACATACGTTAGTGTCATCTCGCTGTCAGCAAGTCGCCTTTGTGTGTCACAGTGTGTAAGTCACTCTGTATCAATGCGTGTGTGTGTGTATATGTGCTTCTCTCTATCTAAATAAGTCTAGAATATATATATATATATATATATATATATATATATATATATATATATATATATATATATATATATATATATATTACACAGAAATATATTATTATACCACATTTATATAGAACTGTTTTCATAGTATTGTATCATATAGATAGACAGTTATTTCAATAGATAGATAGTTAGATAGATAGATAGATAGATAGATAGATAGATAGATAGATAGATAGATAGACAGACAGACAGACAGACAGACAGATAGATAGAGAGACCCATCTCTCAGAGGGGTGTCGTTAACTTCTCGGCTCAGTTGCGCTAGTACACCTTTGCCGTGTAAATCGTCCATCGACGATATACGAAGCGTTTAATTTATACCTGCCTACATAGGTGTGCTTGCCTATATAGGCATGCCCGGCTCGCAGACATCATCCACTCAGTGATCACTAAAATCCGACCGACTTCCCTCTCGTCTTAGACGACTATCAGCAATCAAATAGCGATACATTCCTTCGGATGACCAAATGAGGGGCCGAGTCGAGCGCCCCGTGGACCCACAATGTGCTGCTCAGCGGCCCGTAAAATCGGCGAAACCAATAAACGGGCTGTTTAGAAATTCCTGCTCATGAAGTGAGCCGTTGCTGACTGTGACTGGCATGAAGAATCGTCATTTATACGACTGTACCGTTCGCTCGGTGAAAAGGATTCGCCTTTCGGGGCGTTAATTGACGGCACATCGTCGTTCGGATGATGCCAATCGTAATTTGTCGGCAGTAAAGTGTACGATCTTGTTCGCACACGGTTTGACGTGAAAATGATACGGGAGGGTAATAGTAAAGAGAGAGAGAGAGAGAGAGAGAGAGAGAGAGAGAGAGAGAGAGAGAGAGAGAGAGAGAGAGAGAGAGAGAGAGAGAGAGAGAGAGAGAGAGAGAGATTGATTGAGTGAGTGAGTGAAATTTGATATGAGTAGTAGAGAGATGATGAGAGAGAGAGAGAGAGAGAGAGAGATTGATTGAGTGAGTGAGTGAAATTTGATATATTCGCTTGAAATTAGAATGATAGAAGTCAGTTAATGTCCGCAGTCTCTCTCTCTCGCTCTCTCTCTCTCTCTCTTTCTGTCTCTCTCTCTCTCTCTGTGTGTGTGTTTGGTGTGTGTGTGTTTGAGAGAGAGAGAGAGAGAGAGAGGGGGGGGGGGTCTGAGTGAGACAGAGAGAGATTGTGTGTGTGTGTGTGTGGTCGTTGTAATAAAATGGAAAGTGATCAAATTGTGTAAGGTTAAACTTGGTTTATGGTGGTCTGAAATGTCCGGTCTGAGTCTGTTGTTTTCATATGCTTGCAACTTGACAGACAGACAGACAGACAGAAAGACAGATAGACAGACAGACAGACAGACAGACAGACATATGAGCACACCAAGCACACCCCTAAATAAGGGTAAAATCCCCTCCCCCCCACCTTGTACGCATGCACGCATGAACAAATAAACAGATACATTCTATATTATATCAGTGATGTTAATTTCACATAACAAGTACCACAAGTAATATATTTTAGCTTAATCAAGAAAATAATAATAAGTTAATATACAACTAGAGAGGTTACAGATGTAAAATCCGTCAGTTGTAAAGACTGAAACCGTGAAAGCCTCAACTCAGCGATCCAGGATTGTTCCTTTTCTATTTAATTCTGGATTATCTGTTTTCAATATGCATTATTTACTTCCATTCAAATTTTTATTTTATCATATGCATAATAAAATAAAATCCCGGTATATCTCCAGAACTAAGTGTGACTGATTTAGAAAGAGACATCACGAAATCCGACCAGTTGCGGGATATAGCTTCAGTGCTGACATCTAGCGTTCAACAGACTAATTATCATTTGAACGTTATGATGGCTGCATTTTTCTATCAATGTCAACAGCACGCGGTTTCGAAGCCAGACCGGGGATATGTCAGATGAGGGTTCCATATTTAACCTCGCCTCATAAACTTTTGGAGGTCGATCGGGTCATTTAGCCTACCTTGCGTACGAAGTGGCCGTAAAGCCGACAGCATTTTGTTTTACCAGATCGATGTGGAATTTCTTGTAACAGTTTCGTGGACTCTTCATTGTGTTAAATTTTATAATTTCTTATTTATTTATTATTGTCTAAAAGACACGATTATCTGTCTGGGAAAAATGAGCTTTCATCGCATTGGAAAGGATTTTGTCAGATCCGACATTATGGTCAGTGAATATTCATTTGCCTGTCGACTGTGCGATTAACAAATCTGTGACTTTTCGGTCGCGTTTTATGTTATTAACTATTAAATATACCCTGTTACGAAATGTATGTATCAAATATAAAGTTGAAAGGATTCTTTTTGGCGAATATCTCCCCCTCGCCTAAAATGATCGATAAGTGAGAAGACTTTAGCATAAAATATGTAAACAACGAGGGCGCCATGTTGTAAGCCGCCACTGTACAGAACGCCAAAAGTAACAGATAAATCTGTATTTACTGACAAAATATAGCATATTATTGAGGAAAAAACCCTCATCAAATCAAACAAGCTATCCAAATGTGAGCCAGTTTGTGTCCTCCGTTACTTCGCGATTGGTAAAATAATGTTTTATTTGATGGTTCACCGTAACACCTACACACCAATGATTTGGCGTACAGACGTCGAAGCTCGTAGCGAGCACTTCGTAACGCGGATTTCCGCCAGATGGCGTCATTCTCAATCACGAACCAACGTTTCAATGGTGCACATATTATGACCGCTCATTTAATTGCTACTGCGGCGCACTACTATTAGCATTAAATTTCCTCGTCACATAGTGTGCTTTTCGCTTGCATCCAGATTAATTTCAGTGATCCAGGTTTCCTCATCTTCCATCTAATATTTCACTATTTGTTTTCGGTATGCATTATTTAGTTTAGTTTGACCACATTCATTTATTAATGTGATGCTGTCCAAATATCGGAAGTCAGTTCGCCTTACAACGCTCCGACTGTACCTCCCTGTTCGCTTGAAATACAGTAAATTTGCAATCACACCCACAATCACGCACACAAATATCAACGCACGCGTGCTTGTAGGCACACAAACACAAACACTAAAATACGCACACAAGTACATTCACACACACACACACACACACACACACACACTCCGACTGTACGTCTCTGTTCGCTTGAAATACATGAAATTTGCAATCACACCGACAATCACGCACACAAATATCAACGCACGCATGCCTGCACACACACACACTTTGAAGAAAGATACAGCAATTGAAAAATAGTTATAAATAGGGCTGCTTAGATGATTAATCTAAAATTATTATATATATATATATATATATATATATATATATATAGAGAGAGAGAGAGAGAGAGAGTGTGTGTGTGTGTGTGTGTGTGTATGAGAGAGAGAGAGAGGTACAATCACACACACACACACGCTCTGTTCGCTTGAAATACATGAAATTTGCAATCACACCGACAATCACGCACAAAAATATCAACGCACGCATGCCTGCACACACACACACACACGCACACACACACGCGTGCGCGCGCATACACACACACACTTTGAAGAAAGATACAGCAATTGAAAAATAGCTATAAATAGGGCTGCTTAGATGATTAATATGATTGATATATATATATATATATATATATATATATATATAGAGAGAGAGAGAGAGAGAGTAGAGAGAGAGAGAGAGAGTGTGTGTGTGTGTGTGTGTGTGTGTGAGAGAGAGAGAGAGAGAGAGAGAGAGAGAGAGAGAGAGAGTGTGTGTGTGTGTGTGTGTGTAGAGAGAGAGAGAGAGAGAGAGCGAGAGAGAGAGAGAGCTGACGACATCAAATGCCAGAAACAACAGACTAGTACCAGCTGTGCCATCTACAAAACACAACGGTTTCTGTTGATGTGTGTTATCTATTGTCACGACAGGAGCTCGAAGGACTGACAGAAATGACCACAGCGAATATAATCAAATTATGGAAGCGACACAGCAGTTGCTGTGTAAAGATAAAGAGTGAATTGTTATACATTTCATGAAGAAATTTCACAATTCAATTAGCATAGAAACCAACGATGCCACCACAAACATCAGCCAATCAACCTCCGCCCCTCCGCGCTCTATATCTCTGGCAACCAGATTTGTAACCCTCAAATAGAACCCTGTCGGTGCAAAGATCCGGAAGGAAACGGGATTATTTCGTAGATTCATCGACGCTTTTACCGGATATGGATCCGAAGAGAGTGACATTAGATTGATCCCGTGTTCTACCGGTAGTGTGTTGGATCACAGATTACTACCACCCGTGTTAAATCTCGGCGTAGGCATATCTGAAGGATGTTTCATCTTTGACTTCGCTTCATTACCTCTGGAGGTCGCCGGCCCATTTAACCTACCTTGTGCACAAAAGTGGCCGTAAAACATCAATCATCACCATCATCATCGTATCTTCTGCATATTGTAGATGGTGGCAGAAAGGGGGCGCCACTAGATGATATTTTTGGGCCTACGTGCTGTTGAAGCTAATTAATCGATGAACCGACCGACCGACCGACTGACTAACTGACTGACAGATCGACCGACCTACCGAATGATTGAGTGAGTAAGTGACTGACTGACTCATTCATTCTCTAACTCACTCACTCGGTTAGTGATGTCATAAAGCATAGAGCTGAAACCCACGTTTTTCGTGAAGTACAATGTGTTATTTGCAGTGTTTTAGCATACAACGAATACATAAGTACTCGACTACTTGGCACAATTACTTATCTTATTTAGCCTCGGAGATGGTCACACCTGGCATGTACGGTCGAGGGGGGGGGGAATTCCGTAGGGGAACATTTCACAGATACGAGTACGAGTGTGATTCGTACTCGCAACTTAAAGGTTTGCAGCGCAGAGTTCTAAGCAATGCGCCATTACAATGTCCCAACTGCTTGGTAGAATGAGTGAGTGAGTGGTTTAGTTTCGATGCTGATTGAGGAGCTGCTCCCTAGAGAAATTGGGTCATGAGGGTCTAATCGTATAAGTATTGGACTAAACAGATACAGTGGACACTGGCATTCGATCCCGCGACTTGTAGAGTTTCGGAGTGTATTACGGTAGTAGCCTTAACGGAGTAGCACCTCTTGTTATAGTCGGACCTCACTTTGGTTGTTATTTTATTGTTATTTCATCGATGACTCGAATCATATCGATTTCAGTTTTGAAAGACGGAGAAGATAATCGGCGGTCAAATGGAAAATATTTTATGATTTTTATAATTTGAAGACAGCAATGTTTCTTGACCTAAAAATGGCAGATGATAGATAGGCACACGATCTTATTTAACATGGAAAGAAGAAGGCGCTGGCTTTACTGCAGTCGTATTCAGCGACACTAGAAAGAAGCCAAATATATACGTGAAGACGGTTATTTAGCTACACAGGTCCCCCAATTTGCACGAATGAATAATTGTTAAGGTATAAAATATAAATTGTAAGTGTAAATTGTAAAATAAATTCATTGTCATTGTCATTGTCATCATATATTATTAGGCCCGCTGTCTGAATTGAACCCATCAGAAAGTCCACCCTCCCCGAAAAGAACACAACAACAACAACAACAACAAACGAACCACTGACTGTACAAAGATTCCTTAAGCTCATCATCAGGACGATAATGATATTCATTGACGGATAACAGAGAGTATATATATATATATATATATATATATATATATATATATATATATATATATATATATATATATATAAAAAAAGAGAGAGAGAGAGAGAGAAAGAGAGAGAAAGAAAAAAAAATAGATAGATAAATAGAGGTAGAGAGGGAGTGATAGATAGAAAGGAGAGAGAGAAAGGGGGGGGGGGAGTGAGTGAGGGAGAGGGAGAAGAGGATCCGATTCTTCTGATCTGGATCAATGTCAAGGTCAATCACGCGACTTTCTGAGACCCGATTGGAGAGTGGTTCCAGGAGGCAATTACAGGTCGAAGCCCATTTACTCGCCGTCAGGTTTAGAAGGCGACGACTCGTTAAGGCGACTTTTAGATCAGCTTTAATGAGCTCGGCAGACAGTTTGGTCGTCATCCGGACGGGGGTGGAGGAGCTGTTGGTGACAGGGATCGGGGAGCGGGGCTATCCAGTGACCTCGTCACTCGTTTCCCATCACGACAAGACGGTGGCCCAGCGGCAAAGTGGTCGGCTTCAGGTTGGAAGACCGTTAGTTCAGATCTATTGTATTACAGAACTGTCTCTTCATGCGCTTATTAATTGGTTATGCCATGAACGGCCTAATGGCTGTAATAAATGTTATACTTATGCTCACGAAAGACCGATACATTTATCCCGAATTAAAAGATTATCTGGGTCGATGGTTAGGGGCACCGAATTGTATGAAGAGGTATGTTGAGATCAGAGATTTGTTTTAAAAAATGGGAAAAGTTTGGTTCGTGATAATCAAATTAATGCCACCTTATAATAAGTTTTATCATATCTTACACACACCGGATGGTGATAACTTTGTAGATGATTTAGTATCTCCGTTAAAAATGATTATTAGCGTACACCAGCCTTGTCTCTGTCTGTGAGTCAGTAAGTGAGTGAGTGATTGACTAGGTAAATACATCAGTGAGTGGTTGAGCGGGCGAGGGAGTGAATAAGTGAGAGAGTGATTGAGTGAATGCCTGAGTGAAGGAGTGAGTGAGTACTTTATTTAGTTGATGATCCTCGCTTGAAGCCTATTCTCAATGGTCTAAAAGATCGGCAATTCGATCTAAGAACTTACAAGTTTACGTTTCTTTGTACAAGTCCACTTCAGCCGCCGAACGTCTATTGCCTTCTCTCCGTGACTGTTGGACGCACCTGTAATATTTCTGCTTCACTGAGGTCATTATCGCTATTAGAGAAACCCGGACTGATCCTATTACGGCAATTAGACACACCTGGCAGGTTCGCGTTGGACGGCGACCACGCAGTTCACCCGCGAGCCGAGTCAGGGTAGCCATGCTTAACTAATAACATAGTTGTCATTGATACACACACACCTGCGATGTTCATATTGAAATGGGCGTTGCAGACTCGTTTGTCGAATCCCTATTTTACTAACGTCCCTGTTTATTAGTACACACGCCTGGTACGTTGTTGTTAATATGTGATCATCGAAACCGACCCTAAGACGTTCCCGACTTCAACACCGACAATAAAACCCACAACAAACACCACCAGAACACCGACGAATAACAACGACAACAAAACCAAAAATATGGCATTGCCTTTTTTTTCTAGATTATTACAAAACCACACCCGGTGAAGATTTGTGTCATCTATAACTACTAAACGTCGAAAGATTGCCAGTTTTGCTGCCAGTTTGCTAGACGGTAAAATTGACGTATGGATTCTTACTAAGAAAAAGAGACTTCGCCGAGAATCGTTCGGCCAATAGAATTGTAGTAAAGTAGTTGTTTACACTATTTTACAAAATGTTCCAAATCTATGCCATTCAGCTCTTGGAAGTTAGTGTAGGGTTGCACCGAATCTTGTCCCATTTTCCGTGTCGATATAATTATTCGGTTTTGGTTTTAAATATATAATATACGAAGATGCGTTGATAAGAATGCTGGCTTTCACGAATCAAATTCGTCCCCCCGAAATCATCAAAGCGGAATGGGATTTTTCACCGACCTATGTTGATGTTTTGATAAACGTCCAGAAGGCAGCGTATACATTAACGAACGATGACCTCACCTATGGGAAACCCCTGTCGCTGGCCAAGGATGACGTCACCCATGGGAATTCCCCGTCGCTTGTTGGTTCTTTTTCACGTAAAGGTGGCGCCTTAAGTGTTTTTGCTCTTCACGATGAAATGCTGTGTACCATGCCGATGGTTTTCGCCTACGCAGTACCCGAAAAGGAGATCGTATGCAAGAGATTCCCCCATGACTATGATTTGCACACCAACATAAATAAAATACTCCAAGGCCGAAGTGAACGGCGTCAGTTAAATAACCGTAGATTGACAAGAAGAAAAACGCGTATTATTCCAATGGTTTGGTTCCGAATTTGATGCACTGAAGTATGGATTGCTTTGGATGTAGTACTAAACGTAACCATTTTGAATCGAGCCTATTTATTAGCTGTTCATATCGTTCGTCAGACGTATTCAGTCGTTTCCCATGACGCCTATTTGTTTTACTATGGTTACTAGACTGTAATCACCTGTTAGACGTTTTCTTGCAAGTATTTGTTATAGTACTATCCGTCAATACCTGTTGATGATGATTGATGCTCGGATTTGTATATTTAGAGTATCCGACGCACTAGGACACCTTGCTACTTACCGTTGAAGAAGATCAAACTGACACGCCAATCATTCCACGGATTCTTTAAATTACAATACCCGGCTATTATCGGATATAATAGCATCATCTATGGCTAATACACCATCCTTGATGTACATCATCATCATCATCATCCGAAATTTGCTGAACGAAGGTACTCTTAGTTCGTCTAATCAGATCAGAAGGATCCTCCATTTGGATCTGTTTCGTACCGATGTAATAAGTAACACCAGGAAGTGTTCGTTCGGGATCTACATTGAAACACTACTCGTATCGGGTTCAGTTGTGGCTTCACTCATCCAGTGGCTTTTCTGTGGGTTCTTAGAGAACCTATCAGAAGACTGGGTTCTTTTCATCACGTTTTAGTGTTATATTTATTACGAGATGATTACAAGATGATTATAGTTACAATCGGTTAAAGGTTTCGTACATAACTGGTACGAAAGATCACGGGTTCGATTTTGCGAAAGGCTTGAAAATTTCCAGGATTTATATCTCGGCTTAAAATACCATAGGTGGTTGACCGCGTTGAGTAACGTTCCTGTCTCACTTAATTGGAAATGTTGGACGTAAATGACCGACGTAAAGCACTCTATCACGACCGAGTAAATACTGACGGTATTTGGGCTTCATCTGTCCGTAGTGTTCCACTGTGAGTGAGTGTGTGTGTGTGTGTGTGTGTGTGTGTGTGTGTGTGTGTGTGTGTGTGTGGCGGGGATATAAAAGGATCTGTCACTGGGTATAATGAACAGACTGAAGAGTACCGTCCACCTCTTCATGAGTTATCCCTGATTGGCGATCGCAGATCCTGAAGCGAACGAATTATGTCCAACCACCGTCTCCGATTTTTCGAACAATTCCATGCTCTCTTCCAGTCCGCGATCCCCGATTTCTTGTTCATTGTTATTCCTTCGCTCCCATTTCCGGTAATGTCTTCTTGCTGTAGTTTTCATTTCCCTTGTGGCTATTAGTGGCTGATCCATAGTGTTCAAGCATCGCATCCTCTGTTCAACGCCGTTTCACGTTACCCAAATATTCACCAGCCGACGATGATGTCGCGCGTTCGCGCCAATCTCCGATCCGGGCGAGTGCCGTAAAACACCCTGGCCCACGTGAAAGAGAAAGTGAGTAAGTGAGTGAGTGAGTGAGTGAGTGAGTGTGATAGTGAGTGCTAGATCGTTGTTTATTAGACAGCGCGGCAACAAACGAGCGCCAAAATAGATTAGATTACGCTAATGTCCGTCATAATGGAACGGGGCCGGCGAGCCTCTTTTTTCGAGCACTTCATTTATTCCGCGTCCCATCTGTGCATCAATCCGAGGCAGGGCATCATTAATACGCCCGTTGACGACGTGTTACACGAACGCGCATATCGCTTCGTTAATCACGCCAGTGCGTTAGTGACACATTCGGTTCGCGCCCCTCTCACTCTCATATTGAAAACCGCGTCCGGCTTTTTGAATTTTCGCCAAATTTTCAACGGCGACAGTAGAGGCTTCCACGACAACGATGATTACGGGCAAGGATGTCTCGTCGTATTTTTCCATTCATCGGTTGCGGCTCCAGCTGCTGACGCGGTGCTAATGTTTCGGGCTAAAAATCGCAATCCAGTAATTCGGACGTCCATCGCTTAACCCGACCATCTGGACCAGGTGCCGGTGATTGCCGGTTAGAAAATAAATGCTCCCCGGAGAGCCGACGCAACAACCGATTTGTACGAATGTGAGGGATGCTGAAAGAAGTACAACCCCAAAAACGCGTAAATTCCTTAGAGCAGCCGGTT
Source organism: Paralvinella palmiformis (assembly GCA_025642065.1). NCBI lineage: Eukaryota > Metazoa > Annelida > Polychaeta > Terebellida > Alvinellidae > Paralvinella > Paralvinella palmiformis. The sequence goes on along the minus strand of JAODUP010000331.1, from coordinate 265,928 downwards.
GCGTTTTGGACATGAATTCAATCTTTTGGAATCCCAATATTTAAAAAGAATAATTTATTATCCCGCTGTTGTGGAAGTGAGCTTTATAATTAACTAAAGTATCATATCTAGCAATGGCAACTGTTGGTTCTGTATCGATTGCTGAGAACAAAGGAACAACTATTTGTTTCCTTTGTCGCAGGAATCTCTCTAATTCGGTCAGCAATTTCATTTTGCCTTTAATAATAATAATAATAATAATAGCAATAATAGTAATTATTATTATTATTTTAAATAAGTAAATAGAAACAAACACCATTACTAGAAGTAGCCATATAAATGTGCTGTGCTATGAAACCTCCAGTATGATGTACTTAAAATATTAAATGATGGGTAATTTGGTAGAGTTTTAATGGAGAGATTAAAACTGTTCAAGGTCAGTCTGATTCGGCATATTTCTACTTGCTGTCGTCGACGGATAATGAACGTCTTTAACCGAGGTGAGAAAACCTGTCACATTCGTCCATTTCTGATCTGACGTTAACGTTAATAGACAAAATCAAATATGAGGTGGGATTAATCACGTGACTTGCTCAATAATTCACGTCCTGTCGAAATGAAGTGATCGTTCTAGGAGCGTTATGGTAGCCCCGTGGGCAGAGCTCGGCGTCTAGGCCGGGCCTGTCGAGCTGTTGACATCACAATAATATAATGGAATTAAACAGAACGGCCTTCAGACAGGCTAAAAGTGTCCTCATCAACTGTTGTCAATCTGGATTAGCGTCTGTGGGAGCAGTTTTGCCGAGAGGGCCGAGTGTCTCTCTCTCTCTCTCTCTCTCTCTCTTGTGTGTTTGTGTGTGTGTGTTGGTTGGTTGATGTGTACCTAGAATTGGTTATTGATAGGTGTGATGTAGATGCCCCGAAAAGCTGGTTCCAGCTATTGTGGTTAACGTTTGGAGTGTACACAGCTTAGGCTTAACGATTTCTATTTATAGTGAACGGCAAAGTACCGGCAGTAGGTGTGGTGATTGATTAAATTGTGTCCAGGTGTGATGATTGATTTATAAAGTGTATAGGGCGTAGCCATGATGACTTTTCTTGTACAGTATACATGATCTATGTGATATACTTGATGTAGTTAAATGTTATTGTTTTATGGCCGCTTTTGTGTACGTGATAGGCTAAGTGGAGTGAGTGATCCACAAAAGCAACGAGGCGAAATGAAAGATGAAACACCCCTCTGATATAGCTCGGCCGGGATTTGAACCCAGATGCCATAGACAGGGGCTACCAGTTAGGTTATGAACCCCCTCCATATTTGATGTATATAGTGAGTGGTATCTAGAATTGCTGATCCGTTGTATACTGAATTAAGCTGAAGTGCAGTGCTCAATATATTTAGTATCAATGTTTTATATGTAGTGCTTCATTTGTGCAGAGTACATGCCAAAAGATCTGGTTCTGGACAGAAAATTATCGGGTTATGTAGATTATTGATCACTGTGATTCTAGCATAGGTACCTTCCGCAAATTTACCAATAACTATTGTAATGTGAAATAAACCAGCAAGATACTTCGTTCAAGTCTATATTTATTTTAATAACACCACTATTGAGTAAAACAAATCACTGCTCATATGAATACCTGACAGGTGTTTTAACCAACTGCAACGCTTAGAGAACTCTACTACGCGTCTAGTGACAAATACACACAAGTACGTTCACGTACAACCTGTAGATTGAACCAACGTATCGCATCCAAGATACTACGGATCACATACAAAGCGATTCCTGGCATAGCCCAACCTTATATAAGTGACATAGTCGACTCAAATCGTGTGGAGATGCTACTGTTAGTGTAGTTGTACCAAGTGCCTGGAATCACCCCACAGAACACAGCATATCTGTTTGGTCAATAGGACCTTTCAAATTCAAATTGAAAACCTATCTATTCGGTATTGCTTTTGATGCCATCTACTAATAATGTTTATTGTTATGCTATCTATATATTAACGTATATATACCACCTTATAATGGCATAACTAATTTTGGCGCTTAATTAAGTACACGTTGTCGTTGTCGTTGTCATAAACCACAACTTATCAGGTTGAAAAATAAAATTAATCTAATTGTAATTGTAATTTTCGGTTTGTGCCCAATTAATCAGGGTTCCAATAACTGGGCAGGTTTACTGGTAATGGGATATATCTGATGGAGTTAATTGTCCAGGTGGTAATGATGGGGGAGAGATGCGTTTTGTCTTGACACTTAAACCGTGTGTATAATTAGTCTGGTCAACCAAAGATGAATAATAGTTCGTATCACAGTCATTCAACATCTTCCTACAGTTTGCTTAAGCCCGAGTTGACACTTGTTGAGCAATTGTCACAACCGTTGTCTATCGGCGATTAGTTTCTTCTTGACACACCACGCATCAGATTCTATCAGCACGCTCTCGAGTTGTCAATAAGCTGGCGATGTCAAATCACGGTGATCATATTTACACGCTAAAGATACGAACGTTTATAATGTGACACGATATGTATCATAACTATTTTGTGTCAGAAGGTGAAAGGCTGCGTTATGGAATTCCGCATTACCGGAGATTTCTCTGTACAGTGTACAGTATAAACGATTAAGATGAGTTATTTGATCTCGCAATTGGGCACACCTGGGAGACATGGCCGAGGGGGTGGGACCCATCCGGGGAGACATACATATAGGATGAGCAGTAAACGATAAAGAAGTTGCAACCTGAAGGTTGATGTACACAAATGTTTGTAGGATCCTTCCGGCGTACAGCATTAGACATCGTCATCCGACGCGGTAATTGACGTAGAACCGATAAAGGTTCCCGATTCTGGATATGGGATGGATGCGTTTGGCAAACCATTACTGGGTGGCTGAGTGGGTAGGTGGGTGGATGGATGGATGGATGTGTGGTTAACGATTACCGGTAAGGCTACGGGACGTTCACCTTCTTGCCAGAGGCGAGACATTCACCGCGTGATGTACACCCGATCATAACCCGGTGATGAGCCTTTAGGGAAATCGTCACGATACGAATGATCATAGGTCAGACTCGGGTTTATAGCCAACGATTGTACCTCGGTGGTCGGAAGACACGACGCCGTCTATGACAATCTCGGGGCCATTCGCTTGCTCCCGTTCTCCACCTGATCGTCCCCGATCGCCGATATAGGCCACGCTTGATTTAATGTTTGTTACCGGCGGCTGATGTCTGTTACCACTGCTCTGCTAGCGGGGCTAGGGCGGCGTGTTTCATCAACTTGTTAACATTTTATCTGACGGAGGTCAACCGAGTGATGACGTTACACATACGGAGACGGGTTTATGGCTTTGCTGAGAGAAGCTTTCTGAACGACCGACTTACCCCGATATTCGAGAAAGGCGTATTCAGAACGCTTCTTGAAATAAATAGCCTCTTGGTGGATTTGTTTATTTGTTTTCTAGATAAAAGATGACAAGAATCGGGAATAGTTGGATTGATAAATTGAGCTATTTAATGTTTTATTAATTTCATTAATAAATCTATTAGCAGTATATTTGATTTATATAACTTTTAGTCTTCAGTAATTTTATTTAATACGGATTGAACCTTTTTGATTACAAAATCGAAATAAAGCCTTAAATGATCGTAATAGCTATTTCAATGTTCTGAGATAATGCGGTTGAGCGTTTTTTGCTTGCTCGATCTCAATCAATCAATCAATCAATCAATCAATCAATTAATCAATCAATCGATCAATTAATTGAACTGTTTCTTATGTCAATAATTTCAAACGTATTATCGTCCACTTATCTGATATGGCCAAGATCCCCCTTTTTGGGTGTTTTTTATGATTGACAGCTGTAAACGTTGTTGTCGTTGTATTAGTATTACGTTTTTTGCTCCTTTTAGACAAATAGCTGTACATGTAAACAGTTTGATAAATAATTAATTATATAACTAATCCTGTGATTGTAATGCGAGCCCACGACGATAGAGACAATGTAAATAGGCAGCATGGAAAACTGCTCAGGTAAATGTGGTGTAATGTAACTAATATAATCACTGCGTTAATAACGTCGTATAACGGCCCATATTATATACATACATGACAGAGGCGCCTCCGTGGTCTAGCGGTAGCGTGCCGGACCACAGATCGCTACCACCCGTGTTCGAATCCAGGCGTGGGCATATCTGAAGGTTGTTTCGTCTTTCACTTCGTCTCATTACCTTTGGAAGTCGCTCGGCCCATTTAGCCTACCTTGTGCACAAAGGTGGCCGTAAAACATCAATCATCATCAATCATCATCATCATCATCACATATACGACAGACGGAAGTATTGGTCTTAGTTATTGTCTTACTATTTGTACTAAATATGGGACGAGGTATCGGAGGTTGTGAAATGTATGGAGCTTGTTGATCTTCTTGATCTTGGTCGGGTTTTACACAAGAACATTACCGGTGTCGTGATGCTCGTTGGGTCGTTCGTGATTGGTTTTTTGAAGTAAAGTTCGATGATCGTTCGAATGTTCTGATCAGGTGTTTTGAGAATAAACCATTGATTTTTGTTTCGAAGAGATAAACGTTATTGTCTACCGATAACACCTAATTAACAGAATGATGGCCAAAAACGGCAGATTCCTTTAGGATAATCTTCCCAGTACTGTCTCCTCTCACGCTACCAACAATGGGCATATGTTGATCTTACCCGATTTCTGTACTCAGTGACTTTGCAATAAGGATAGATATATCAAAGAACGGTCTGACCTCATCAATTTGGTCCACCTTTCAGGCAGCACGCGGAAGAACGAGATGCTACAAATAAACACATTTAACAAGGAGATATATCTCTATTGAAATAAATGTTTATCTTATAGATATAAATGTCTTATCCCTATAATAGATCAGTCAGTTTATATATATATATATCGGCTATTGTATGTCTATTATAGTAGACTGAGGTAGCTTGTTGGTGAGTTTAGCGTGTACTTTAAAGGACGAGGGGAATGTCAAGGAAACCTTTACTTCATATTTGTGGATCAGAAATATTGTTTATTTGTTTTTTTTCAGCATACACTGTTTATGATCCTTAAATTGTATGCCTTAAGCATATTTGCCTCTACAAGACCAGAACACTAAAATACTATCAAGGCATACAAGGGAAAATAATATCCGTTCTCGGTGTTTGTAACAAAGTATTGCATATAATACACCTAACAATTTTACCTCCACCATCTCGTCAAAAAGGTCACCAGCAGAAGTTAATAATTTAACCCTCTCACAGAACTCGAGACTAGACAGATCCAGTTGAAGGGCTCAGATATTTTCTGTACATCCTACTCTATCCTTTCATGGTTTGTTAATGAGTTCCAGGATGTTATTATAAGCCTAATTACAACCATAGCTAGTCAGTCTTTATCTATGGGTTATTCCCAGGATCCTAGAAAGTTGTCCATGTAAAATAAAAATTAATGAAAAATCCCAGTTTTCATTTTCACTTGAAATTATAGAAAGGACAGTTCGTTAATCTCATGATAATATTAATGTTTTAAAAATGTCTGCATATGAAGCTGGTCACAGTACGGAAACAGCGTCGGTTCGTTAAAGCAATTATGCAACTATCACAATGCACGAAGAGGCGACAATACTACAGACTTGGGAATAATTACGGACTGTTTTTTCCAGAATTTTCATACCATATCTAAGTATCGAATGTTTGAAGAGCAACAGTATTGCTCGTGCCTATGTTACAGTTCGGTATTCAGCAAACGATATTACAAAATACGTTATATAATAACAACAGCTTATTAGCTCCCTGGCATGATGTAACTAGCATACTTCAATAATATGGACAAACAAGGTGTAATATCAATATAATATGCAAATTGAGATTTTCAATATTTAATCCAGTGTTAGCAGAAAATTGTAATATTTTGCATGTCTATGAAAATAGTTGGCAACAGTTCAGTTACACATACAACGTCAGTATACATACTCCAAGGATGCTATACAGGGCATATATACTATGAGTTGTACGTTTCTGCAGTTAGTAGCTACACGGGTACAGCCTGTTATGCACTGTTCACTCACTGATGTTCGTAATTTTATCTTTTTCCGTCGCAATAAATCCAGAGAAATGGTAGTGCAATATATTTGAAAACGTTATCATTTTTTAGAAAACCCGGAGAAGGATTGCTTTGTTTACTTGATGCGAAAAACGTTATGCGAATACCAACGTTAGTTGTGTTAGGTGACGCGACTCTTTAAGCCATTCGTAGAGTTGTGGCCATTTCGTACGGTTTGCTCGCTCTAGCTAGGAATGCTATTATATGTTCCAATATTGGGTTGGCCAAGTCAGGTATCATGGTGTATTCTAGTCCCACACAAAATTTGGAGGTAATTTAATCGGTCATTTCGGAACTGTGGATGTAAGATAGCTGACTAATGTTATACTATGAGACATAAAGAATGGCACAATTTGATTTGTGTTTATTGTTGGATTGCATCAATATCCATATATCGGCATAAAAGTATAAGCTGATTTTCAAATTTTAACTGGTAGGCAACAGTGATTACACGAACACAGTATAGATCTGTCTTTAAGAAAGAGGCTAACTAAAGGTATATATATATATATATATATATATATATATATATATATATATATATATATATATATATATATATATATATATATAATTGATGCATACTGTGAAACTGTTACAATGATATTTGAGAAAGGTAAAAATGCTCGGGGTGTTTTGTTCTTGCTTGAATCGTAAAAAAGCGTTTGTCTTATGTTGTACTTGAGCTGGTGAATGGAAGTCCAAATACTTAAAAACGGTTTCATGATATAACCGTGCTTGTTTGACCTTTGCTGATATCTATATTTTGTTATAACTTTACTGTTGCAAGGAAAGGACCTGAACAAATAATAGACAACAAAACATTCGATCATTATACGATTTGTATAAAACTCATTTTTAATGTTTTGTTCTTTGATGAATTACGTTCAGTGGGTACGGAACCTCTCCTATAGTATCAAATTTCATTGTGACCATAACCATATGTTAAGTACCTCTTTAAAGTTTTAAAAACATCACTTTGACTATTGGATATGCACGACCAGTGCTATTTAGAGAGGAACGTTGTTATCCATCAAACATTCTCCATTAATAGCATCTGAACTGGGATCTATAATATAATAGGCAAGGTCCTTTTCGATTTTTCAGCCCGAAGGATTTCTTTTGATCGACGCTGCCCGACCACCAGGATTCTACTTATCCGATGCTCCACCTGCTGGACTTTTTTGATAGGTTGTAACCAGTCGACTACCGTCTCTCAACTGTGGACTAGTTTACGGAGTGGTTCGCCATCCGAGTCGTTTCGCCACCGGAACCGATTTGCTACCTGGTCTATTTACCAGCGAACATCAAATTCTTTGAGGCCATTCGCCACGGACGGCTAGGTCTTTTGGCCGTACAAAATGGTTGCGTTTCAGTTTGCAATGCAATAATTGCACAGTTATTCGACAATCTATTTGCTGTGAAAAGATATTGTGTGAGTTATTTTTAATTACTGACTAGATATTCAAACACCACCGCAATTAAACATTCCGGTGAAAATAGTACTCTTAACTGTTTCAATTAGGTTAACCCGGCCAGTACTAGGAGTGATATGATGATGATGATGATGATGATGATGATAATGATGATGATGATATTTGATTTATAGAGCACCACTTTCAGTTGTGCTGGTCTCGTGTGGTTTTTCACTATTATCATCCCTGACTCAGACCTGCTTCATTTCGACACACACCTCAATGCCCAAGGGAGCATACACCGTATGCTGCCACTATAGGCGCATTTCATTACTCGGAGACATAGCCATAACGTGCTGTCAGGTTCTCACTTCTGGCTGAGTGAACCGGTCGGCACACGACGGCATCTCGGCTCCGGCGCCTCGAACCCGCGACCATTCAGCTACGGGTCTTACGCTCTAACTAAACCCGGCCATCACAGTTATGGCCGTAATTAAGATCTAAAGCTTTCAAGATAATCACGTTTAAGTATTAGAGCAATGAATTTGATGATCTTCATAGAAGATGAATTTACCAAACACAAAGAAAGAAGTCTAACTACAGTAGATTGCAGCTCTAAGAAACTGGGAAAGGTACGGCTGAATCCAGAAATGATGCTCAGCTTACTTATGGAAAACAGATTCACGTACAATACTGAGCACATCATCTTCCGGAAAAACCCGTGCAAAGTTGTTAAAAATACAAACGAAATAACCCATTTTCCCATTTCATGACACCTTCCACAGGCTACGTCGACTAATTGCTGCGATGAGGAGCAAAATGCAGCAAAAAAGTACTTCTTCGAACTGTTCTAGTATTTATGGTAGACCAAATTGGATATGTTTCTTCAATATGTCCAAGGAATGATAATCCCATGAAGATGGCGTGTTTGTTTTTCGTGCCCGTGTACACGGATATTCCGGCATATCGCATGCTGATACTATCATGTCATCAAGGGCATGTATCGGAATAAACATCTCTTGCTGTAGCACATCAAGGTATTTCTTATCACGGTGAACTGGGATAGTTAGACAAGAACAATTTATCAATATTTTCCTGTGCTGGTTTAGGCTGTAGTACTCGTATATAAACATTGCAACACAACGGGGGCAGCGCTTACCATTGGTCATTCACTTGATCCTTTACTCAAGTAGACATTTGGCTTTGTTTTATTCAAACACCATTTATTCGACTGAGAAGTGATATCGAGATAGGATTAGGTATATCAGAAACGTTAATATGAACACCAATTCAACTTCACACAAAATGGAAAAAAAAACGATGTTTGAGTTATATCCTTGTATCTCAGTGTAATATATAATATTTCATTGAACCCGAATATATTGATAGCTAGCAACATCAGAGTTTACAAACTTGTGTATTTGTACATTGTTGTTAGACATTCTGAGTTGCTTTACTTTATCTGATTGATAATGTTTATATTACAGCTATTCGGTAATTGAATGTGTAATATTATGACTCAATCGCCCTCGTCACATCAGTGTAATATGTAATATGTAATACCAGGGTCGGGGCGATTACAGGACCAAGGCAATCATGATTACGCTTACATTCATTCTGAATGTAATCGATTACGATTACATTGTAAAGTAATCATGATTACAATGTATATAGTAGAATCAATATGTATTTAGCTACATGTATAATACATATATAAACATGCTACAATGTTTACATATTGTTTTGTAAGAACCAGACGCACTTTCCGATATGATCTTGAACTATAAAAAGTGACCTCGATGACACTACACAACGTTAATTTGTTTTAATATTTCTGAGATCAATATTCATCATAGAGCAAAGGAGCAAGTAAGACCACTTGCTATTAATGCACAGGTTTTTATAAAGATAACTGAGATTAATGCAAACTGAGATTAGTGCAAGCAATATCAATGGAATTGTTTGAATATATATTTAGCAACAAAAATGAATTATGCGTGGCATGACTATAGGCAGGTAAGGTCGATATAATCGATAGGATAATTATACTATAGTCAAATCCCAAACCCCGACCACCTCTGTAACTTGAACACCTCTGTAAATGGACCACTTTTTCACAGTCTTAAATTATTGCTACGCTTTAAATTATATTTTTCTTCTATAACTCGACCACCTCCGTACTTCGACCTTTGATCTCCGTCTAATGCCAATGTGTGTCACCCCGTATTCCGATCGGTTGGCGGACGTTTTGGCCAACTATATTTTCAAGGTAGGAAGTTTTGGCCAACGAACGTTTTGGCTTAGGACGTTTTGGCCTAGGACGTTTTGGCCAACGAACGTTTTGGCTTAGGACGTTTTGGCCTAGGACTTTTGGCCTGGGATATTTTGGCCGAGGACATTTTGGCCAACGAACGTTTTGGCCTAGAACATTTTGGCCTAGGAGGTTTTGGCCTGGAACATTTTGGCCTGGGACGTTTTGGCCTAGGACGTTTTGACCTAGGACGTTTTGGCCAACTATTTTTTCAAGGTAGGAAGTTTTGGCCAATGTATGAAATAAAAACATTAAATGGATGTCGGACTATAGTTTATTTACAGTTATTTATATTACTTAGCTAAGAATGAATATTCAGAACTATTTTCAGTTATTGACATTTCTTAATTACAAAAGGACATTTAAAACACGAAAACCTGAATAATCAAATTGACATGTTAGGTTGACTAATTCGAAGATTATGGGATACACTAATAAAAAATTCAGGGATGGATGTTATCCCTGAAAATAAATTTCACAGAAGTTACGATGTCTTTTGGGGAATTATGTGTATATTTTTCTTGTTTTCTTTTCTTGATCTAATATCACAATGATCTTAAATGATAACTCCAGTGACATGAGTGGACTCTATCTGTAGAGTTCCTATCATTTTCCATATATAGGGATGATCCTGGCCAACAAGGATGTGGAATATGTTGTTCCAACCATCAGATGTTATTTTTTCGTGGTTGGTTATACATGATTGTAGCATACATCTTGTGGTTGATAAATCGCAGTTCATTTTCTTTAATTGTTTATCTGAATTGAGGACCAATGTGTAGCATGGTTTATGTTCACTTATAATAGGAGCAACTTCTGAAGCATTGCTTCAACATATTTCCTTTCATGTTTATAGAATAAATAAACTGACAAATCATCACGTGCATAAATATGACAGCCATCCGTCACTGAGTAAATCAGTTCTATTGTTATCTTTTGCCTTACACACCAAACCATATCTCTGGCATGACTTAACATGGTAAATAATCAAACACCCTGATTACGATTACATTTACCATGTAATCGATTTCGATTACGATTACATAGCATCTGAAAATGGCGATTACGATTACGATTTCTTGAGGTTATGTAATCGATAACAATCGATTACGATTACCAATTACGATTACCCCAATCCTGTGTAATACGTAATATGTAATATGCGTGATATATTAGTAATTAAAGGATAATTTCCCCTCATAGTTAGTCTATGTCTTATATTTCCCGTACCGAATTTAAATAGAAGACCTTTCATGCTGAGATGTGTAAAATCCAATCAAGCCCATTTTGGCAGTGCATGAAAATGCTCTGGCTTGTAAATACAAGGTACGGATGTTTCATCATGGCATCATCTTAAAGAAAAATATCCTCATGAAATTTACAATTTCTCGCAAATATCTGTATAACAGTGAATCCAAGATTTTTGACATAGACAATCAGGCACACACGCACGCACGCACGCACGCACCACACAGACACACACGCACGCACGCACGCACGCACGCACGCACACTCATACACACCCACACACACCCACACACATATATATAAGCGGGTGTGTGTGTTTGTATTTGTGTGAGTGTTTGTGTGTGAGTGTTTGTGTGTGCTTGTTTTAGCCGTGTGGAATAAAGCACTGGTACAGATAATCTCGAAGCGTGAATTCAAACCCTGGACAATTATTCAAGGGATTAAATCCAAAGTGGGGACTTTTCATGCTGAGACACGTGTAATATCTCAACAGTGTGCGTGTGCTTGTTCGTGTGTGTGCTCGCGTCGGTACGCTCGCGCGTCCAAGTGTGTGTCTCTCTCTCTTTTTAACGCCCTCTATCTGTCTGTCTGCTGATTATTTGTCTGTTTGTCTGCCAGCTGTCTGTCTGCCTGTCTGTCTGCATGCACGATTTATATTTTAATTAAGTTTGCCTTAAATAACACAGCCACGTAGAGTCTTCACGCCGTATGCCAATCATTTAACTATGAGGTAGTTTTGTGAGGTGTCGTGAACTACCCGGCAGTAGTCACTTTACTACCAAGTAATCTTTAGTTAATTACCGCCTGACACGAAGCCAGGTCGTCTAGGTCCGCCATTCACAGTCCAGAAGAAAACGAAACACACCCATATCAGAATGCCGTACCATGACACGTGAGACATCCAACCAATGGCTCCCGAAGGTTTCGAAATCTGTCGTTATCAACGTCAAAGCTCCCAGCAGCGACAGATCCTGAATTGCCGATATCCCGAGAGACTGGCGAAGAATCCGTAGTCGGGCTGCTGATCCGGAAAGGAGGATTGACGTCCGGTTCGTGTTTTTTTCGTCCCAAAGTACGGCGTGGATGATCGGAAGTGGGACCGTGTAAAGGGCGTCAATTGCTGCGCTGACAGCGAGGCGGGGCAGCACTTCTGGTGACGAGTGCTATGACGCCATATTCCGTAGCGGTCGCCTTAAATTGGATCCGGTAAGAGGCCCTTTGGCGGATGGCAGATCGTTAACAGATTGTAGCCAAAACCAATTACGTCGCATCAACTCCGCTGTCTGGGAGGCTAAGACCTTGGTCGGATGGCTCAGTATAGGGGGGGGGGATATGTGAAATGTGTGGTATGCTGTTGATCCTGGGATATGTGTGTGAGAGAGAGAGAATGTGACGTCTCTCTCTCTCTCTCTCTCTCTCTCTGTGCGTGTGTCTTGTGTGTGTGTGTGTGTGTATACGTACGTAATATGTTTTGTATTTATATATATATATATATATATATATATATATATATATATATATATATATATATATATATATATATATATATATATGTACTTAGCAGTATGTGACACGCGCATTAATAGTACCATGTGCATTGACGAAGTATAAAGTGTACGAGCTGTAAATCGGTGAAAGTCACTCCGTGGATTTTGACGGTGTTCATGCATATGCGTGTTCATATATGCGCCCTGGATTCAGATACTCCTACGAACATATAGAGACGCGTGTATATGTACGCGTGAACGATTACGCATACTAGGGTAACTGGGAGATCTAACTTACCTCACTGTCAACTCATCCCCACTGCCACATGCCGAACTTATTTGCTCGAGTCCCACCCTGCATCGCATTTTACATTACCAGGTATGCACACGCACCAACTAAATACAACTTGAAACAGATGAGTATGGATCCTAAAGTGTGATGGAAGTTGATTCCAAAGCAAAAGTTAATGGTAGGCATATGTTCTATTGTGAACTAGCTAAGGCTGTAACTTGGCACCATCTTATGGCTAGTTAACAATGGCCAACCCCTTAATGTAACTGGGTGCTTCGTGAACGGCATCGGGAAACAGTACAAACCAGACATAGGGTCAATTCGTTTTTTGTCAATTCCAATTATAATTCCACTCAATTCCATTTGGTCGATTCCAATTCCACATCAAATAATTCAATTCCAATTCCATTTTTTTAAATAATCAGTTCCAATTCCAATTCCAGAATTAGAATTGATGGTCAATTCCAATTCCGGAATTGAATCGACTCTATGCCTGGTAGAAACCAACATTTATTATCAACCCGAACATACCAACCGTCGAAGTGATCTAAATTGCAATAATATAGTCGCATATCCTTTTGTTTATGATAGCTGGCATGTTCCGAACGTTTTACAACGTGACGATAGAAAACTCAGTTGTTCAAAAGGATGGTCCCGCAGCGCGACATAGCGATGTTGGATGATGCTTTCACTGCCATCCACTGTGAGGATGTTCCCAGTGATGATAAAAGGTAAATATATCGCAGTAGGCAGATGACGACACTTTGGTTTTGTAGTTTCTATTGTGAAGTTATTGGCAAATATAACCCCAACGTTACACACTCCACGGGGGGGGGGGGGGGGGTTACCTGAATATTAACTAGATACAACTACTCTACAGGTACCTGGTGATGATTAAAAGAAAGGTACATTACAGTAACATCAATAGATTTAATAGTTTCTCAAGTTGTCAGTTTTAACGTTTGGTTGTACTATCCATATTACGATAGCATCAACATAGTATTAATGCACGATGTTTTGAACCCATAGTCCATAGAATGACCTACTTGATACATCTAATGATTCTGACAACTCGCAATCATCGGCCCGTGTATATGTTACATCAAGCCATCATTTCTAGTGACGTCACCAATTGGTAGAGTGCGTGTGCAGTAGAAGAGTTCGGTCCAAATCCTAGGATGCGGAAGGCAAGTGGCAGTGATGAGACTTGTACCATTGCCGGGTTTTCCGGGGTGATCTTTTAGTTAGGGCACACACATTACCTGCGAGTCATCCCACCAATTCCCAAACGAGCAGCGATCTGTTGTGTCAGGTGAGAATGATCTATTGTATCGAATTGCTGGCGTTCTCCATTTTATTGGCCATCCGCCGAAAGTGTGCGTTATCGATTCGCGTTAATATAACACAACTATCTCTACGAAGTATGTTATACAACAGGCTACATTTCTGAAGCCATTCATACTGATAATATTGATAATGCATATTTAATATTAAAAAAACCTTACCAGCAGCATCCATTCAAAGGCTCTGTACAGTGATACCCCAAATAATATGTCTGTAAAAACCGATAATTATTATTTATCTGTGAGAGGAACCTTGAATAGGTGTGTTTTTAGAACGAATTTAGAATTTTCAAGAGACGACATTTAATACCCAATTCGAAGCAACCTTTACTAGTGATGTTTATTTGATGAAGTTGTTTCTCATAATACACATCTCAATCAAAATATTTATCTAAACCAGTAACAAGAAGCTGTAATAGTTTGACCGATGTCTTGTAATTCCATGTCTTAGGTATCCTACCTTAGTTATCATAACAATTATAATCAAATGCTCTCTGTTGATAAGACTGGTCATCAACGTTTCTCCCGATGCATAAACATAACTTACGCACGACTGATAAATTTCAGTTTAGTCACAGTTTCGTCACGTTTCATGGCAAATTAGATTCACATTGGACATTTACATACCATAAAAATTGGTGAGACGTATATTTAACTTAATAAAACATAACTCTTCAATAAAATGATAAATTTCTTACTAAAAATTGTAATCGTTATCCACTTCATATTGCAAATTCAGGCTTGAAATCTAGACGTTGTACAGCAAATCAACAAGATATCCTGGACGTAAATGTTTTGTACGCACTCACTCACTCACTCACTCACTCACTCACTCACCCACTCACTCACTCACTCACTCACTCACTCACTCACTCACTCACTCACTCACTCACTCACTCACTCACTCACTCACTCTCACTCACTCACTCACTCACTCACTCACTCACTCACTCACTCACTCACTCACTCACTCACTCACTCACTCACTCACTCACTCACTCACTCACTCACTCACTCACTCACTCACCACCACTCACTCACTCACTCACTCACTCACTCACTCACTCACTCACTCACTCACTCACTCACTCACTCACTCACTCACTCACTCACTCACTCACTCACTCACTCACTCACTCACTCACTCACTCACTCACTCACTCACTCACTCTATTTCCTACAAAGGCTAATACAAGCCATTTAGGACCGCTTGCCACCAGTGCCTCTCCACCCATCCAGCAGCCACCGCACCGACCCTAGGATCAGTACCACCAGAACCTTCACTTCTATCATCACAGCCACCAGATCATCTTCTAGCAGTACCAGAGGCGTTAATGGCCAGCCCGCAGCTCGTATATCGGGGCTAGGTTCTAAGCCATATACAGGTGCACGAACGGGCCGGTAATGTTATCATTTAAAAGCACCACGTCACGTACAGATGTCAACCCGACGTTGCAGCCATTACGTCTGGAGATGTCGCATACAGGTGTCCGACCTTGGCCAAAGAAGGATGGCTTGTTGATATTATGGACACGACTTGTCCGACCAAGACGTCGTGTCGGCGCCGTGTACAAGCCGCTTAAGTACGTAGGCTCGAAATACTAAACAGGCGGATGTCGTGTACCGGATACCGGATGTCGGCGTCGATGTCTGCATCCGTCGGAGCCAGTGAAGGAATAAACTCGTGCACGAATAAGTTGTCGGACGACTCGAAGATGTATTCATATTTCTGCTGTTGATATTTTGGCAGACTAATCGGATCATAATTATTATATTTTAAAAACAAAGTCTAATCCGTTCTTTCAAGATGGATTGTCTAAGCGCGAAGACGGATGCTAGTTAACGATGTTAGTTCGCAAAACAGCCCGCTTTGTTAAAAACGGTTTTTATTGAATATGTTGTGGTTTTGTCTTCTTCTACGATCTAAGACGGGAAGCGAAAGGAAGCCATTTTGATTAATGTTTAGAGAGATGTGAGAAAAACGATGAAGAAAAATGAAGAATCCCATCACATTAGATGCTAATTAGTGTACGACAGATGACAGCCGATGACAACGGATGACGCTGGTCTGGTGTTTTTGTCCAGTCTGTTGTACAACACATGTTAGGGGGATCGTGAGACATTACACCTGTCTCAGCATGAAAAGTTGCCGCTCCGTTGAGTTCGTCCACTGATGATTGATCCAGAATTTTAATTCATGATTCGAGATTCCCTGTGCCGGTGCCTTATTACACGATGCTTACAAACATACATATACACGCACAAGTGTGTGAGCGCGCACGCACCCCCCCCCCCACACACACGGCACGCCCACACACATACACTGTTGAGCTGTTAATAAGAAGCGTCTTCTAAACATGCCGTAGATCTACTCACTTCCGGTTGATGTCAGATATAAAGCAATTAATAATGGAATAATTAAGACGAAACGTTGCATTGGTGCCTATATATATATATATATATATATATATATATATATATATATAAAACCAATTTGTCTATGCTGAAGTTATACCTTAAAATTTGTCCTCGTTTCTCAGAATTTTTTATTTACTTCCTGAATAAATTCGTTAATCAGAAATGTTGAATAAATGTATTAATATTGAACTTGTTAATAAACAACAAATAACTCCTTAATCCATATAGATATAGCAAGAATAAGTAATCCGAGATAGATCTATCATCTCAAATGATGAACTAGCCAACTTTACCCTTTAACCGCCGTTTTAAGACATCTGATTATCTGATTACTAGATGCTACAAATCAATGTGTTCTCTAGATAAAAAATGTGAGTACATTAATTTACACATGATGAATATCATTTTAACTTTAGATGTTGATATTATACATATTAATCGTCGTGTCTGTGATGATGATGATTGATGTTTTACGGCCACTTTTGTGCAGGTAATGAGACGAAGTGAAAGACGAAACAACCTTCAGATATGCCCACGCCGGGATTCGAACACGGGTGGTTGTGATCTGTGGTCCAGCACGCTACCGCTAGACCACGGAGGCGCCCCGCCGTCATCATGTCTGGGTGTGTGTGTGTATGTGAGTGCATGTGTTTGTATGTGTGTGCGCGCGCGTATGTGTTTATATATATATATATATATATATATATATATATAGCGGTAGGCGAGCATCTATATGTTTGCTCATTTAGACATATTTATCATCAGACAACAGTTATGACTCCATCTAGCGGATGATGATGCCATACTACCAGAACGTCGACTCAGCCCTTTATACTCTACCAGTGGTCTAATGATGAGATGCCAACAGGTTGCTCTGGCATTATTCGCCAGCTGCCAGCGGCCGGGATGCCACCAAACCCGCGCCCGCCCCGATATTAGCTGGCGGCGAAATCCAATTTTCTCGCCCAACTTTTGATCTACGGCCGCCGTGGGCCAATAGCACCGTCACTTCCGATCCAGCCTTTGTTGTCAATGAGACGGCCATGATGTGTAAAACATTCCGGAGAAGGGCATATTTTGTTGTTAGTTACCGCTCCGCCATGCTCATACGAGTTTTGTAATCGCAACGCCGAAAGTCGGCAATGGAGAGAGAGGGGGGGGGGAGGGGGGAGGGGTAGAAGGAGAGAGAGGGAGAGAGAGAGGGGGGGGGGGGGAGAGGGGGAGAGAACCTTGCCATTCTTCGGAAACGCAGGCTATAAACGATGATCTACGAGCCTTTGGAGAAGGGACAAAGGGCCGCTCTGTGCTCGTGTTAGCGGTCGGCTTGTGCAGGATAGAACTTTGTTATTCGTCATCCTGGATCCAGATCTGGAGCCATTCCCATGTAGCCCGACGGCGAGTTGGTGATTGTCTGATCGGTTTCCATTTCAGCCACGCGCGCGGTTGATATTTGGCTGAAATGGCTCGGCTCTTGCTGTGTAAGTCATTGTCAATGGCGGCGTCAGTACAATACATCCGAGAAAACAACACTAATTGCGCTCTAGTGAAGACCTCCGTGTGTGTGTGTATGAGCGTGAGCGCGCCCATGTGCCAGTGTGCGTGTGTTTGTTTGAATAGATGAATACATGAGTGGACGAATGCACGAAAGAATAAACGAACGAACAGACGAATGAATGAATTATTTACTAGATGAATTAGTGAACGAGAGAGTGAGTGATTGGGTTTGAGAAACATACCACAAACACAGATATGACTTAGATTCGAACCGACAACATAGTGAGATTCAAAGCGCAGTACTATAATTGCGGCGCTATTGGGACACGCTGAGAAGGGGAATGAGCGAGTGAGTGAGTGAATGAATGAGTGAGCGAGTAGAGGTTTAGCGATATAGTGACAGGTTTTAGACCATTTAATGTTATACGACGAGTCTACTATAAAGAAATGATCCGAGTACGACAGCGAATAATAAACATTTAATAAATAACTTTTAATACTTACTTTATTTGTCTGGTTGGCATTCATGTTTATATTTACATGTATGCCTAAATGTCTTACAAAATACTACATAGAAGCATTCTACATTTTAATTATATGTATATATATATATATATATATATATATATATATATATATATATATATATATATATACGTAATCTTAAGTACAGGCCTCAATTGAGCAATTATATTAAATGTAACTTAGATGTTCCGTCGTAGCTTCTTCGTTCGGAAATTATCGCCATTATTCGTACACCACTTCAACAAATAACTTGGCAATAACAACAACAACAACAACAACAACAACAACAACAACAACAAAACGACATACACCAAATGTTGGTGACGAGCATCTGTAACCTCGACACATAAGACCAGAGGCTGGACAAGAATACGATCACCGACACAAGAACGAAAGAGACCAATCAAACTGAGCTCTCTATACACTTCACAATGGCTCATCAGGAACGAGATGGCAACACCGTAAACAGAATGGACCACGACAAGTATAGTCATATAAACATCGTTTACGAGGGAGGATTGTGTCAGTTTCACCGCTTGTCCATCTCCCTTTTGGGTTGGGATGGGAACGAAGAAAGGGGAGGGGGCTGCGGCGGGAGAATCCGACGAAGGAAGCAAGCACCAACGGAAGTAACGTCAGCCGCTCTGGCCGGATGTTCGTCTTCCAGGCGCCAGCTCAGCAACGGCGGAGTTACGGCCCTCAGTAATTACACGGCTCGCTAGGCCGTGCGGGGTCGCTTTATTCGGGTGAGAGGGGGGAAACACCGGGATTAGCTCGCCGTAGCCCCGGATCCTCTCCGACGGAAAGGCGAGCCGCAGTCATGCTTCTTCGCAAAGTGGGATCAGACCCGGATTAATATGTCCGGAAGAATACAGAGAGCCCGGCGTTGTGCCACCCCGTCCTCAGCGCCCACGTCCTCCACACAAGGATTTGGCCAGCTCTCGGTGCCGTGAGCATCTTCCGGCGTCTGTCACATCCCAGTAATGTCCCCTTATCCAACGTTTATTAAGTGAAGCGCGTAATTGCTGTTGTCGTTGCTGTTATTGTTGTTCTTGCGGTCGTATTTCGCGGCCTATGTTATTGTTCCCGACGCGATATCGTTATAGATACACGGGAAACGCTTCCCCGTAGTTGAAGCAGATGTTCGCGATCACCACTTAAGTATCCGGACGCGTAGGACGTCGAAATGTTTTGTCCAGTTTTGTTATGGATAGGTAGCTCACTTCCTTAATTTGCCGCCAGTAACAGAGAGATAAATGCGAAATGTTGCCGGTTTACGGGCCATCTTCCCAAAGCCGTGGGTTAACAGGGGTCGAGCGAGTCCCAAAAGCGACGAGGTGAAGTGGAAGATGACACATCCTTCAAGCCTAGCCCGACCCGGATTTGAATCGAGGTGGTAAATAATGGTGGTCATCCGCGTAACCAGCTGGGCCATGGAGCCACCCCTCCGCTAATAATAGAGAAATAAACGCCAATAAGTTACATGCATCTTACAACTGGGTGGGGGGGGGGCAGTACTCGGGACCAACTGCACCCCCGATTCATCACTGCGAACTGTTGGGCTTTTTGTTCGCGGTGGGAGATGGCGGATGGGATATCCGATGACGCCGTCGAAATGAAAATGTCGGTATGTGTCGGCTGTGTTGGTCCAAAACATTTACACCCGCTGCACTCCTTCAATCCGCGTGACGCCCTCCGCGCCGCGATGACGTCAACAGACGGCGAAGCAAAGTCGCTGCTCCGGGGATTTGGTCTTCCTTAAGCGGGGCTCGATGTTATCCGGTAGGGCGGCGTCGCGGTCCATTATGAATGATGATGCCGAACGTAGGCGCCGATACGAGACAGGAAGTAGAGGAACGTGAACGCCAACTGCAAGTGAGACGGAGGCCTTAAGGCCGAACTTCCTCCGCTCTGTTGTAGTCTCAGGTTTGACTGAGGATTAATGTCATAATTGCCATCGTTGTTGTTGTTGTTGTTGTTGTTGTGCTGGTGGTGTTTGCGGGTGTTGACGTCGTTGGAAAAGATGACGGTAGGCTGACCGGTATAACGCGGTTTCTGCACGCAGGGTCTTTTCAGGTTTTCTGCGACACAAAAACAAACACAAAAGATAATACGCCATGAAGCAAATGACGGATAGAAGATGGGCATACGGCGATATTAACGGAAGAAACATCTTTATAGGCCAAGAACAACGAAAGCAGGGATGAACCGAAACGCACTAAAGATAATGAATACCAAGCGGTCATGGGTTCGAAAGAGCAACGGGAGGGCAAATCGCGCTCTCTCTGAGAAATTTCCACTTGGCGGCGTATAGCAAATGGAATGATAACATTTTGAAATGGGAATTACAATTCTGTTATAGATTAACTCGTAAGGATCTTACCGCTGTCTACGTCGAGCGCCAACTTGGATTGTTTGAGAACGGCCGGATCGAAGTCCTTAGATCGGCCACACTGGGCTCTATCCAGGAGATAGGCGTGTTTCCATGGACGGTAGGACATACGCTCGGCGAACGTCTTGATGATCTGTACGGGGGAAAGCAAACGAAGAAGGTCATGGGCTAAATCGACTAGAGGCCCCTTTCCCCTCGGAATAGGCAGCTCGCTTTTCCCGGGGGTGATTTTCCCGGGGAGAGGGATAGCCATATCATTCCGATTCCAGTTACATTGGTTCACTTAGAAACGCTCTCGACGAGTACTAAGTTGCACCCTCAATAGGGCCACCCTTAGTTCGTCGATTCGTCATATCGTGATTCATCTGTCGCGGGAGCAGCTCAACGGAGGCTCTCGCCGCTCGGCTAATGATATTTCACGAATGATGGATTATGATTTTTCGTTATTGCATTCGGCGGACGGACGAGCGGGCGGGCCGGCGGGACTAATCTGGCCAACAATCGCCCCGATGTATCCGCCCGTATGTCGGGCGTACTAATGTCTGGCCGTGTTCCCAACCATTGACGGCGGCGTATGTCTGCTTTGTATTAACCTCTGGTCGCCGTCTACCGACTAATCTGAGTTTACACAATTAGGCGAGGAAATGACTCCGGGAGAGAGAGGAGCGGCTCCGTGGCGCCGCCTGATTTATACCGCCAGGCGACTTGTCGTACGGATATAACGTCATGGAGGACGTATCCAACAACGAATCGCTTTGCGGGGGCCAGCGAACAGTGGAATCCATTTAATACGATCGATTGCCGTAACGTGTTTCGAACAGAAGAATCAGCCTAATGCCAACTGGAAATGTTGGCGCCCAATGTTTCTTGTTTCAATATTTTTCCTTTCTCATGCTGACGGGCGAAAAAAAGACGAAACGATTTCTGAACGTGATGAGGCGAAATGAACGACGAAACATCCCTCAGACACAGCAAGGCCTGGATCGGAAACCCGTTGCTAGACGTCTATGGACAGCTACGTCGCCGGATTGGCCACGCGGACGTCGTTCTGGTGACGAGACGTGTTCGCCATAGCCAGATCTGAATGTAACGAACGGGCTTCATTACGCCGCATCACATCGGATTATATTAATGCGCGCGTCGGTAATGCGACCAAAGCTGGGGACGACGGCGGTGGGTACTTACCCAACAGGAATAGGTCTCTTTGCCTTTGGTTGATTTAGTTATGAGCAAGCTATAATCCTCTTCCAGCATCACGTACGAGTCGCAGATGAATTCTGGAAGCAAAAAGCGCGAGAGGTCCGTTAATGAAACGATAGAAAAATCTCCTTCGAAGACCCACCCGTTCCCGGGGTTTGGTGGCGGGGTGGTGGCGGTGGAAAGGGATGACATCTGTACTCGAATCCTACTAGCCTGCGGATATTATTGCCTAGATTATAAATTAGCTCGGGAATGGAGAACGGTTCATGTATATTCATGACATCGAGACAAAAAAGGTAACGTAATGTTGGAAGGAGGGGGTGGTGATCACTCAGACGTTCATCTTTGATTTTCACCTAGAATACTTGCTGTCGTCGTTATCGAGCCAAACGAAATGACGTCATTAATGTCTGGTGCTTTAGCAAAGAAGTAATGTGGGAGTACAAAGTAGAACGTTTAAGTAGAACGTTTAAGATATATAAGTAGTACCCTGCCTGCTCACATCGGATAAATGTGACCCCGTAGCAGAGAATAATACCCGACCGCTGCCATGAAGTCATCGTATGATTCTCATGGAATTGACTCTATGTATATATTAACCCCGGGAACATTTCCCTCAAAGTGGTGGGTTGAAACGAAAAATGCGCAATCATCATTATGGCTTAAGCCGAGCGAGACACGAGCACCCCTATAAGTATCTGATTGGATGATATACACTTTTCCGTTAACCTTCTGGTGGAGAAGGCACCACCCGTTTACCTAATGCTACTCAGCTGAGCATTGAGCCAAAATAGGCGTGTGCACACTGTTAATTACTAAAGACACAAACTTGAATCTTGTAGACAATATGCTATCGTACATAGAGCGTGAGACTATTGACTCTATGCGGGAGGTCGCAGATTCGCGTCTCAGCCGTGGCACTATAGTAGGAGGAGTTTATCATTCAACCAGGCAACTGGAAAGGTTTTCTAAATTCTAAATTTATTTAGAATTAGTCTCCGTGGGGAAGCTATAAATTACAGACCATATGGGTCTCCCTCATTTGGGGTTGGCAGCCACGTTAAAAAAACTGCCATTTCGGCCATTTTTATTGTTATTATTATTATTATTATTATTATTATTATTATTATAAATCGTATTAAACAAACTAAACTTCACCGGATACGTTCCTCCAATAAGATTAAATTCCATCAAAAACACTTCACCTGATAAGTGAAATGAATCTTTCAATATGAAGAATAATCCATTAGGCCTACAGCAAACTTTAAAAATTCAGAACTGAAGTCCAGAAAGACCAAGATTACTGGCTAGCCTGTTCATGTGAAATCAAATCGTCAGTTATCTGCCGAACCAAAGCGATTTCACTTTTGTGTGCTAACTTCCATAATTCATCAACATTATTATTTTGGGCGCCTCCGTGGTCTAGCGGTAGCGTGTTGGACCACAGATCACTACTACCCGTGTTCGAATCTCGGCGTGGGCTTATCTGAATGTTGTTTCATCTTTGACTTCGCTTCATTACATTTGAAGGTCGCTCGGCCCACTTAACCTACCTTGTGCACAAAAGTGGCCGTAAAACATCAATCATCATCAACGTTATTATTTAGTAGATAAACACTTAAGGTAACTCTTATCAAAAGTATAAAGTCTGAAATATTTTTGACAGATTTATAATGCACACGAACAGAATTGAAACACAAACCGAATATTGTTATTAACAGTTCATCAATGACCAATTTAGTGGATCTTAAATGGATGAAGATCAGGTACTACATCCCACAGACCCAACACCTATACCTAGTGGTCTGTGGTGCAGACGCACGTTATCAGCTTGGGTGTAGTCTATTAGTTACTATCTCTACAACTGAACGTGTATATACCATTGTCTGATATACTTTTAAACATCGTGTCAACATACAACAGAGGGTTAATAATAATAATATATTTATAAATCATTGACGGACACAAATTGTTAATTTTATATATATATATATATATATATATATATATATATATATATATATATATATATATATATATATATATAAACCAACCTTCTTCATACATCAGGCTCATTGGGTTGGCCACACTACACTTTCCCTGTAACCTGACAGTAAGTGTCGAGTAACTGCCACAGCTGTCGCTATTCCAGTCGGAGACCGTCCCGTGACATACCCGTCTCCGAGCCCCTCGTCCCGTCGTCATACTGACTCGTATGTTACCATTCAGGCCGCACGTGTTAGCCTTCGTCTGCTTCTGGGCTGAATTTGGAATGAACGCAAGCACACATTAGACCGGCGTTTCGGAGTAAATCGTCCGAAGAAAAAAGAAACATTAACGGAGAAGAGCCATGGAACCCGTCGAGAGTCGTGTCATCATTTGTCGCGTGACCGTGCCATTGTTCGCGGTTAATGGGGAAGGATGCGCACGGCTCGTACAACGCCGTAGGGCGGAAGTCGTTTTGGGAATTGCGCGAGGAAGAACACCACCGTCGTCGTGTACTTACGGATGAGCAGTTTGGGCAGCTTGCTCCTGACGGCGTCACCTATCGGCGGCGGGTCGTCTTCGAAGTGTTCGCACAGCGTGAACGATTGATCGGCTAGGGTGCTCTTAGCTGTGAGGATGACATACCAGAGGCTACAGACGACCTGATTATGGCGCGAGCGCCGAAAATGTGGCGAAGGAATTGGCAATGAAATCGGTTACGGGGCCCGTTTATCGGCCGGGCACGGCGGTTAATAATAAGTAATGTAGCCAGGTACTTACATAGTTGGAATTCAATTTTCTTGTCGTCAAGGAGTGACAGCATTCGCATGCATGTATACCTAGGTCGGCTGATGGAAGATGGGATTATAAAAATGTAAATATTATATTAGATAAACGTAAGATAAACAGTATGCAGAACAATGTAGTATTTCCAGTGTGGCAGGAAGAGGTGGGGAACAGTGAACGAGGGTGTGGGAAATCTGCTTGATGTGAACAATCAGAAGATAGGCAGAGACACGCATATACACACTCACTTAAACGCTCAAATAAACGCATGTACACATACGTGTGTGTGTGTGGCGCCACACACACAGACACACACAAACACACACACAAATACACACAGAC
Source organism: Paralvinella palmiformis (assembly GCA_025642065.1). NCBI lineage: Eukaryota > Metazoa > Annelida > Polychaeta > Terebellida > Alvinellidae > Paralvinella > Paralvinella palmiformis. The sequence goes on along the minus strand of JAODUP010000331.1, from coordinate 240,574 downwards.
AAACACACTCAACAACTTGTTAATATATTCTGTTAATATAGGATATAAATGAGTCTGTGCTTGTGTGTATGTGTGTCTGCATGGTGAGTAAGCGCGTAAGTTTGTTATTTCTCTAGCTTCGACGCTGTTTAAACGTGGGAAATATGGCTTTCGTGGAAAACATGCCCCAAACACAGGTATGTGTTGGATTCGAGCCCTAACTTGAAGGTTTGCAGCGCAATATCCTAGCCATTACGCTAACTGAGCACCCATAGTATGTACACATAAATATCATATATATTAAACGGGATTTAAGTGAACGGTTAAGATATTTCATGTCAACAATAGGTTTGCTTAAATAATATTGTCAAACATTCTTCTAGTATTTTACTGTAGACGTTCCTATGATGCAGTTCTTAGTATACTGAATATATGCGTTGTCAGATTGCATCCATTTGTTATAATAAATTAAAAATTCATAACAACATACATTACTGAAATCAGTCATTACTAACATCAGCCGTTGTTAAAAACAACCATTACTAATAACTGACATTAATAACAACAGCTTTTACATACATCAACCGTTGCTAACGATAGTCATTAGTAACAACAGCCATATATAACAACAACCATTATTAACAATAGCCTTTATTAACATCAGCCATTACTTACATCGGCCGTTACTAACAACATCCATTTGTAACGACGGACATTGTAACGCGCCGCACGTTGAAATCCCAAATTTGACATATCTAAAATCCAAGTTGAAATGGTGAACATTAGACGTTAATTACCCAAATTTGTTTCCGCATCTGTCGGTGAGGTGAGACTATAGCCTACACCCAAAAGGCCAATCCTTATGTATAACTAGCCTTCACTTATCAGAACTGCAACACTCAACATTAACTGGATCTAGCACTCTATAATTGTCTTAATTATGTGTTATTTTAACATAATGCATATCGGTTTTTGTCTAAGTGTTTCTGTTTGCACGAAGATGCATCCCTGCACGAATGTTTCTCAGTGCCCGGTATTTCCTACCCACCATTTGGCCATTCCTAACTAGTTTCTACTCGCTAATGGCTACACACATACAGGGCCGATGGCATGGCCGTATGTAAGAAATATCGACTTTTCCCATTTATAAAGCTCGCCCGGTAAGTGGCTATTTCATTAGAGAGCATTCTCCGCACTTAGAGCAATCTGAATGATGGCGGCAACAGGAAATAAAAGGCTCCCGGCTCACCGGCAAGCGAACAGACAGGTAAACAGACACACAAACAGACAGCATCCGTCGTTTGATTACCGATACAATGCCGCCGAATATAGGTAGGGACAATATATGATCGGAAAGCTTATTGATTTATATCGCTGATTGGGAGGGAAGACTCGATTACGCCTCCCACCAGTACCACTACCACCACCACCACCACCACTACCATTACCACTTTGGTAGCTTAAGTATCCCTCTCCGTTCGCGTCTCCCTTCGGAGATACTATCAACCGCGATAAAACCGCGTCATAAATCAGCCGATGAATGCCGTCGCCTCATGACGTCGAAGGATTGCATTCGCCGGCGGTCTGAACCGATATTTTCCGAGTACCGAGTACACTCATAAACCGGCCGAGGCGGTCGATGAGTTGACGCTAATCGGAGCCCGCCGATCGTGTTCGGTTCGTGTTTTCAGCTCGATAGGCTTACCATCCGTTCTTGTAGTAGGAGAACAGCTTGTAATCGGAGCCGTCCCAGTGCTTGCCCTTGCAGATGAAGCCGCCAATTCGGGAGAATCCGATGAATCCGCCGGACACTTGAATGTTCTCTTTACGATCGCGCTCGTACCAAACCCATTCTCCTTGTATGTCATCGCTGAAGTGGCATTCTTCGCGAAAGGTTGGCAGGAAGTCTGAAGAAGAGGAGAAGGAGGAGGATAACTGATTTGGCTTGATTACATAATTGGTAATGGTGATTGGTTTAATTCGAACTCAGCCTTGAAATGGCATGCACGCGTCTGCTTAAGACGAAGGAAAGGTATGCCACCGAAAAGACGTGGATTTTGCTCTTCTAGATTTCAGCTTTATTCTGTAAGCTTTACTATACATACATACATACATACATACATACATACATACATACATACATACATACATAAGACACTGGCAGAATACTTACACAACACACACATACACACACACGCAGCCTCACACATACACTCACACCACTAGTAATCCACAAGGCTAGACATTCCTCATTGGACTACATTGTGTGTACACCGTAATCTTAGCAAGCTAACTTTGCCAGGTTAGTGTTGATAAACGGTCAGTTGAGATGTGCAAGGCTGAATTTGATTTTGGCTAAAATATTAAGTATCCTGGGCTATCAAGGTATTATATCCAAGTTCTTTTAATGTCCCAGTTTTAATTAAGTGAGATCCACGATGCTTGAAGATGAGGAATTAATGCATGAATTGGTGTGAAAGAGTTTGAGTCTTGAACGGAACTCGAGGTCGAGTGCTTCGATGTAAGAGTGAGTACCTTACCGATATATCACTGCAGCTATAGTGCTTAGTATTTAAGTTGTGCAGATAACGAAAGTGTATTTTTCCTTGCACACTTTGGACGTTCTCTTCACCCACGGTAAGCTCTGATTTCCGGTTGTGGCTCTTAATTACAGGCGCCGGATCACATGCATCCCATATAAGTATTACACATGGATATGTAGCCCATCTTCTACACGATCGACTTTATCCAGACATAGTTACTCAGACACAGATAAATCAGAGCCAGCTCACAAGTGTAGCTAAATTAGTACAAACAAAGATAAAGCTATGTTGGGTTACGCTAAGTAAGTGCATACAATACTTACTGCACATTCCACAGCTTCGTTTACAGTGATTGGCATCCTCGTGTAACAGACTGTGACCTGTAGAACATTTCCCCTCTCTGGCATATTGAACACATTTTTCGCTCTCGTCGTAACATATACCGGCGTCTGTAAGGTGGCATTAACTATTGGTTAGTGACTAGTGGAATGTATAAGTCAAGCTGTCTATGGGCAACGGTTAAGTGGCTTCCTGGAGACACGAAGGACATTACTTCATTTCTAAAGGTTAGCTCTTGTCGTTTGGTAGTCACGTTATTTAGTGCAGGATGTGTTTGTTAGTCTAACACCGTCAGAAACACAAATGCCAATATTATCAATATTACTACTATCACTACTACTATTACAACAACAACAACAACTACTACTACTACTACGACTAGAATTGATACTACCACTACTATGACTACTACTACAAAAAGAATAGTAACTTATAACTACTACTACTACTACTATTACTACTACTACTATTACTACTACTACTATTACTACTACTACTGCTACTACTACTACTATTACTACTACTAGTAGTGTTATGTAGAATTGGAAAGTATTATCCACCAATTAATCCCTTAAGGCCTCATCATCTTATTTCCGTAAGCTATAATATCCAAAATGAGAACAAAGCCCTCACCCATTGACTCCCTCACCCACTATTACTACGACTACTACTAATATCACCACCGCCTCTAACGCCACCACCAATAACACCACCACCACCACCACCACCACAACCAATAACGCCATAACCAATAACACAACGACCACCACCATCACCAGACATAAATATTAAGCCATATAGTTACCACTTCTTCTCATAACCAATCTATATTGTTGTAATCTTGGGTTTTTCAAGCTCAACCCGTTGCTGGTCAAAGGTGCCACAGGACTGAAGTACATGTGTGACTCGAAGATCGAGGGCGTCGTGAAGTTAGATAAGTCCATATCCATACGGTTATCCAGTCTCTAAAATCAAACATGAATAGTAAGTTAAAGCTCAACATACACAATTTCGACAATTATTTTTGTTCATTTGTAATATAAAGGAATATATATTTGTATTAATGTTTCCATAGGTGTGTCAGTGAAGTTTTCATGTCTCACCGAGATCAAAAGCTCGGGACACGAATGTAAAAGTGCCACGTGATCATCTGGCTCGTGCCCTGGCCATATCTTTGTCATGGTTATAGCTTCTGATGTTCGCTCAGAATGGTAGGGTTACAATTACGTTGTTGGCGAATCATCGCGAGTGAGTAACGGGCTCGAAATGTCTTTGAACACAGGTTTGGTCAAGGGGCGATCTTTGAAGAGGCGTACCTATTACATTAACCAGGAAGTAAAACTGCTTTGATTGTAATTCATCGTGCTCGCTTAGAAACGCGGCGCGGAGACAAATACACCGACGAGCGTGCTCGTGTGCGTGATTGCCGTATGCCCATCCATCAGGTAAATGGGTACAGTTTTATACTACCGTTCGTAATAGGCACACGGAGAAGTGTATTTTGTGAGAGGGAGAGAGAGAGTGAGAGAGAGAGTCTGAGGAGGTCATTTCAACGCCATCGGAGTAGACGGGTCTTTGATGGCATGTTTTCGGCGTGTTGTTCTCTCAGCGAAGCCATCCTCGGCAAACCGAAAACAGCGCCATGGAAAACGGCGAAATGGATTTTATGGAAAACACCTGAAATGGGAGCCGCTTTTCGTCGATGCCTTAGACTAATTAGCGTCGCAACTCAAATAATGGCCATAGCGTTGTTGAGAGAAACTTCACTAAAGTTAATTTGTTTACGAAATGCGCCACTTTTGGTGTATTTTTGTTTAATTTCTGCGTAATCGTGTGTTTATCAAGTTTTCGTGTTGTTAATGATACAATCCGTGCTCAAGCAATAAATTCTTTACGAGCGATTTATGCTCTTACCGGCAGTCGCGTCGGTTGTACTGAACTAAGCAGAGACGCAAAACATTTATGGACATGTGTCATCACCTGTAGATAGTCGTCGCGATTTACCCGTGGCATCATGCTATCGTTATTAATGTTGTTGTTTTGTGTCTTCAAGTTCGTACATCGAATTCAGTTACTGTGAAGCAAAGCGTACTTACGAATATGAACTGAGGCCACTTCGTCGGTTGAGCAGCCAGAACAAATAAATAGTCACCCTCTTTCCAGTGTGCCCAGCAGAGGAGATGTAAACCTCAAAAATGAAATGAAACAATCAACAATAATACGGTGGCCCTTCATTTCACATCGGGACAAGAGTCAACCAATCGGGGAACATAATAGACCATTGATGTTTACCTGTTTTAGGCGACGTACATAATATTCAGAAGAAAAACAACAACACCCGCATAGAATCCTGTTTGTATGTGTGTGCATGCGTGCGTGTGTTGCGTGTGTGTGTGCTAGTGTGTGCATGACACTGCATATATATATATATATATATATGTGTGTGTGTGTGTGTGTGTGTGTGTGTGTGCACGTTTATGTTATAGTGTATGTATGCTTGTGTTTATACAATATGTACGTGTGTGCGTGTGTATAAGATGTGTGTGTATAATGCGTGTGTTTGTGTTTATGTGTGTTGTGTGTGTATTTGTGTGTAACCGTGACGAGACTGCTTACTAGTGTTCTTGGCTTGGAATGGACTACATTCAGTCGATGGATATTTGACAGTAAATCCCTCTCCAAGTACACATTCACTCTCCATACGGTTAGGTGTCCACTCGTCAGGACATACTTGCTTTGAGATGGAGAAAACAACAACATTGGTTATTGTTTGATATTAATATTAATAATAGCTTTGTTACTACTTTGACTCTCTGAGCTAGTGAATGAGTGAGTGGGTGAGTAAGTGAATAAGGGAATGGGCGAGAGAATGGGTGTGTGAATAAGTGGGTAGGTGAGTGAGTGAGATGAATGGATCGGTGAGTGAGCGAATGGATGAGTGACAGAGTGAATGGGTGGATGAGTGAGTAAATCGGTGAGCGAGTGAGTAACTGATAAAGAAAAAATGCGAACCAACGAATCCACGAAAGGATAATTGATAGGATGATTGAATGCATGAATGTATGAATTAATGCTTAACTGGCTTGAGTAATCACTGACTCTCTCACTCACTGACCTACATACTCATTCAAGCAAATTTTGCACTCTAGCAAATACGTATGTGTCTATCTATCTATCTATCTATATATATATATATATATATATATATATATATATATATATATTCATTTCATCCTCCCTAACAAAATCACCATTCCTGTGGAAACTAGGTGTCACAAATGTTCACAATATTAAAGGCGAAAACCCCTAAAGTAACCCCCCCCCCAGATATGCCGTTGACATTAAGGGCCATCAACAATAATGCGCCTCATCTAAACTAACGTGCAGTACGACTTGATATGATCGTCACCTGTAGGTTTTACTCATACCTCGTTCCGGATCGGCACAAAAGCTCTGAAGTCAAATCCTCCATGAGCCGGACAATAATCCCATTGATCCTGCGACTCGGCTGTAACAGAACGAGCGAAATGTACAAAGGTTAGTGGCATTAAGGTAATTTCGAGCGCGTATAATTAGCCGACAGGGGGCGTTCGCGTACAATGCCTTCCGGGAGAGCTGCGAGCCGGCGTCATCAAAGGACGTCATTAAAAAATGATACGACCCGGAGTTTTGGACTCCGAGGACTCGTCGGTCTATGATGTTCTGATGTCGACTTGACGTAATGTGAGAGAGTCTGTCGGTAGTTTAACTAATAAGTGGAGATCTATAGTTTTTTGCGTGTGACTGATTGTGGGTGGGTGTGTGTGTGGGGGGGGGTTGTTAACAGGTGTAGGTTTGGATCTGAGCTCATTACGCGTATTAGGTGTTACTGCTTGACTAACTAGCAAAGGTATGTGTGTGTGTGGGGTGTGGGGGGGGAGTGTTAGTAGCGAGAGATGTGACATTGGCCCATTTTAGGTTGTTGTGTAACAAAACTCCCAAAGACTAATCACCTACAGTCATGGTGCCTGCGTGTAAAATACCCAGTTGAGAAAACGACCCCGATGATGTTTAAATTAACTCTCCAAATGGTTATTTTTACATATTGCGCTATCTTTCTTGGAAGTAATATTTTACCAAACTACACGCGTTTTTTTGGCGACGGTCTTCATGGGGGGGAGTTCATTTGTACAATGAGGGAACTATCTGGAATGAAGTAGGAATTCTGAATGTTTTATTGAGATTGAGAGAGAGAGAGAAATGGATGGATGGATGGTGAACGTTTGCAAATAAAACCGTATTAAAGAATCGTTAGTAAAAGGCTAATAAGCCGGGTTACTAACGTTGATAAAAACTATTTATAAGCTAAAATGTAAAGGTGTAAATTGTTACGTATATATGGTAAATATGTAAACAATACATTGGTGTAAAGGTGTATAAGGTTGTTAAAAAGATAAAATCAGATTCTTAATTTTAGAAAATGGTGTTTAATTTGATAAATAAAGTTAATAGTTACTAGGTTTGACTAGAGATGAGATGATTAAATAGGTTTCTCTTAAAAGAGAAGGACTGCTTCTCTATAAGAAATAAGTTGAGAGAAAGAGAGAGAGAGTGAGAGAGTGAGAGAGTGAATGAGTGAGTGTGTTTCCTCGATACTCTTGGAATCAGTGCTTCTCTGGCAAATATGAAATGTTCTAAGGACACCTTTGTATACGCGGTAAGCTAAATGGGCCGAGCGATGTGCAAAGGTAATGAAGCGAAGTGAAAGATGAAACACCATTCAAAAATAACTATATCGAGGTTTGAACCAAGGTGCTTCACGCGCAACCACTGGGCTATAGATCCACCTCTCTCTCTCCCTTAACATCTCCCCCCCCGCCCACTCCTATCTGTCTCTGGCTGTGTATCTGACTGTCTGTCTATGTCTTTGTCTGCCTTTTCTACCCGTCTGTGAGAAAATTATCCATATTTTACGTGCGTGTATGTGCGTTTCTCTGCATGTCACGCACCGCTTGTTTGTCGCCGCTGACATGATTATTTCAGTGTATTATCTTATGTAAATCAAGCTGCGTGTTTTTCTACGTACACACAGGCGCGTCTTACCTATCCAGGGCCACTCATCGCGGTACATGTTGAAATCGGTACATATCCCAGGACCGATGGCATCAGCTGTCAAATAAACAAAGAAACCAACAGAATGTAATTAAATATTTAAATAAGAGAAACAACGCGAACGCCGTTTCCTTATTCGTCAATCAAAAGGAACACCGAAACGTCAGAAATCGGTCCCCCAAACCCCATTTGTTAATATTCTTATGTAACGTTGGCAAAAAGCCCAACCCCGACTAAGAGCCTAGCCTAATTGATAAAAAAGGTTCGTAGAATAGCCGAAACCCGCCGCCCAGCACCGTATCATAAACCATTAAAGCTTTCGCGTCATCTTTGCGTCATCACACTAACGGATATAATTCTATCAGAGATATTACGCTAAAGACGTCGAGAAGCCGTTAATACGGAGAACGGCAGAGAAGATGAATTATGTACACCGGAGGTTACTTACAGTACCAGATCTGGATTACGTTGGTGTTGATTTGCTGAAATCTGTAGCACATCCTTCGCGGCGTCCTGAAAGCAGCGAGAAGATACTAAATCCAGATGACGAACGGTTGGCGTGGAACGATTGGTATTTTTGGTAGGCTTCGGCCGGGCAGTAGTTCGGATTAATGCCTTTAGATGGCGCAACAAGCAGCGTAACGCTAATGGCAGCACCCGACACATCAACGTTATTTAGCCAGGGAAAGAATAGTACAAAGCCTTAAGTCGAATGACCAAGACGTCAAAAGAAACGAATGGCGGTATTTTAAATAATCGTTGATGGACTAATAAAAGTGGATGGTGTTCGCTTCATCAGACTGTTGATGGATGCTTTTAATTGTTGACCAAATCCGGAAAAAATGTCAATTTTCAGCGAGCTTATGTTGCTTAAGCTTGTTCGCAAATGTCAAGGGTAACCCGTTATGTAGCCGATGCGCTTATGCGCAGTCCTTTCTATAAGGATATTTCATCTTTACATCCTAAGCACCGCCTCTGGAGCCATTGCTGGCAATCGCCGTCTAGTAACTGAGAATGTTTCGTTTTCGCTATTAACAGATTCATGTCAGAAAAAAACGAGGAAGATAGCGCAGGAGAGCGGAAGTGTAAATAATAAATTTATAATTTTCCACAATGGGTGTTTTTACGTTTTCTTTTTGAACGCAGATTTTAATTACTCGCCAAAACACGTGGGTATCGGTGAGTTATGGCGATGAGTTAATTCGATAATGGAGGGAAAATCTTTAATGCGCCATTTTCTCCGGATTAGGCTCTCCTATTGTGTTATGTTCCCATGTGATGAAATAAACATCGCGTACAGCAACTTCGGTCTTATGACTTATGACTTTATGGATCACGATATAGGATTCTATCCGACGGGCATTTAGATGAACCTTGACTGAAGACGCAAACACACATATGCATGCACGCACACACACGCACACGCACACACACGCACACGCACTCACACACGCACAGAGAGATAGAGAGGGAGAGAAACGCGCACGCACACACATGCACGCACGCACGCGCTAACACACACACACACACTAAATCATACATGCGCGGGCACACACAAAAACCTACACATTTGTTTGGAATCCGCAATACCTCATAAACTTGATTGATTTTACATTTCATTTATAATTATAAAGCTTGGCTAAAGTTTGATTAGTAACACATAATATAGTCTCTATTACTAGAAATACACAATGCGGTCACGATAACAAGCAACATATAACACGACAGCTGTTTCTTATAACATAGATCATTAGTCACTAAAACTAGTAACATATAATCGCTCTAATGATCAACGCGTAATACAGTCTCTGTAACAAGTATAATATAATACAGTAGCTGTAACAAGTATAATATAATACAGTAGCTGTAGCAAGTATAATATAATACAGTAGCTGTAACAAGTATAATATAATACAGTAGCTGTAACAAGTATAATATAATACAGTAGCTGTAACAAGTATAATATAATACAGTAGCTGTAACAAGTATAATATAATACAGTAGCTGTAACAAGTATAATATAATACAGTAGCTGTAACAAGTATAATATAATACAGTAGATGTAACAAGTATAATGTAATACAGTAGCTGTAACAAGTATAATGTAATACTGTAGCTGTAACAAGTATAATATAATACAGTAGCTGTAACAAGTATAATGTAATAAAGTAGCTGTAACTATTTAAAGCACAATACGATCAGTAACTTTTAATATATAATATAATCACTCTAACTATTAACGTATAATATTTGTTGTTGTCGTTGTTGCTGTTTTACGACCACTATTGTGCACAAGGTATGCTAAATGGGCCGAGCGACCTCCAAATGTAATGAGGCGAAGTGAAAGATGAAACAACCTTCCGACATAGCCCGACCGGGGTTTGAACCCAGGTGCTATATATCTGTGTCCAACCGCGCTACCATGGAGTCGCCACTATTCACATAATTAGAATAGAGCCACTTTAACTGTTAACATATAATAAAGTCTCATTGTAACTATCAACATATAATATAGCCATTGTAACTATTAACATACAGTCACTGTAAATGTTAACATTCGCTATAGACGGTATCATATCGGACATATACTGTTGTCAGAACGTCAACAGATAGACACTGTGTCTGGTTTGATATAGGACAGGCACCTTTTTAACCATTAACCGGCCACTATTGTCAGTTGCACATAGGCCGCCCATAGTAACTAGCAACACACACACATACAGATACAGATCAGTCACACTAAAGCCAAGACCGGATTGAGCAGTCATTGTAGACAGTATCGCGGCCGACTGATATAAGTCAATTGATTTATAACTAGGAATTGGCTTGTGGAGGTTCCTTCCTAGAATAGCAACTCGATTGTCACTTTCTGGTTGCAGTAAATGGCATTCAGGATTACGGCTAGACTGAAGAGAAACTGACCTAACTGTGTCCAGCTTATGGCAAGTTTGTTACTGCTAAGTACCGCATATCATTGTACCGGTAGACGACAGCCCAGCCCACTGTGACTGTGTTTCAGTAACAGTCCACATTATAGCGGTTATTAGCAGGTGATATATTGGTACAGTAGTACTATTACTGTACCTACCAGTCAGTGGTCTAATATTCAGTCGTAGAGAGCACGATGCCGTGAACCCGCATCACATAGGATTTGACCGTACTACGTTAACAGACTTGTGTGATACTGACCACAGTCGTCTACATTAGGTGGTACTGCGACTACAGCCGGTCAGTCCTTCTGCTTTTGCCTGCAGTCACTATTACTCAAGCCGGTTCTATGTAGGATTGTGACCTCATCTAACAGTAAATAGCACGTTGACTCTAGTCAGTAGGACATAGGACGTTGATAATAGTTTGTAGTAAATGCTACTAATACTAGGCAGTATTTATGAGATATCGGTGTCTTTTTCTCTGCAATTTCTTGTCGGTTTTTTAAAATCATTATCTCGTCTCTAACGAGTTATTACTATATCAAGAATTATTGGTTCAGCCTCATTCCACCAGCGGAAAGGTGTCTTCGCTTCTTCAGGGGGTGTAGATTGTAGTTCAGAAAACAGGACGTGTTAAAACGTTCTTAAGCTGAGTTTGTTTTTTGTTGGAGTGGGTGTGTTTGTTTGTGTTCAGCTGTTTATAGGAAATGAAGTAAGAAAACAACCCACATAACCAGGTATGTATCAGAATCGAACCTACAACTTGGACGCTTGTTGCGCACTCCTTTAACTACTGTGTCAGTAAGCACGTCTCTCTCTCTCTCTCTCTCTCTCTCTCTATATATATATATATATATATATATATATATATGTGTGTGTATGTGTGTGTATGCGCGCGCGCGTGCTTTACGGGCTTAGGCATCTTGATCGTTAAGTCTTCCGGTATACATGTAAGATTTTGTTTCGTAAACACCATAGCTGTTATTAAGAGCTACGTTTGATTTGATAGCACTTAAAACAATTTAGCTGAAACATCGAAACGTAAGTGCCTCACGCTGTTGTTATACACAAAGAACAATTTCAAGGTCAGGATGGTCTTAATAAATTTACGGAACTGCGTAGGAGTCGTGTGATTTACGGATTGCATTATGCAAATTTTCACAACAGAAAGCTCCAGTAAGTGCATATTTGTATTTTTTGCCAAGCTGTTAAGGGCGTAAGTGCTCCTAAACGTATTCGTACTTTCCTCTTCGAACTATTGGCTGTGAACATATTTTTTAACTGATCGATTCTTCCGTATTTTTATCACAACCAATTTGAATAACAACACGTGAAGAAAATATTCCTAAAATAAACACACAAAAATACGTGAAAGCTCAATAAGTGTAATACCAGAATATGATTTGCCGAAACCTCGTCAAGATAATATATTTATAAGAATATATATATATATATATGTGTGTGTGTGTGTATATATATATATATATATATATATATATATATATATATGTGTGTGTGTGTGTGTGTGTGTGTGTGTGTGTGTGTGTGTGTGTGTGTGTGTGTGTGTGTGTGTGTGTGTGTGTGTGTGTGTGTGTGTGTGTGTGTGTGTGCAGTTTAGCGGCTGATGCCTTCATTTACAGTTCTCCTACGATCTCGTCCATATTTATAAGATTATTACCGCCTAAAGTGCGTTCACTCGTCAACAAGTGGCCCACAATGAAAGCCGATTTCATTTGTATATTATCTCCGGCACACTTTGACGCTGGTGCTTTTAACCTCGCCAAGTCCGTACCATCAATAATATATTAAGCCGATCACAGCCTACAGGCAGCGATCAGCGGAAGTGAAGTCTTGTTATTTTTGGCAGTGGCGCGCGGCTTCTCCTGCCTCGATCTCGATGGATGGCCGTCATCCGGCTACGTCACACGTACGCGTCACTACGGAGGCGTGGTGGGTCACGTGACAGGGATGCGGATCATCGCGGCGCGGCGCGGCGCGGCGTTGCGGTCGGCTCCGCATCTGGCGCCGGAAGACGATTATGCAGGCTCGTCCAGTCGTTCGGTGCAGCTGTCGGCAGACCAGCTGTTAACGGGAAAAAGCTGTGAACGGAGCAGCTGCCTCCCGACTGGCGTGATTTCGAACGATCCTGACAGCCAATAAATGTCACACCGGCCCGACAGCCGACCGGGTACCAGTTACCGACGTCTAATATCTGGCTATCGGAAGAGGAAACTGATGACCGTCTACGGCCAGTAATGGCTGGCACCAGCTGATCGCAGTCACGTGACTACCAACATCTGCTCAGGCGACAAACATTACCCGGTTGTTCTAACTTGAACTAACGTATTTGCTGTACTCATATGACGGCTAACTCGTGACACACTGTATCTGTTAGACCGAGGCTAGATATATATGTTAGGTCATTTTTCCTGTGGGAGAGCATTATACCTGACCGACTAGAATCCGCAGACCTGGCTCTTTTAAAGAATTAAAACCTTCTTCGGGATCGGGGTTTAAAACTGTCCCACTGTGTTCTGCTGCATATCTTAAGAGACGGCTAAAAAGAGGTCAATCTAAAAGAGCGTTTTGTGCCTCTGTGTCGTTCCGGAATAATCCATAGGTCTTAAGAGTTGAGTATCTCCATTTATCAGCATCCACGATATATGTACGTGTTCACATTGTGGCACCTCTCTTCTGTAGAGTCCACCTCTCTCTAAGCCGATCACAGCCTACAGGCAGCGATCAGCGGGAGTGAAGTCTTGTTATTTTTGGCAGCGGCGCGCGGCTTCTCCTGCCTCGAACGTTTGGCTTATCGAGCATCCGGGATAAGAGAGACAAGGGTTTGAGAAACCCTAGTGGCAAGTTATCAAATAAACAAACAAACAAACAAGCAAACAAGCGAAATACACACAAACACGGACACACAAACAAACAAACACACACACACACACACACAGTTTGATATTGAAAGTCTCCATAAAATTACGTATTCAGCCAGGATGATAATGATTGATCTTTTACGGCTATTTTGATGCACATGGTAGGCTAAATGGCCCGACCAACCTCCAAAGGTAATGAAGCGAAGTCAAAGATGAAACCCCCTTCAGATATGCCCAAGCCAAGATTCGAACTCAGGTGGTAATGCTCTGTGGTCAGACGCGCTACCAGTTAGACCCATCATGCCTGCGACGCTCCGATGGCGGAGTGGTTAAAGTATTGCGCTCCATACAGTCAGGTCGTGGACTCCAATCTGACTCATACGTGCGTTTGTAGGATGTTTGACCAGATGTCTTAGTACCGAGGCTAGGCAACGTAAATTAACTCATAGCATGATTTGAGTACCTGTGTAAAAAGAACCCCGTGTGTCGTTAGTATGTGGTAGTTATGGGAGATAGTAAACGCGTTACCTATTTCCTCAGTGTGCGCAGTTTTATAATTTTACTTGGCGTACAATTTATTGTGATGTTTGATTTTTAGGAAAGTCACGATTTATGGTAGTACCGTCCATTAAGCCGACATGAAAATCTGAACTATCCCCTGCAGTATTTCCAGGTGACGTTTTGAACGCAGGAAATAGCTTTGTTTTCATAATTCGTCCCAATGTACTGTCAATATATCAAAGCAAATTATAGTGATTGATTACACAAACTGTTAACGCATACGTAAGACCGTAAACTTAAATTAACGACGTGATTAAACATTCAATGAACAACATATGAAGTCAATCGCATATAAATTGGCTTAGAAATGATTAGACATAATATTGCCAATTACTACTGAGCCTTTGATGGTACGTTTTTGTCACTAACGCGGCAATAACCGAGACAATGTAAATTACCAGTAAATGCGTTCAGTTAATCGATAACTCTCTATTGAAATTAAATAAATTAATATAAATATACCCAGACAAAATATTATATGGGCGCACCCTAATGTCTATGCCGCCAAACGAATGAGATACGCCCCTCTTGGGTACGGGATGTCTTGGGTACGAGTTGTCTTGTTTCCGTCGCTGCCTTCAAATTGAAAGTCGTGAAATGCGCTACTGAGTCTAATAAACAACATTTGTCCCTAATTACAAAAATAAGATAATTCTACATATAAATATTGATTTTCGCTATAAAACTATGTATCTTTATCATCAGCTTGTTTCACTTTGAATCCATGACGATCGATCAAAATGACGATTGATCTCCGTTTGCATCTAGATCTAGACGATCTACTAGATCTAGTCTAGATGGCTGCTAACACACCGAAATTTCTTCTCCCGATGACTGGATCTATTGACACCGAAATAACACCGGCCCATTAAGCCGACCTCCAAATATAAGTGTAAAAAGTTGACAGAAAGTATCGGCTTAATGGCCGCGACCTACGTTATTCGAGTGCCTATCATTTGATAGTTGACTATCCAACTCTCTACGTATATGTCGGATCTCTTCATGACCTAACCGGAAGCCAACCCGGGTTACCTCAGACTTCCGGTGCCCTAATTGCCAAATGTTATATCTTAAGAGTGTTTCATCTTTCGCTTCGCCTAGTTACCTTTGAAGTTAGCTTGAACTATTTAGCAAGCGATTACAAAAATTAAAATATATTAATCATCAACCATTACAGCAATCAACAGTTCTCAAATATGAATGTTTTCATAATTCTAGTATTCTAATATTTCTAGTTCTAATATTTCAACATCATGATTTCTCCATTTTTACATCTGATCATTGTTAGAGCTGTGCCATGGGTATTCCTCTTATTGATGGTTTTATCATTATTAATATATATATATATATATATATATATATATATATATATATATATATTTAATAATGATATGATATATCTGTAGGGATGATGATGTTGGTAAAGGTGTCTTCATTGTTTACTCGACACATCTGTTTAACACTTTGCCGTATGATAATATTTCATTGTAGAACTGATAAGAATGACATTTATATGTAAGCGATAGACAGATATAAATGGAGTTTGCTTGTTATATGTCAACTTTGTGAACGATTCGTGCTCACTTCCATCTGTGATCTGAAAGCTAGTAATATGTATGCGTTCACAGTCACAGTCGTCTATATTTACTCGCAATAGTAGAGAATGAGTGGGTGTTTGAGTGAGTGAGAGAGCGAGTGAATGAGTGGTTTGCTTAAAATCGTCGCTGGCCATACCTAGGATATTACCGGAAACAACCCACAAACATGGGATTCGAATTGTGACCTGGAGGTTTAGAGCGCAGTGTGCCGTAACTACGCGCCCTGGCACAAATAATGGAAAGAAGAAAAAAAAAACATATAGACTATTTATCAGGATACTGAATTAGTAATAATATTTTTTTTATAGCAAGAGCCATCGTTCAAAATAATGAAGTATGTGAGTGCGCGTACAAGGGTATGAGTGTGTGTATTTGCTTGTGTTTGGGTATATGTGTGTATGTGTCTTTGTGTATGTGTGTGTGTGTGTATATATATATATATATATATATGTGTGTGAGTGTTTATGTGTGCGTATGTGTGTGACTTTTTGCATGTGAGCGCGCGCGTGCGTGCGTCTGTGTTCAAGGTTATTATTTAAATAATTATCGCCTCTATGGGTACTATGTTTCACCGACAAATATAGACCAGACATGATGTCAGTATATCAGTAATGTCGTCTTTATTGCTGATATAAAACCTAATGCTATTTTACGTTTTACAATAATAATGATGTCAGCTGTACTCTACAAGAGTTACAACCACTACTCAGGTTGTTATTGCTGCTTCTACTAGAATTACAGCGAAAACGACTATTATTATTAATATTAATATTATTATTATTATCATTATTATTTGTATGACTTCTACTACTATTACTACTATAATTACTACTATTACTATTATAACTTTTAGTATTTCTACTGCCAGTATAACTTCTACTCTTTTAATAACTTTCCGCCATCAAGCCTCTGATCATCAGCATAATAAACACTACTAGCACTACACTAACACTACCACCACCACTAACACTACCATTCCCACCCACAGTAGCACTACCATCCCCACTAATACTAGCATTAACATTAACACTTGCACTACCATTAACAATAATACTAACATCTTCTCTAACACAATCATCACCACTATCACTACCATCATCACCACAACTAACACTACCATTATCACCACAATTAACACTACCATCATCACCACAACTATCACTACCATCATCACCACAACTAACACTACCATCATCACCACAACCAACACTACCACCATCACCGTAACTAACACTACCATCATCACCACTACTATCGCTACCATCATCACCACTACTAGCACTATCATTATCACCGCAACTAACACTACCGTCATCACCACAACTAACACTACCGTCATCACCACAACTAACACTACCATCATCACCACAACTAACACTACCATCATCACCACAACTAACACTACCATCATCACCACAACTAACACTACCATCATCACCACAACTAATATACCATCATCACCGCAACTAACACTACCATCATCACAAAAACTAACACTACCATCATCACCGCAACTAACACTACCATCATTACCACAACTAATACTACCATCATCACCGCAACTAACACTACTATCATCACCACTACTAACACTACCATCATCACCACAACTAACACTACCATCACCAGTGTTACTTATATAACGTCGGCGATAACGACCGTGTCCCGTCCAATACGTCATCACGATAGAACAACGTTGTTGATTCGTATTGCTTCTGCTACACGATCGAAACTGTAATAAAGTAAAACCTCTATAATCAGACGAGATAAGTCACTCGGCAAGTATCTATTATGAGCTAAACACAGAAGTTGGCTGATTAGATGACATTCTGGCCGATATTGTTGATCAGCGAACAGATGCTCACACCAAGTGTCCGTATTTGGCAGGTGTTTGTTTGACGCGGGTTATGATAAGCGAGCCAGGTTTTACCGTATGACGTGACGTAACGTACCGTTTTAGTGACCTGAAGGCACATGTTTCCTCTCATGAAAGATCTATATATGTTTGTTGTTTTTATTTATTGTTGTTGTCGTTAGTGTTGTTCTTGTTGTTATTGTTGTTATTGCTCTTATTCTTGTTGTTGTTGTTGTTGTTGGTGGTATCCTAAAACAATTTGGACTATTTTTCCAGTGTATATACACTTTTGGAAAAGACAATATCCAATATATTGGTCTCTCGGTAGACCAGCGTGAAGTAAACATAAAGCGATAGGGATCATCGGAAATATGAACGCCCCGATCGCTGCTAGAGTGATGAGTGCTGATGAAGGTACCCATAGCGTTTTAATCATATTATCTTTTATCACAGATATAATCTTATTATTGTGGTCTCATGATGGGGGAGGCGAGGGCCGGTGCACTTATTGCACACGTTTCTACCATATTTTTGTATCATTCAAGTTGAGTAACCAAACCCGGAGAAATAATGGTTTAAACAACTTCAACATTCTCACGTGTAACGTGCTTTAAAATGGACAACATTCAATGTTAGATTGTGACTGGCTGAAAACCTTACCACATGGCAGTAGTTCATGGTTGTTGTCATTCGGTGTTCCCGTATGACCACAGTAAAGACGGGTGTCGGGTTTATAGCCGATTCGATCAGTTTCTTGCTAGTTTTCGTTTCTAACAAAATGCTGGTCGGTTTACCCAGATGCCGGATAACTCTGGTTTCAATGTAATTCCAATTGCGACGGTTGACTAATGAAAATGTCGCCTTGACACAGAGACTCGTACATGCACACACACGCACAGACACACACATACACACACAAACACAAACACATACGCACGCACGCATGCACGCACGCACGCACACACACACAAACTTACCCGCCAATTTGATCCTGCCTATTTACGATGTACTTGCCCTGTCGCTCTTGGACACATTCTATAGTATATATCCTCTGTATGGTCTGACATGGAGCGGGCCCGTGGTTACACTCGCCCGTATGGATCAGACTGGCCAGGATATCCGTCTTCTGGACCGTTATGTTTATATATCGCTCCCAGTCGGTCGTACCATCCTTATAGACGACCTCGGTCAGCCAATGTTGGTCACCGCCCTTCGGTGATCGTCTGAGGAATTGTGGAAACGTACACTTGGACTGTACAACTGAAATAAGGGGGTAAAGAAAAAAAGTAATTAGTCTAAGAAAAAGAGGTAGTATCCAAGTATACCCTCTCTCTCTCTCTCTCTCTCTCTCTCTCTCTCATCTCTCTCTCTCTCTCTCTCTCTCTCTCTCTCTCTCTCTCATATATATATATATATATATATATATATATATATATATTATCAAACTAACTGGCTCACTGACTGACTGACTGACCTAGACTCTCATTTATTTGCTCGCTCGCTCACTCACGCGATCGAGTAATTAAACAATCAATCAATCAATTAATCAACTTAACATGAGGATCACTACTTTATTACGATGTCCGTGTCTGATTTTGAGGACTTGCCATTAAATGGATATGGAAATGTATGGATTTATATAAAACTGCGATTTGGTAGGGCAGTCATATTACGGTAATGCCATATTACGATCCTACTACTTGGGCATTATATGGTAAATATATTACACGGATATTACGCTGTGACCATACCTGCGATGATAGCATGTTATAGGCATACTGCGGGGATATAATAATATCGTCATACGGCAAGCATATCACATAAAGTTTAGTCATACGGCGGGGATATCACAGTGTCATTTTTCGGGAATGTCATATCGTCGCCTTATTCGAGGGACGTCATATCGCTGTCATATTGCGAAGTCTTTGCATCGGAAATATACCCCCCTCCCAATCCACATTCAGTTGACAGACCTCCCACCAAGTGACCGACATTACTCAGACGATATAGGGTCTCATCTTCATTGATCTAAGCAGCGAGATAAATCGTTCGGGGAGATGTTCTCCAGATATGGTACCTTAATGTTCAGTGGCACGATATTAGGATATTAATATTCGCCATTCTCTCAGCGGCGTAGCCCTGCTTGGTTGCCCACGACGCCGCGGGCAAAACGCCGCGGCTATTGTTAACAACCGGTCTCAACTGGACGAAGATCGCTGAATACGATATTCATCAGTCTACGCGGTGGTATTATTTGTCAGATATTAAAGGTGCGCCGAGGAATATCATTATAAAAAAGATGGGTCAAGGGATGTGATTATAAAAAGATGGGCCAAGAGATATGATTATGGGTCCAATGGATCAAACAACTTCGTGTCAATCATATAAAGGGCTAAGACTGTTACATTATCGGTAAGCAAATCTCCTCCACCCCCTCATAGCGGGTAGTTTCGTAAGGATTTGGCTTGAAGACATCCAAAATGATATTTCCAAGTCTCTAGAGGATAATTCCTCGAACACATGCTCCAGATGTAGCCAACAACTAGGATTTTTAAAAAAACATTCACTGACTCATTGACTGACCGACTGACTTTTTGACAGATTGATTGATGATCTGGTTCACTGTTTAGCTGATTGACTGGTTGAGTGACTGATTACCGACTTATTAACTTACTGAGTGACTAACCGACTTAGTATCTCACTGTTCTAGCTAAGGTATATTGCTTTAATTAAACATTAACTAGCGAAGATATGGACGTTGTGTAGATAACTGACAGTTGGAGGATCCGAAACCATAACTAATTTCTGATCTGCCACTCTTCTAATATGGAATCCACTTTAATTCCCAGCGTGTCCGTCACATCTGTGCACGTCTTCCAATCTCGCCAGAAAATAGGAATATTACAGGTGGGGGTGCCGGTGAAAGTGCGATCTGTTTCTCCTCGGTGTAAGCTAAGAATACCTGTAATAACTCCCAGGGTCCGTGGATGGCCAACATGACGTCCATGCCGTCCATTCATATAAACGATCCAGGATTTAAACTGACGGACATCTATCCAACAAACCCCCACCCACCCCGGATCTCTGCTCCTTTACCACGACAGGCGACGCCCCCCGTCCCCGTCTTCAATGTCTCGTCTATTTCGTTTGTCCATTAAGTCCTATATCAGATCTCTCGGCCAGGTAACACCTTGGCATCGGGATCCGTAATTCGCCCGAGATGAGGCGCCACTTTGTAACCGTAGAGACATTAATGAGAAAAAGTGTCGCTTCGAATTAGCGATTTTCCGTCGCTGATTTGTTAACATTACGCCGCGCATAAATATTGGCGCCATTCAATGACGTGGCCGCATAAAATGTAATTACTCTACTGATTCCTTGCTGTCATTGAATTATCCTCGCGCAATCCTCAGCAATCCTTCACCGACGAGACGGCGTTAGAAAGATAAACAAACAGATTTTCTAAGCTGCTAGCTCTAATCCGCCCTCACAGTATGATAAATTATATTTCTTAGAGTATTTATCTCTCTCTCTCTCTCTCTCTCTCTCTCGACATATATATATATATATATATATATATATATATATATATATATATATATATATAATATACACACACACACACACACACACATATATATATATATATATATATATATATATATATAACACACACACACACACACACTACATATATATATATATATATATATATATATATATATATATATATATATATCGTCAAATGTTTTAGGCTTTATTGTGCAAATGGAATCATCTTCAAGTCTAAACACCTGTTTCAATATAGATGCATCACACAAATCTTTAATCATACGTACCCATGTATCCATATTCCATCAGCCTTAGACTGACAGATACTAACGATACAATTAAGATTATAAATTACCAAACTGATAGCTTGTCGTCGCAATTGTCAGCATCAGCCATCAAAATATATCTTATTTGGCTCATTTTTTCTACGTTGCTGGACGTAGCGGTTTCGCCTAATGTATTATGCGTCACACACACGTTCGCGCACGCGCATACACATATACACACACACACAAACGCACGCACACACACAAACGCATGCATGCACGCACGTCTGGCCGCTAGGGTTTAGTTATCCGTCGTCGGGATAAAGACGCCAACGGGATACGGAGGATGCGCCCTCAACGATGATCATGGGCTGCCTGGAAAGGAGAAGAGACATCATCCCCTAAGAGTGGAGGAGAATAAGACGTTAGTTAGACATCTGGGGCAGGATGTGGGTCCGATTGAAGGAGACTCTCGGCGGCGGCAACAGCAGCAACGGCAACAGCATCAACAACAGCAACAGCAGCAGCGACGACAACAGCAGCAGCAACAGCTAGGAGTCGTATCACGTGTAAGTAACCGCGTCTGTCTGTACGTGATCAGTAAGCAAACGGTAACGGACGAGGGCTGAAAAATGGGAATCACCTGTCAGCAACCATCGTACCGGAAATGGAACATATCCGGTATTTGTCGACAAACATGACATCCGGTCGGAAAACATACTGAACCGGCTTTTTTGTGGCCGTCATAAGTCAGAGGTACGAATTATTATCCGCATTTCTAGATGTTTCATTCGTAAATGCGGCCATTGTCGAAGGCTAGCATCGAGGAAATACACTTCTGACGACTGCCTGGACGGATAGAACATAAATGATCAAATAACAGACAAGCCTTTACATCCAGACACAAACCTACAGCACACGTTCAAACCCACACTTTTATTTAGCATATAATATCGCGGAATAAAGCCTCCTTTGCTATAAACAGTTAGTAGTGGGTTGGACCACAGATCACACTACCACCTGAGTTCGAATCTCGGCGTGGGTGTATCTGAAAGGTGTTTCATCTTTGACTTCTCCTCATTACCGTTGAAGGTCGCTTGGCCCATTTAGCCTATCACGTGTACAAAAGTGGCCGTAAAACATAAATCATCATCATCATCATCATCATCCTTAGCTAAACTCTACATATATAGATGTTACCACTTACGGATAAGCCATTCACCAACAGAGATAGGGACGATTCGAAATTAAGTTTGGGGAAAAACGAATATTGCTGAAAAGAGTTGACCTTGTCGAGCTGGTGTCACGTGGATTTCGAAGATTCACAGCTGTCCGCTCAAAGTCGGTATTAACAAAAGCCGTTTAAAGTTGGATCAGGTAGCCTATTGAAAACTCGTCGCTCTTCTAAGAGATCCACGATTGACGATGTTGGTGTTCAGACAGCGGCATGGGGCTAATAAGTATCGAAATTCAATGGCGCTTTAGGCAAGACAAATCGTCGACAAGTGGTACTGCCAGTTCAACAAAGTTGGATCCAGAAAGAGGTGAAACTATGGTACACAGTCAGCAGATAGTCTAGCCTCTGCGCTGTTCACGCCCAGGACGTACGGGGTCGAAGGGTGGGTCTCTTCTGAAAGATCCCACAAATACAGGAATCCTGAATCGATTCGAACTCTAAGCTGGAGGTTTTCGGTGCAACGCTCTAATTACTGCGATAACGCATCGCCACCACGCTACGTACTATGGGAACCTGTGGACGTGACGTCATGACACCTTAGAAAACTCGCTCTGCGAATTATGTAGATCGTGAATATTTCGACGAAAAATATTGGACCGACCGATGATTGATGTTTCGCATCACTAAATACAGCATGGTATAGGATCGAATTCCTGTGTTAGTTGTTTCTTTCAAATGCTTCATCCACTAATAAAAAGCTTCGTATTGACCATTTCGTCGCTCTGCGGATGATGATGATTATTAATGTTTTACGGCCACTTTTGTGCACAAGGTAGGCTAAATGGGCCGAGCGACTTCCAAAGGTAATGAGACGAAGTCAAAGACGAATCAACCTTCAGATATGCCCACGCCGGGATTCGAACACGGGTGGTAGTGATCTGTGTGCCAGCGCGCTACCGCTAGACCACGGAGGCGCCCACTTCTTCGCTCTGCGGATTAACCCCCTACACTTTATGTCTCAGACGTGACGAGGCCAGAGGCCAAATAATGAAATAATCACACACCCGCTAATTTAGTTTTACTTCAATCTTATGGAAATTATTTTAAATTATCGCCATCATCGCATGTGCTGTAGAGCATCTACACGCCTCCCCCCCCCACACACACAAACAAGCACACAAACACACACATATACGCACGCACGCACGCACGCACGCTCACCATCGAAGTACTACAACCAGAAAGGAGATGGTTCACGAGGGGCGAGCCATCTCTCCATAACCGACATTTATCATTCACTTACACGCTAACGTTAGTCGTTCATCGTCCTACCAGACTTGTGTACGGGCCTTAAAGAGTTTCAAATGGTCGCATAACGGGTCAACGGCCGCAGGAAAATGCAATGAAATGCTCCGCGGAGACGGCTTATTCGGATAAACTCCACCCCCGCCACGATACCGCACGCGGCACCTTATGGCGACTAGAGCGCGTGAAAAGTGCCGCAAGACGAACGAGTCCGAAATTAAGATATTGCAGCCGCCTCGGCCGCGCAACTGGCGGCTAATTATAATCAAATATGGTATCATTGGGAATTACGGCGTCTTGGCCATGGTTCGGTACGAGAGACGTCGGCCCGCACTTGGCACGCCACTGGAAGCGAGTCGGCTGGACGAGGTCGGCACTTCGGTAGCGAGGATTATGCCTGGCTCGGCCGGGTTTTCACACCACCGTGCGTGACCGGGGTTACAATGATGCGGGGGCACGTTAATAAAATATTACTATCGGCCCGCCGGCTCCCGGGGCCTGATCTCGTCGTCGTACTTCTGTCCTCACGCTGTGGGCCCCCAGAACCCGTTGGCACCGTATCGAAACAACAACGATGACGACGTTTGTTCCGAATGCTTGCCTTTGATCCCAAACCTGGACGCCGTATGATTTGGCTTTCAGTCGGCTAGCCGATGTTATTGTAGATTTCTAAGACATAGCTTTGATGTGTGAAGATAGAATGACCGTTGGTTGAATATATATATATATATATATATATATATATATATATTTATATACAGTTGGCATGGTATTTTCTTAGTTAACCATAGGCTAATATATCCTTAAGACACCTCTAAATCCAGATCAAATACTACCAAAAACACAGCGTGATTTATTCAAGCTAAACTATTAAAACTACCTATACGTTAATTGTTTAACAATTCAGCTGAATCCAACACCTTCCCTTCCGCAGGATTCTCTGATATGATTTAAATTAATAAATTGCGTCCGTTACCACGATGCCGATTAGCCCCGATATATCCGTTCCTTTTTGTTGCTGAACGTGTGTTATGTACGTGAGATTTTTCGACCTTATAAATATCAATGTTTACAATGAGGCTAGCCCATCGTAGATTTCCCAATTATTCACAAAATGACTAATCTTCATCCGCGTTATATAAGACCCCCTCGACTTGCATTATGTAATAGATAAGCGGATAGGAGGAGAACATCAAAGGAGGTAAAATATGTACTCTGTAAATTGATTTAGTTATAAACGAGGTGAGGCTTTTATGAGATGGATTGCTGTCAGTTATGTTCCCGTAAGCGCTGGATTGCATCGGTCCAGACTAGGGATGGATTTACCTTAGAACTACTCGACCACTTGTACACTTCCTTAAATACGACGGGTTCTGCGATCGGATTTGCACTGGTCTGTTTTCTTGTAACTGGTATTGACCTTGGAAGACTAAAATATGTTAATTATTTTTTCCTAACAGGTTTAGCGGTTATGTTCTCTATTTTGCCATTAAGTATGT
>JAODUP010000331.1:65000-210000 GCA_025642065.1 Paralvinella palmiformis | reverse complement strand
CAGAAAAAACTGCATAGATATAGAAATGTTCAGAAAAAAACACTAATTTAACCCAAGGAAGCAAATAAATAGCATAACAGAAGCAAACAAAAACATACATACAACACAACCAAAACAAACGTACAAACAACACAACAAAAACAAACGTACAAACAACACAACAAAAACAAACGTACAAACAACACAACAAAAACGAACGTATATTCAACACAACAAAAACAAACGTACATACAAGCAAAATAGAGAAACACGTGCCGACAAAAGAAACACACGAAAAGAAACAAACATATGGAAACACTAACAACACAAAAATTGATAATGACAAACAGACAGACAGAGAGTATAAACAATACAGCAGACAAACTCAAATAAACAAACACTATTCAAATAAACAAATAAATTTAATAGATATACGCTAACTGAAATGGCTTCATCTATTTGTAATAATGCCACTGATGTGTCAACTTCCCGTGGATGTCGTTATGATATTTTCATTATATTAACTGTTTCGTCTTCTCGGCAGCGGAGGGCTTAAAGCTAAAGGATGAGAACAGCATCTTTTCCCAGGATGGGGAATGGGGAGAGCGAGAGGAGGACAATAATACCTGATGAACACTGACAGTCTCTTTCTCTCTCTCTCTTTCTCTCTCTCTCCCACTCTCCCCCCCCTCAGAAAATAAATTATATATCTCACCATCACCGATAGGATTATTTTCTTTGTTTTGAGCCGGAACTCGTTTTGAACTTGGTCTAGATGACATCACAACAGGCGGAAGTAGACTCGTCGAAAGATAAATAGTAAAATTGTAATCTTTCGTGTCGTGTCTCTGTCCGGAGTGAGTGTGTCTCTCGCCGCCATGAGCTGGTTCGCTAGTTTATACTATCAAACTATCGTTAAATATGGCGACCGCTGACAAGCCAATAAACTGTCGTGTAATGGGCGAGATATTGGTTGTGGAAAGCTAATAAAGGGATCTGTGATGTATAGAGAGCAAGTAACCCGATTGGTTTATATATATATATATATATATATATATATATATATATATATATATATATATATATATATATTTTGTGTGTGTGTGTGTGTGTTTGTGTGTGGTGCGTGTGTGTGTGTGTGTGCGTGTGCGTGCGCGCGCGTGTGTGTGTGTGTGCGTGTGTGCGTTTTAGGATACATATATAGTGGCTCAGAACATCAACATCTAAGCATCCTTTGAGACCTATGCCTCCATAAATCTATACATAAATAAAACTATATATCCATCAATCTAAATATGTTCTACACCTCCACATATCTATGCACATGTAGCCATCTGTCTGGTCTACTCATCAGCCTGTGGGACTCAGCAAATCCGCTTTTCGAACGCGACAAATATGTCACCCCCACAGGAATGCACATACGTATGTGTGTTAGTGTGTGTGTTTGTGTGTGTGTGTGTGTGTGTTTGCGTGCGTGTATGTAGAGAGAGATAGACAGGGGGGATGAGGAGGATTACATACATATACAGTATATATAATCTGACAGACATACAGGAAAGGATCCCGATAAACAGTGGACAGCGGAATGGTATACTGGGTGCGTCGTGACTGCCCATCTAATAAATTAGATAAACCTCTCTAAGTGTGAGAAGCTGGTCAAGAAAACTTTACGTCTACGGATAACTGAAAGTGTAACCTAGTTACCTACGATGAGCATCCGCCTGTGGGAACTAGCCTCGGGCGGTACGAACCCAAAAAGATGGCGGATGCCCCGAAGGCTTGGGGCGCGTCGTAGGCGGCCCCGGGGAACGGGGCAACGTAGCGAAACAATGGCTTAGCCTTAAGGCGCCGGCCATGTACGATAGGCGTTTGGTCAGTGGGTGCCTAGTTAGTCGTCCATGCATAATTTATCGCATCTAATGGACGTAATTGAAAGAGTTACGAGTCGATGGTTCGTTACCGGAGCCGAGCACGAGCACTGGCCAAGAGCGTCAATTCATCATCGGTGGCCCGTGTTTCGGGGCCCCGCCAGCCGATGATGTGTTACATGCCGGCTAACGCTTAATGCACACCGTTAGTGTATAATTTTATTAGAGCGCGCCACACACATTACCGTTGATGTTACATGTTCCACTGTAAACAGTGGAACAACAATTGTGGTGCATGTCAGCGCGACATAAACTGTCCGGTGTCGCCGTAAACTGACCTGATTACATAGTGCGCTGGTCAAAGGGTATGACCCGTCGGAGGTCTATGGCTTGGATATGTATATCAGACAGACCAAGAGAGAGAGGTAGTTTGGCAAACTACATATACATACAGTTTGTCCTCATGTGCGTATACTTTTTCGTACTCATATATATATATATATATATATATATATATATATAGTAATGCACGTACCTACATAATTCGTGATTACTTTTCCCTAGGTAACTGAAATGATGAGGCCTGAGCTTTTTCCTGATGGATGAAACATCCCCAGACAGATGACTTAAGACTTTTTAGTAGGGTACTCTATCATCTAATGGGAAGTCCCCAGATATACATACAAAAGTATAATTTCCCATCAGTGTTTTCAAAGATATACCATAATACATACACAAACTTACATACATTCATATACATATACACACATTGGGGCGCCTCCGTGGTCTAGCGGTAGCGTGTTGGACCACAGATCACTAACACCCGTGTTCGAATCTCGGCGTGGGCATATCTGAAATTTGTTTCATATTTGACTCGTTTAGCCTACCATGTGCACAAAAGTGGCCGTAAAACATCAATCATCATAATCATCACACATACACACACAATATATATATATATATACAGATATATAAACATACAAACATACACACATACAAAATACACACACATACACACACACACACACATATATATATATATATATATATATATATAAACGCATGCGCGCAAACACATACAAGCAAACAGGAAATCCCTCCCGAATACTATCCGATAAAGCGGGACATCGCGACAACATCCCAAGCCCCGAGACGACAACAACGACACCAATACACCGCGTGACTCGAGTACGGTAGCTGGTGAGCAATCCAGAATGAGGCCATCCCGGCAAATAATTCACTTCCGCCACGCGGACGCCGATCCAGATAACGAGCGTTAATGCCACTAAAATACGGCCAATACACGTGAGCTGTAACGACTTGTTTTAGTCGACGTTAGCCGGCCAACCTCGGCCCGGGACGGATGTAATCAATTTCACTTACCGCCAGGTAGCGTACAGAGAGCAAGCAACGTCAGGTGGAACGAGACGGCCTCGAAGAAGACACCAGCCAGACGAAAACGTCCCGATAACGCCATCGTCTTCGCTGATCCTAGTCGACAATTGGATCGACGGTGTGCCTAAAATATTCTCCTATCTATTGGCTCTATGTTCCGGGCTAACTGGCTCAGTTTAGATGTGGTTTTCGAATTAACCGAACCGCCGCCGTGTTTCTTGTCCTTGCCCTCGGTGTCTTCTCGAAGTATATCTCGCGGCCGCTTTACCGGTTTGATTTATTTAATTCGAAGCGTCGGCTGTCGCAGGTCTCAGGTAAGCCGGGACATCCGATGAGTTGATAGTGAGTTGAAGTTCGATTGTTTGTCCTGTCTCGAGGAAGCGAGCCGTATTCCGCCACCGGGTAGATCCTGTTGCCGCGGCCAGTGCCGACGAATCAATGCGTCCACTGTTTGCCGTCGGCGACTTCGGGCTGCGCGGTGCGTGTGAGCGTGCGCGTCTATCTCTCTCTCTCTCTCTCTCTCTCTCTCTGTGTGTGTGTGTGTGTGTGTGTGCCAGTCCGTGCGAGTGCTTGCCGAGCATAGCTAGCGACAGGCTTGGAGTGAGCGGTGTTGGGTAGGTGGGCCCGATGGTCGTAAGTCTCTGTCAGATTGTCCCCGTCTCTGTGTCTCTCACTCTGTGTCCGCTTCTCGGTGTTTCCATGTGTGCGTGTATATGTGTTCATGTTTGTTCGTGCGTGTGTTCGTGTTTGAGTGTGTTTGTATGTCTGTTTATATATATATATATATATATATATATATATATATATATATATGGGGGTGTGCGCGTGCGTGTATGTGTTTGACTGTTTGTTTGTGTGTGTGTGTGTGTTATTATAAGCTGTGTATTATAAGGCACAGGCACAGATAATCTCGAACCGTGAATTCAAACTCTGGACGTTTCTTCAGGGGACTGAATCCAGAGTGGCGACTTTTCTTGCTGAGACATGAGACACCTCTATCAGTCTCCCCAACTCCGGACTAACGACGGATGGGGATAGGTACAATAACGTTAACCGACTGAATGACATGCTGCGTTTGAAATTGAGTGAGTGAGCAGGCGAATGATTGATACATTGATCGATTAATTGATTGATTGATTGATTGATTGATTGATTGATTGAGTGAGTGAGTGAGTGAGTGAGTGAGTGAGTGAGTGAGTGAGTGAGTGAGTGAGTAAGTGAGTGAGTGAGTGAGTGAGTGAGTGAGTGAGTGAGTGAGGTTTAACAACATCTAGAAATAAAAAGATAATTTACTGTCACCTTCCTTTGGTCAGAAAGAGCACACGGTGGGCCATTTCTAAGCCGTGACTCTCCAAGAGATTAAGTTAAGGATTAGATTTCCGTGCACCAACATCAATAACACGAGGATGCATGTCGTGCTCTGCCCGCGTACATAACATCTAAATAAAATATGCGGCGCACCCGCGGCGTTAACCAATTAGAGAGAAAGAGAGAGAGAGTCGTCGCGGGCAATCCAATTATCTGACCTCAGCCATCCTGATACTTAATGTACAGGATTGTTGACATAGCTCCTGCTATGTTCTTCGGGGATATCACGATGATAAGATCTCGGATTGTCGAACTACTCCACCTCTCTCTTCCGGTTTTACTTCCTTTCTTTCCGTTTCCTGCTCTAACAGCTCACCGCCGCCCCTCGCCTCCCCTTTCTCTCATACCATCTTGTGCTCTTATTGTCATGTAAATGTCAGATCATATATCTGACGCAGATTGTTCTGGATCAACTCGCGCCACACAAACCGCTAAGCGGGAGCGCGTCGGATCATATTAACCTTGCTAACCGCCCCCCCCCCCAGGTGGCTTGAGTTTGTCATTCTCGCGTCGACATGCACCCATCCCAACCTACCTAGTAACATACACCCTCCTCCTATGAGGAGAGACCAACTCGCCAATAAACCTTTGCTCAGGAGCGACAGGATTAACGGATCCGGACAATGCAATGCGCTTCCTTTCCAGATGGGGGAGAACTTGCCTCGGGCCGGCCGGGGGGTTGGGGGGAGGCTCATGTTCGTGGGGGCAAACGGACACCCCTCCCGTCAGCTAGGCGACGCCGCTGATTTACGAGATCCGGACAAAGCAAGTTGGCAACCGGACCGCTTCCGGTTCGGGTGGCATTTCGCACAAATCAGCCTTCCAGTAGCCGTGAATGGCGGACCTCGTTTGGCATTCGTCATCGGCTGCCTTGTCGGACAATTGTAAAATATTTATTATCCCAGTAAACGGACTCCTATCTGGCGGCTTTATTTGTTAACGGAAAGAAGAGATATCATCAAGGCGAATTCCCCCCCCACACTCTTTGTTCCCCTCCCCCTCTTTAAATATCCCGCTCGCGATGTTCGAAGAGTAACCAAAAGCCCTTTTATATTCTGTAGGAACCTCGGATTTTCCCTATCTGAAAATTCGTAGTCTAGGAACCCACGCGGAAATCCGATAGCACATCTTACTGGTAACGTCTTCGATCAAAAGTCAGGGTGCTGCCGTGACGCATTTGGTGGCGTACTATACGGCGGCCAGTCGGGTCATGGAATCGAATGGCAGCGTTCGTCATTTACGTCGGTGTGGGATGTTTCATTCGCTGGATAAATGGGTCTGATCATCTAGTTTCTGTCCATAAAAGTAGCCCATCGACTATATGGCTCAGATGTGGGCCACTCATAGGCTCACTGATTGACCGAATGATTAACTGACGCACAGGCTGACTGACTGACTGACTGACTTACTTACTAACTCACTGACTCACTCACACATTCACTCACTCATTTATCCACTCATGTGTTCACTCGTGTGTTCACTCATTTGGTCACTGACTCGTGTAGCGACTCACTCACTCACCCACCCAGTTTTGCCAAAACGAATAGACGCGAATCGTATTAACCCATAATTCACAACATATATTTATCTAGACGCTTAACCCAAGTTAGAGTCACCGAGTTAGAGATAGATAGATAACTAGAAAATTAGCTCTATCGATGTTGTCCATAAGTTCTGATGACCCATTGACGTAACGGGGTACTGGTATTCGAGACAGTCAGGTTTCGAATCTACCAATATGCTGCTTGGCCTACAGGTGTTCGCTTGTTTGCTTGGCCATGATACACACGAATGATGGATGCCCTTATTTTGATTTAACATATGATATCAGTAAAGTAGCTAAGTGTGAGTCGGACTGCGAAGTATTCAACTTCAGCTGTGCTCTGCGTAAGTTGCGACGGCACAGTGATTACGGTCGCGGATAAGAAACTGGGGGTTCGTTGTTCGAATTCATCAACTTTTTCCGCACTCTGACCAAATGAATCGGCTATGAATCAGAACCGGAATTTGGAGGGTGATAAATTATTTGAAAGAGATAGATTAATCTGCGGATTATATGGCTATAAATCACAACTACAAATTGCACATCCCCTTATCTTGAACTCTTAACTTTGAAATAAACCCACAAAAGGCCCCTGAGTAAACTCTTAGCATGACATGAAGAAATGAGGAGGAGGACTCTATAACTATGTAAATCCCAGCCTATTTATGTCGGAAGGATGTGTCATCTCTCTTATCGGCATTGGATATGCAATTACCCGTTTAGACCCCCATCTGGACTAATGTCGTCGTAAAACAACAGCCTTCCACATTTTCCCGATGATCCACATGACAACGATTATGTATATGTCTATTTAACACGTCACTGTTGATAGATAAATGGTTGGACAGCATTTTATACCCAAATAAAGGGAAGACGTAAATGGATTGCAACATCTCGTCATCGTCGACTTTTAAACAATAGAAACTGATCCGTATTCGACGGGTTCACCCAGTTTGTTAAGACTGGATGGATCCTCAGTGGAATGCATTGATCCGCAATTGGTCGACTATTGTACGCGTCTTTGTTGACTCTCGCCGTGTGGATGACGAACGAGTGGTGAAACTTTTGCGTTCAGGATATGTGCGTCGTGGATGCATTCACGTGAGTCCAGCATTATGGGAATAAGAACGTCAACAGTGTCCGGAATTTCCAATGCATTTAGAGCGGATGGTAATGACCGGAGAATGAGCGATATTGCGAAGGTGTGTTTTTAAAACCAGTAAAACTTACATCTGATTTTAACGACTGGCTTTAATTATTTTGGCCCATTTGGCCTATCGTCTCTACTAAGAGCCCCAAAAGGTATTAAAAAATAAAGGAAATTTACATTTCACTACTCAGCCTGTAGCCGAAATACTAATATTGGGCGAAAGAAAAATCTAGTCTAGGAGAAAAATGTATGCAACAGGTCTCTACTAACGGTGTCGAATGCTCCGTTTAGGCACAAACACGTTCCCGGTTCTCCGGTCGTAGTTGTGCTTAAGTAATCGGGTTGGATTAGTTAGATAGCGTACTACAGTTGTACTCCAGTCGGCGACGTCTCACCGGCTGCATCAGCAGACGTGTCCGCTATTTATGCGCAAACAGTCGTGAAGTGGTAAAAAAAGCAGTGGTCGTTAAGAGCCACTCCGTCGCTAACGATGGCAAAAACCGCTCTCCGTGTCCCAGTCGGCGTGAGTAACACGCCCGCGGCTAAGACAGAAGAACCCCGTCTTGTCAGCTCAGACGGAATGAGTACCGTCGTCCGGTTCTCTTTCGAGCCGTCCTCCCGTTGTTTGTTATCGTCGTTTTTAAGCGTATTTCGTTTTGTTTCTTTTCGTTCCCTTCCTTATTCGTTAGATGTCGCCATTAATGGGCTCGCTCGGACGTGCTGCGATGTCGTTTTTGTGCCGTCGTATCGCCGACGACGAGATCAGAGCCGCCGACCGGAAGCGTCGATGAGGATTGTTGATGTCCGCTGACGAAAGACTTCGATAATTGGCATCCGGCGAATAAGGCGTACTTACATCAGACGGCGGTTTGTTTCTGAAGTTTGAAGGTCGCTTCTCGGAGCATCAGGCGGCAACAATTTCAAGAGAGAGAGAGTGGAATTCTTCTTACGGGTTTCTCTTGCCTAAACGACCGGGCTAATAAATAATTAGGTGACGTGACGGATGAAACATCTTTCAGACGCGGTTAAGCCGGGATTTTAACCCCGATGCTAGAGGTGTGCGGCCTGCTGCATTACTAGTTCGGCCACCGAGATGCGGCAGTTCACTGGATGACGTGAACGAAATAATAATAAGACTAGATAATTCGTAAACATTCAGTAATGTAATGCTTTTGGTTTTCTTCCAGGAAATACGACCACGGAGTAATCAAAGATCTCCGTCCAAATATAATACCTTCGTGGTGTAACGTTACGAAGACGGTGTTGACCATAGCAACAAACGGCGGGCGACAAAAACGACTTCAGGTGAAATGAAATATAACTGGATGACAATTGTTGAAATTAGATTCGGCTTCATGCCATCTAAGAGACCGAGAAACACCCCGACGAACTGTTTTCAATTTACCTGCGTCAGAAGTCAATTAGGTTTCGTTTGTTCGAGCCCACCCTGATCAGGTAGGTTAGGCTAGGTTGGGTTGCCGGCGTTAATGACGTTTCGTCGTCACGATATACCTGGCAGGCTGTCCGGTGGCCCCCATATGACGGAGTAACGGTTCCTCTCTCCCCTCCCCAACCAGAACTCCCAATCATTGTCCATGGTCAGTATTCGCGTGCCACCGGAGAACAGCGGTCAAAACCAGGTAATAAAATCAACATAGATCGTTATGGGTATCTGGAGGAACTCGACCGGGTCGAGGCCAGCGTCGACGAGAGGCACGTGTTAAGAACCGGGAGCACGACAACTTAAGTGTTGGGTTCATTTGTTGGCACGAAGTAACGTGTCCTGCGTTTCGACGTGACGATTCCGGTATCTTTACGGTGGGTGTTATGCGCCTTGGATGCCTGGATTCTGTGCTTTAAAGACGTGGGCTTTTTGTCTAGCATGGTGCGTCATTTGGTTTAGCGGAGTGTGACCTGTATTTTAACAGTCTATCGTGTGTCGTAGCTGTGTGTCACGTATCTGTCGTATGTCTTAACGATGTGTCATGTATCTTAGCTGCTTGTGATTTCTGTGTCTTAGCTGTGTGTGTGTGTGTTTATGTGTGTGAGTGTGTGTCCCGTGTGAATATGTCTTGTCAGTGGGTGTCTTGTGTCTAAGTTGTATGTCATGTGTCCAGGAGTTGAGTGTCATGTCGGAAGTATATTAAGACAGTTGTTTGACCTATCTCCTCAAAAGACCGATCTAGGCAAAATGCGTTGCATCGGTTGCCATCTGCGGTCTCGGGTGAGAAACAGCTATGCCGCCTACTGTTAACAGGGGATGGCATCTTTTCACTAACGGTAAATACGGTAAATCTTTCAACAAATTAGTTCATATTACATGGAGACTGAGGCTAGTATTTCAGCTGAACGATTGTGTCTTTTCAAAGGATTTAACACAAAACCTATCAGGATATAACCTAATGATTAAGCGGACCGATTTTTTCATGTGAATGACTCGAACTAAGCCTTCGTTATTTATGTTGACTCGTAGCGGATGTTTTAGCATGGGTTTCAATGGATTAAATAAATGATCTTAAAATTAAACTTTTAGCTGATTTTAAAATATTTAAACCGATTTTAATGAATATTTCAAAATATTTAATGTAGAGTTTTGGAAATATTATTTATACTTGTACCTGGAAACCAATCATATACGTATCACCTGTATATTATTAAATAATTATTTTTTATTACATTAGAGTATTAACACCCTTGATATTTACATATAGTAAACATTGCACGATTGGCTTATTCAGAGGGGGAAAAACCAGTTCACTTTCAATACAAGATATCATGCATAGATATCTATGTGATCATTGGTTTTATCCATTCACATCATCATGTCAGATGGCAAAGAATCTACAAAAAATAAGTTCGAACTAGACAGGTCTAACCATGACAGCCATGCAAATCGCGCTGAACGTTACTTAGTTTAGTAGCATATATCTATTGGATGAAGTCTATGCCATTCCTGTTAAATGCTAAATTATGACCTGGATATCATATACCCTTAATGGACTATAAATAAAATCTAAATATAGCTGGTAAATAGCCTAAATACAGCTTTTCAGTAAGAATTCATCGGCCACTACCCGAGACCGCAGTGTGAAATTCAGCCGCATGGAGGCGCCATGGGTAACTGAATCGGTCTATTGTTCTTGGTTTGTTAGTCTATAGATACCTCCACGCACAAAAATATGTATCAGTAACTCAACAATCAGCAATTCAATCAATCTCTGAATAAGTGAGTGAGTGAGTGTGTGAGTGACTTAATGCTTAATTAAACCTAGCCCTCGCTTACACCTTGGCCATCATGTGAGACCACTCCCTACTAAAGAAATGATATGATCAATCCGAAGCATTTCCTCAAAGGCTAACACATCCCATAGGCATAGATAACACTTGATTTCGATCCCTGTATCCGGACAGTCACAACGCAATCCGTTACTGACTGTGCAGGAATCCCCACCTTCCACATAACGAATAAATGTACTTCGAGGGACGGCTTACGAGAAGGTACCAACCGACGCCATCACAGATGCGGCCTTACTCTCGTGATCGTCGGCGATAAAGCTGCGGGGTAATTCGTCTTGAAATGATTCCTATCAACCCGCGGCAAGCACGCCCCGGGCATGACGACCCGGTGCTCCGGGGAAGGAGGACGGGGTGGCCATCCGACAGTGACGATTTATCGTTCCATTAGAGAGCGGAGCGATCGACGCTGGATGACGTTACTCCCAGATGTCGGTGACACGCGATCGACGTCATCCGGGCGACTTCGGAACACACGTCATTCCTCTGTCGGCGTCTACCACTCAATGGCTCGCCGATGACGTCGCCACCATTTACGGCTACCCGATGTCACCGATCCCTTGATGTTATCTAGCGACATCTCAACTGGCCCACAGCTTGGAAATTAATCATTCCGCCCCAAAACGATCCGCCTGCTGCCGTCGACATCCGGAATCGGAGAGACACGATATCCGGATTCTCCTACTATGTAACTCCGCCACGGTCATGGTGCCAGGCGATCTGGATTTATGGCTATGCGGAGGCAAAGCAGAGTCCGACCTTGCCAAACCCGGCTGGAACGGTGGTACATCAGAGGGAAAATATGGATTTTCACAGTATTAGAAAAATGACTGGTAAAGTTATTCATGTACGCTAGAAAATAGAATGAAAACAAAATGGGAAATGGGGGTGCGACGAGGAAGATGTGACGTCAATTAGGCTGTTTAGTTCCCTCCCGGCATCAGCCATCGTAGTGTCGGCGCGAGAGAAACGAACGACAAACAACCGGACGTCGGCGTGGATGTCACCGTCAGGCTGGAAATATGAAATATCGACGGCGATTGTTGCCGTCGAGGGCGCATTCATCGGGATCTCGTGACAGGCACTCTATAGACGGCGCTGTGAGTAATCGCCGCGAACTGTCACGATGCGCTCGATTATTAAAACTCGACATGATGTATACGGCGAACCTTCGGCCGTCGTGCCGACCTCGTCCCGATGCCGGCGCTGCCGTCGGCCCGACATCGGCCGGGACAACGATTGAAACAAGTGCCGGAGTCATGTCCCGGGGTCAGGTTGTATTATTGTCCCGCGTCCGGCACTAGGTGCCACTCGGGTGTTGTCGTCGTCGTCGTCGGAGTCTCGCATGGAGATGGCGGACGGGCGGTCCCCTTAGATGACGTCAACACGTAGTGCTGTGTACCCCCAGCTTTTATTAAAGGTCCGAAGTACTGTCGGCAGATTATTAAATTCCTGGCAGAGAGTTGAGGTGAGACACTCGCTCTGTTTCCTATTTGAACTGAAGCCGCATCGACGTTAACACGCCGCGACGAAGCGAACGAGTTTCGGGTGCCGGGTCAGTGTCGAGTTTTATTGGTTTGGTATAGTTCGGAAGGCGTAGGAACTAACGCTAGGGCGGGAGGTATTTTTCCCCCACAACGTGTCGTGAATGTTGGCTCATGTCGGCTGTCCTGATATGAACTTTGTCGGGATAAGGCCGAGAACTGGTTACTAAATGAAGTCGTTAACTATGTTCATCTAGTAGAAATAAAGTTGAATACAAATTTCCATTCTGGGATTTTGTGCCTTTCCTTTTTGCTACTTTCCCTTTTTGTCCGAATTCTTTTTTGCCACGAGATCTTTTTGTCCTTATCAATAAAGGCGAAATTGATTGCTTAAAACAGAAAAGTGCACGAGAAGTGTTAGTTTTTTATGTATCCTCTCTGTTGTACACTATTTGATTATATATATATATATATATATATATATATATATATATATATATTTAGAGGGTATGAGGAAAATGTCATATTCTAAATCTACGGGTAAACAAGAGTGATGAATGTACATGTAACACATATATAGTTATAGTTCCGCCGAAGTTTTACACAATGTCCAACAAACGTTAGCTACAATAATGAGCCCAAGGGACTAACTATCTTCTCGTACGACACAATCACGCAAAATGTCGCCATTTTTCGACAGTCACGAACAAGAACTGCTCACCGTCAGCGTGCGCCCTCTAGCGTTTTATGTTATCGTCCGGAAATTAAACGCCCGCAAGAGCGGATGCCCAGTTTTCCGATGACGGCATTGGACCCTCTAACCCAGTAATAAAACGGCGAACTCTGTAACGTGAGCCGAGAACAAGCAAACATGGCGGGCCGAGAAATCGACATCGTGCGCCACTTGGCGTTGTGTTGTCTATGTTAACGGCTCCCATTATCGGGATATTGTTTCATAATGGCTGCGCTAGTGTGCGAGAAGACGCCGACACCGAGCGCCCGGTTAAGGCCGACAGGAAGTGGCCGCGATCGGCGACATAAAGGATGCGACATCGGGCGGAAGTGACGCGCTACAAATAAATGACAACCGAAGCGAGACTGTCGACCTACCGGCTCACATTGTCAACATGCTTGCGTGCTCCATTGTGTGCATTTCTATGGCTCCATCTGGCGGCAGGCGGTTTATTGTCTGGAGTCTCCGAATGCCGTCATAAAGCGAATCGAACCATGTCGAAGCGAGCTTCTGGAGACCGGTCGCCCACCGGATCAGGTTATAAAACTAATAATAATAATAATAATAATAATTTTAAAGGTTTATATAATGCCCCTCTAATTATTCGTAAGAAAATTAATCTAAGAGATGTAACACATTTACATCTTTCTGCTCACCTGAATACGTAGTTTGTTCAGGTAAGAAAAGTCCAAATAAACATTGAGCCTTCATTTTATCGAAAGTTATAACCACTATTGGTTTGAGGTTTAGAACGGGGTCATCCTGTCTTCCTGCATGTCTTGAGAGATGGTTAAACGGATGACGAGCTCTAAATTTAGTTTTCTGCTGATGGATGGTTATGTTCCACCCAGTGTTAAAGGCAAGAAGTGAGGAACTATCTGTGATCGTGAGTGGGTGGAGGGTTATCCTATATTGTTGCTTCCGTCTTTCTGGATCGCCTACTGCCGTGGATGTTACCCCGAGAGTTTTTATTATCGTTAACAGTGCTCCGGATTCAGCCCTCTGTGACTAATCGGCCGGTAGAGAGCAAGCAATTACCTCTCGGGGTACTTTATAAATATGCATCGGGATCGTTTCATCCTACTGAAGCTTGGATATAATTAGATTAATGCTCCAGTTCTGGGTTGTTCTGGATCGTCTAGTTTGCTGAATCGACAGCGAGATTGGTCTCAGACATCTATGACAGATGCTCAAATACCGATCAACTATCAGTAAATGATGTTTCATCAGTCGCTTCATCTAGTAACGTGCGGCGATTACTTACACGGTGTATTTTAATGTGTACACAAAATTGGATGCAAAACCGACCATGTTTTATGACAATATTCTTCTGACGTGGGTATTTGGCTTCTGGTGTGAAATCTAGATTATTTACGTTTAAATTACGTTTGATTCTGGTTCTTATCAAAGTTTGAATTTGATATATGAAGAAAAGGGAAATGGGAAGCTGTTTGACTGATAATACTTTAATGTCTAAATGACAGCCACTTTTGGCGATGTGCGCGATGTCAGCATGATTTCAGATTAGCATCATGTATGACCTTTCGCTGGCGCTCGTTGACCTAGAAGTTTGCTCGATAAAGAGCAGCTCGATTACAATAAAACCTGATTTGGATGGACAGCTGGCTAAGGCTTTCACCTCGCTAATTACAAAATTGTGTAAGCACTTGTCGGTGTGATGTTTGATGTTTTACAGCCACTTTTGCGCACTCGGTAGGCTAAATGGGCCGAGCGACCTCCAAAGGTAATGAAGCGAAGTCAAAGATGAAACAACCTTCAAATAACGCCGGGCCAGGAATCGTGTTGCAATAGGCAAATCACTCAGTTGGCGGGATAAACAGGTTTTAATCTATAGCCACAATAAGGAATATCGAAATAAATATTGTTGATTATGTTACTATCCTGATATCTGTTTGCATATTTCACAAATCGAGTATTCTTTGGCCATTATTTAGCCCCGTCGTATTAAACTCGGAAGGCGCCTTTCAGTTCTTACGTGCATTAGTTAGCGATGTTCTATCAAAACGCCTTTAATTTATCATTCCTATTCCGCGTCTTCGCCTTCTTGAAGGTTGAGAAGACTAGCGAAATAGTGCAAATCGAGTTTGTTTTAACCGCATGGCACATGAAATTAGAGTAAATAATAGATCCGACTACAAGTCCGTTCATACTCATAATGGTTGAGGTTGAATTCTCTGATGCAGACGCCAAATTATAAATAACAATTAAACGAGTAAATAATCTCAAAGCGTTGCCACGGCGACACTTACAAACGTAAACACATAATCTTATAGACGCAAAGTTGTTTATTTCCATCGGTAAGCGGAAGAAGTGGCCCCAATTTAGCGGTCACCGAATCACGTGGTTGAGCTGCCATCGACAGAGTACATCACGTGATATCTTCACTAACGAACTGCGCCCATCAACGGCTTAAAGCCGAATTAGAGGTGAAGGGGCGCCGCCTGTCGACAACCGGCAGAACTATATCGGCTCGAAATGAACGGCAAAGTCCGAGCATTAATAATAGATAACCCGTTACAGCACACTCGACGAATAAATCCGGATCAGCCAAGGGGAATGAGTCAATCCGGAAAGCAATTCGCCTTTACTTCGGAGCGGTTTACCTGGTCACGTGATAGCGGCGCGCTAGGGTCTCGGGGTCGATTTTTCTATACGACACTCGGAAGTGTTCAACTACCGACAGGTGTCGCGACTAATGGGTGCGGTTGGTGGTGAGTCGATAATAAAAGTGTATGAGTAAATGAGGAATGTCGTAGACGGGTTGGTATGAGAAGTTTCGGATGCCAGATGATGGGAGAAAATACTGAGAGGTATACAAGAGGACGAACAGATAGACAAAAATCAATGAAAGTAAACAGACATATAGACATACTGATATAAACACACACACACACACACACACACACACACACAATATATATATATATATATATATATATATAGAGAGAGAGAGAGAGAGAGAGAGGAAGGGGAAGTGAAAGAGAATCTTATAAATAGATATATATATATAAGCTGATTTTTAGAAAGTCAATATACAGATACTTGCATTTGCATACCTATCTACTTACATACACACATACAGACATACAAATATTTAGAAAAAACTGACAAACAGGCGGGCAGACAGACAGCCAGGCTGATATACAGACATTAAGACAAACATCCGGCCAGACACTGGGACAGACGCACAGATGGATTGTAATAAACTTAGCCCGAAAAAAGACAGACAAATTATCTCATTCCACATCTCCGCGCACATCCTCCCACCCCAACACGAACACGCACGCATAGAGAGAACGACCGTAGGTATGTCCGTCCAGTCTCGACGACGGTTCAAAACAACGGACCATTCGTCCATTTACGAATGGTGTCATGTCAACCAAATCAACAAAACATACAATCACCTATAACTGGACACCGTGTTTAGTCGTGTACATACAAGTGGTGGCTAGTACTGCCAACGAACGACACGTGGTAAAGATGACGACCTCGCATTCGTCGGCATAATAACACCGAGTTATCAGGTCACGTCCGAGAACCATAACTATTTCCCAGAGAATGACACTTGATGGGTCATCTCACAGACAGCTAATTACAAGACGCCGTCCATCTTTCAGATTGGATAGCCATCATCGGCGCACCCCCGTTTATCGGCGGTCGCCAATTGATTTACACGCTCGCCGCTTGAGGGCGCCTCGCCGCGGTGACTTATGGCGGATCAACAAGTGTTCGACGCCGCGGCTTATCGGGCAGTTTATGCGCCCGGTCACGTGCTGGATGCCCACTGACGGTAATGGCTTTGGTGGCGGAAGCGTCGCTTAATGCAGCGATCCATAGCGCCGTCTACTATCCGGAATGGTGGCGGTTGGACTACTAGGCGATGCGCCACATGATGCCTATAAAGAAGCCCATCCGACTGGTCATTGTTCTTTCATCTACTTCACCCGATAATGGCGTCGCCTTCGGGCCGCTGTAGACGACCTGATGATGGTCGGCTCTGGGAAGGCCTCGCGTTGGAGGATATGCCACGGGAGAATTAGGGCAAAGAAAGACGTGTGGCATAGGGGAGAAAAGGGACAAATGAAGGCATCATTTGGGATGTAACATGATATGGCATTAGGGAAAAAAACGGCTAAAAAGGTGTGACATAAAAAAGAAAGGGAAGTACACGCCAGTGGTATAAGAAATACGGGAAAGCAAGACCTGCCTTAGGTAGATATCACTAAGGAACGGATGGCATGATATATCGAAAAGATATTATTTGGGAAAACATGACCCAGGAACATATTACATTGGAACATATAGCATAATATACCATTGTCTGAAAGGCTAGGTTCGTGAAAGGTTGCTGTAAGAACGCGAATTCTGAGTGGCATCGCATGGAAAAGCCTCGGCTTAGGAGAAACCGCTGGCCGAGTAAGGCTTTATGGCGAGATCAGGCGGCTCTAGTACCCCCGAGAATTGTCATGTTATTTATTATTAATACAATAAACCCCGGCTTTAAGCTTAAATGTGGACAGAAAGGATGTCAATGATAAATACAAACACAGACAAATGGCGTTTCATGCCGTCACATTTGTGCGAGATGCGTCACTTTGTCTGTACATGTATCGGGGAGGTGAGAGGATGCCTGTCTGTAAGTGTATAGGTATATGTATGTATGTATGTACGTATGTACGTATGCATGCATGTATGTATATAAGTGTTGATGATGATGATTGATGTTTTACGGCCACTTTTGTGCACAAGGTAGGCTAAATGGGCCGAGAGACTTCCAAAGGTAATGAGACGAAGTGAAAGACGAAACAACCTTCAGATATGCCCACGCCGGGATTCGAACACGGGTGGTAGTGATATGTGGTCCAGCACGCTACCGCTAGAACACGGAGGCGCCCTAAGTGTATATGTGTGCATGTATATATGTAAGTACCTACGTACGTATGTACAGATGTATGTACATATGTATGTAAGGTAGTTAGTTAATAAACCAAACGGACAGCCATCTAACAACAGCAGCAACAACAACAACAACAACAAAATTTAATAATAATAATAATAACAATAATAATACCAACTTGAGTTGTTCTAAGGTCTCTTACACCGAAAACAAAATTGGAATATGTTCTGGTTCATATAGCACGAACACAAATTTACCGAAAGCACCCACCCACGTTTCTTCTAGACCACTTTCCCGCTTCACCCACTGGTTCGCTCAGCCACTCACTAAGTAACTGACGCACGTACTTATTTCCATGCGTACTTACGTACTTACCACGCTTTTTGGTATGTCAAC
This sequence comes from Paralvinella palmiformis, assembly GCA_025642065.1. Lineage (NCBI taxonomy): Eukaryota > Metazoa > Annelida > Polychaeta > Terebellida > Alvinellidae > Paralvinella > Paralvinella palmiformis. Next base: position 191,872 of record JAODUP010000331.1, on the reverse strand, counting down.
ATTCTCGTCACATATGGTTGAGTACCACGAGGTCTGTAATTGCCTCATTTATACAAACAGCGTCGACGTTTTTACGTCGTGTTTCATTCGGTCTGTTGTTGTTTTTGCAATAAATTTCCGCTCTTTTTTGCCGACTGCTTAAATGCATCGACCACGTCGGCCAAACAAGCGAGCTTTAATTATTTAATACGAGAGAATGAAACATACGGAGATGTTTAAGTGGATTACTTCGGAAACAAACAAAAAGCCGACTGCGGCATATAACCGGAACGAGTCTGAGGCGGCGAATTCAATGAATTCGTCATCAAAGAGCAGGGCTCCGCGGGTTCCGGGTCCGGAATTGATGTCGCGACTCACCCCTCCCCCACGCACCCCCGGCTTCTATCTTCCGGCGTCTCACGAGGGCCGACTTCCAGGAGGCGACTCTATATGACCTTCTTGTGTCGATGCCTTTCGAGCCCCACCCACCCGTTCATCAAATGGGGAGAATAAATGCAATTAATTAATGATGCATACCGCCGAAACTTTAAATACGAACCTGCGCGATGATTCCGATCGTCCCGTTCATGTGGAAAGTACGCTGAGCATTGACATTCACGGATGGGACTACGTAATCCTTAAGAAGGCCACCCCACTAGAATAATAATAATAATAATAATGTTTATTTAATAAAGCGCCCTTACTAGCAGGAGCCATTCAAATAATATATAATATAATAATATCCCAAATAATGTCTGTAAAAACCCTGTAATGATTTAAAAGATAATAATTATTTATCTGTGAAAGCGACCTTAAATAGGTGTTTTTTTTTCTCCAAGAGACGATGCATTTCTAATATTTGCCGGCAACTTATTCCACAAAGTGGGGGCTGCAACACTAAACGCACAATCACCATATGACTTGAGCCGAGACACTGGCACCTGCAATAGTATCTGACTGGATGACCTGAGTTTTCGAGATGACTTTCTAATGGAAACCAGTTCACACAGGTATTCTGGCGCCATATCATTAATAGATTTATAAGTTATTAACAGAATCTTAAAATGGATACGCTGTCTAACAGGTAGCCAATGTAGTTTTTGAAGAATTGGGGTGATATGATCATATTTTCTAGTATTTGTTACAATGCGAGCTGCACTATTCTGAATTCGTTGAAGGCGATTAATGTTATAATCAGATATGCCATATAACAGGGAGTTACAATAGTCTATACGAGATGTAACAAAGGCATGAACTACAGTTACAAGTGCTTCTTGTGTCAAGAATGCTTTTAAACAGTGGAAGTTCTTAAGATGGTAGTAGGCAGCTCGGCATACTGATGTGACATATTCATGCATGTTAATACATTGGTCAAAAATAACCCCTAGATTTTTACTGACCCATTAGGGGTAATCGAAGATGCACCCATCTGTAATGCTGGTGTCTTTAGGGATTTAACACAATGTGGTGATGCCAAATATAAAATATTTGTTTTATTATCATTTAGTTTTAGAAGATTTTGAGTCATCCATAGCCGAATATCGGCAATACAATGTTCTAAATTCTTCAAGGAAGAGGAGAAATTTAACTCATTGTCAGGATCCAGTGATATATACAGCTGTGTGTCATCAGCATACAAGTGATATTTAACCCCATATAGCTGCGCAATGATCCCAAGAGGACGGGTATACATTGTGAAAGCCAGAGAACCAAGAACTGAACCCTGTGGTACACCAGATAACAAAAACTGAATGTCAGATAAAATACCATGAACAGACACTCTCTGGGAGCATTGTTCCAGATAGGATCTAAACCATTCAAGTACTCTACCTGACAGACAAAACTTGTCTTTTAACTTAGAGAAAAGTACATTATGGTCAACTGTGTCAAATGCAGCAGACAGGTCCAGAAGAACAAGTATTATTGGCTTACCTTGATCAATTGACATCATAATATAATTTTTCACTCGAACCAAGGCTGTTTCAGTGCTGTGACTACTTTTATAGGCAGACTGTAGTGATTCATTAAGGTTATTATTGATTAAATATTTGTTTAGATGGAAAGCAACTGCCTTTTCTATAACTTTAAATAAAAATCTAAGATTTGAAACAGGTCTGTAATTGTTTAGGATATTACAGTCCATAGTGTGTTTTTTTATTAATGGTTTTACAAGGGCAGCTTTCATGGATCTTGGGAAAACACCCAGAGATAATGATTTATTAACTATATTTGTAATTGGATTTATCAGAACATCCAGACAATCTTTCACAAGCCATGTAGGCATAGGGTCAACTGCACAGAAAGCATTAGATGACTTTTTCAGCAACTGTCTGATATCAGTCTCTGTAAAAGGCTCAAATGTATTCATCATGGATATGCAGGACTCTTCTACCAATGGCTTACACTGTAATAAGGTACTGGACTGGAACCCACTATGTATATTTAATATTTTTTGACAGAAGAAGTCATTAAAACAATGGGCCATATCTTTATCTGAGTTGATATTATTTGGGAGGACAGTTTGACTTTTGTGTAATACTTTATTCACAACACTGAAAACAGTCCTTTGATTTCTCTTGGATGCTTTGATCTTTTTATTATAATATTCAGATTTAGCAGAGACAAGGGTATTTTTAACAAGAATTTTACTGACCTTGAACATTTCAAAATGAACACACAAACTGGTCCTGATCCACAGCAGCTCACAATACCTTCTGTGTCTCTTTGCAGCTTGTATGTTCCTATTATACCATGGAAGCATTGGCCTGCTTGGCATTTCCTTTGTCCTTAAAGGTCCATGTTGATCTACAATGTCTCTCAATGTATTATCATAAAGATCCACCAGATGATCCACATCATCCAGTGGATCCAATACCAGTGAAGAGACTCACAGATCAGCAAGAAAAGCCTCCTTGTCAATTGACTTATATCTTCTATATGAAATAACTTTAGCTGAAACAGATTGTTTCTGTAAAGATACATTAATGTCAACAAGGAAATGATCAGACAGCATGGAAGATACAGACACATCTTTAATCAAATTGTCATCATCACGGGAGATGACAAGATCTAAGATGTGACCATGTCTGTGTGTTCTTTCTTGGACATGCTTCCTGAGATTGGCAGATCTAAGAATGTCAGCCAGTTGTTTGGTATCTGCATTCCTCTGGCAATCCCAACGTATATTGAAATCACCTAAGATCAACGGATGACCACTGTTGGTAGCAAGAGAGTCAACAAATCCCGAAAATTCCTTGAAGAAATCTGCTGTTTTCAGGCCATTTTTCTTAGTGGGTGTAATCGGTAGATAACAGCTACACGAACACTTATCCCCCAGATATAAAAGTCAGTTACACTTCAAAGAATCACGGAGAAGAATGCCGACTCCCCCAGCTTTTTTTGTGAATCCGAGCTGCATGGTGGAATGAATATCCAGCTGAAGTCACATCACCAACAATTTTCTAGTCTGAATCATTACCAGTCAGCCAAGTCTCTGTAATGACAAAAGCATCAAGATCCATATCCTTAACAACATCAGATATTTCATCAGATTTATTACAGATCGACTGACAGTTAATAAGACCAATACTTAAATTTTGTACAGCTTGCCATTATATGGTGTTATTGGCACAGTGATTAAATTACTGGCATCAGACCCAGTCTGCTTTGGATGTTTTCCACTAAGTGGGCGCATCGCTAAGCGAATGGTATTACCACCATAGGGTCGTAATACAAGCAACTGATCTCTACTATAATTCATTATAATTATAGAAATAAAATAAGTGAAAAATTAAAAATTTAAAAAATTTAAAAAAACATACACAAGCAAAAACCGAGTTCTTATGGGAAACACTGGAGCGGGCGATAATATAGGGCGTCAAATGAGCAGTTAATAAGAAAATACAAGAAATACAAAATAACAAAATATAATCAATTAATATTAATAAAATTAAATCTATATTACATAATATGCAAAATACACCAGTTTCACTGGTGTAACTTATCTAATAGCTGAACTATCCGAGAAATATTCCGGTGCCATTACATCGAGAGACGGTCATACTTCCCGCCACCCTATGTTACCTTGTAATAAGCCCACACTCGCACCCATCTCCGTGGCCCAGCCTGTAATGTTGTTAGCCACGTACCTTTACTGCATGAGTTCAGATGCCGATTAGGATAGGTTTGAAGGGCGTTTTTATCATTCATCCACTCATTCATCTGTCCACTCACTCACTCACTCACCCACTCAACTCAATCAATCAATCAATCAAAAATTTCAAATTCAAATTTCAAATTTTTCAATTCCAATTCGCCTTTTTACTGACTCTTTTTACCTACTACTTTTTACCAAGAGTAGGTACTCTGAGTTCTCCACGTGCGTACTCGGAATACCAACTCCGAGTAGTTTATATTCCAAGTAGGATTGTCATGGAATAAATATTTCTGAATAAAAAATATGGTAAATTAATTTGTGAATTCATTTTTTTGTCGGAAACTTCAATTCCAATTCCATTTTTTTAAAATAATGAATTCCATCTCTATTTATAATTCACCATTTTACCTTGTCCCCTAAACGGGACTACTTCATCTCGAAGATGGCTTTACTCTAAAGTATATCATGTATAAGTAAGAAATTCCTGTTTATAACGGTGAAGTAATATTAACTCAAAAACGTCATCTTGACGTCGTTGAGAAACGCCGACTCACATTTACTGTGCCCTTACAACCGCCCTCTCCTCCTACCCCCCAGAATGTGGGCATTCGGCTGGTGTGTGCCCACTTGGCAGAACGTCGTCGCTCGGCGGAGATTACGTTTCCCGAGCGCGGACGGGATGTAGTTATAAGTTTTCATTGCCTTCATAGATAAAGTCAATGCGTTTAGCTTATCGCGTTCGGTGTTCGTCTTTTAGGCCCCGAGCTCGGTGTTTACAAATGGCCGACGGTGTGAAGTGTCTGCACTTACATTATTCATTAAACCCTTCAGCGTGTGTTTGTATTCCTCTAACTATAACCTATGGGTTGGTAGTGGGGGTGGGGGGGGGGAGTTGGTAGCGGGCGATAACATCGAGGCTGTGGCATGACTTCATCAGAAGCAAAAGTGGGTCTTGGCTATAATGTAAAGAGGGACTTGGAAATGCAGTGCGAGTGAGTCGACCCGGGAACTGGTTAGAGAGAGAGGCGAGTCTGGCTGGTGAGTGGGTTTTGATCGTCGTAATAGGCGCGGATATCGGTAGTTTATTTGAGAACGACTGGCGTTGAGTCGGGGAACTGGTCAAAAGTGGAAGATCGGAGTGGGGTTGATGGTTGATGGGACGTTAACGAAGATGCTGTTTGGGTGGGCTTGAGTTGGGTAGAAAGATATCAAAGTATGCTCGGAGTGATGAGGGCTGAGTGGACGGGTGAGTGGACGAGATCGTGATTGCGGGGGAGTTGAATGAAATAGAGTTGAGAACAAATAATAGTAATGGGTTATTGCGGAGGGGTTGAAATGATATGGGGGTTTGGTGGGGTATGTGTGTGTTCGTGAGTGTGTGTTCGTGAGTGTGTGTTCGTGAGTGGGTATGTGAGTGTGCGTGTGTGTATGTTCGTGTGTGTATGGGTGTTTAAGTGTTAGTGCATATATGTTTGTGTGTGAATGTGTGAGTGTGCGTGTGTATGTGCGTGTGCATGTGTATGTTCCTTTATGCATCCATGCGTCTAGGTGTGTTCTCATGCGTGTGTATGTGTGTATGTGTGTGTGTGTTTTCTCATGACCCAACTCTGTGTGTGGGTGTATGCATGTATGTATGTGTGTTTGTGTGTGTGTATGTGTGTGTGTGTGTGTGTGTGTGTGTGTGTGTGTGAATGCTGTTTCTGCGAAGTGGGTGGAATTGAATGGCTATCAGACAATAGTACATTAAGCCAGCATATTGTACTTGTTGACGAGAGGCTGGAGAATAGATCGTACTTCTGCGGAGTGTGGAATGTAAAGTTCACTGGTTGGTCGGGAGTTCAGAGAGCGGAGTGAAGAATGGAAATAAGGAACAGCGAGAGAGGGAGAGGGAGAGAGAGAGAGAGAGCACTGGAGCCGAATGGAGTGGGTCAGAGGTATACAACGCCAACCGGACCGTGGTGAATGGCTGTGTTGATATACGGTCAAGGACGTTCTGGCGAGAGGTGTCCAATCACAAGTGGCTCGGTAGTGAGAGTCACGTGAAGTCGAGAAATGGGGGGAGGGAGGATTTTGGTGTGGTGGGTGTGGGTAGTGGCGGTTATAGAGATAGACGTCGACGCACGGACAATAAGACGGCGTCGACAAACAGACGGTGATGTATACGCAAGACCCGCTTCCCGGAAAGCTAAATATCACCAAAAGGCCAGCACCGAGTGCTCATTAATGAAAATAAATATCAACGAGCGCTCGGAGAAATGCGAAAGTCGTGTTTTGCTCCCGTGGCAAGACCAGCCCCGCAAGTGTAAACAAGCGTTCATTAGGAGATACGGGAGCGTAGACGCTCCGAGCAATTAGCCGATGGGTCCCCAACGTCGCGGCTCCGTGCGTCGTAGACCCAGACTCCTCCCGCAGCAGTCGGCTACAATGCCCAGAATATGTTTATGGCACACCTTTGGGAATGGAGCTCTCTTTGTGAACCATTCCGTCCAGTTGATCGAACTCCGATATTCGCGGATGACGGCGACGACGAAATGAGGCCGTCCCGCTTCGGGATTGTCTACAAAGTCTAGCAGAGAGGGAGAAGGGTCACGATGATACATTGTCCTCTTTGATATGGTCGCAGTCATCGTATGCTGGATGAATGTCCTTACGGAGTGAGGAATGTTGCCTTGTTTGAAACAATAGTCGTCAAACCATCGCTTTCGTCATTTCGGGGGGTTCTCTGGGTTGCTGAGTTTAAGTAGTCAAACTGCATATATGTGTAAGAATTCTTATAAGAAATTAAACAATTTTCAATTTGGCACTAATGCGGGGGGTTAACAAGGCGCCATTGCTCGGTTGTTATTCACTTGGTAAGCGACTTATCCGAATATGTTCTGCTTCTAATTTCTGTTCTGCCGTCAAAGGTTTCACTAACAGCCCCCAATCTCCATATTGCTTTATCAATTGTACTGTAAACGAGTACCAGTAGGAATATGTTTGAGTAAGATAACTGAGACTCGGGAATCTGGGAGCTGGAATATTCCACATGCAGATTCTGGAAGTGTAGAAACAATAAAGACAACAAGTAAACAATGATCGGTAGATAACAGGTGAGCGCCGAAGACCAGCGAACAGTTAAATCTTTTGTGTTAAAACACAAATTTTATATTTCTATCACGTGAGATTGATCTGCCACAATGATGTGCTCTTCCCAGACAACGACCGATAGGTTTATCGGTATTTAGGTAGAGTGATAAATATCACAGGAAGGTGGCAGTTTAAAGCGAAGAAAGTAAGTTAATTCCGGAGTTTATTTTGGCGATGCGATTATTTATGAACACTGGCTCATAAGTTCGGATTTCATCTAACAGTGGAAAAAATATGATAATATGAAATATCAGTACCTCAAAGTGCACAATTACGCCACTATGTGCATATTGTATAATAATAATAATAATAATAATATGTTATAATAAACATTATTTTATAACTCAATATAATCAACAACAATCATTTCAAAATAGTAATCGATCACCATTTGTTTGGGAGTGTAGATCTTTAGAAGTGGATACGTACAGATATAGTTTTAAAGTGGCACTGAACGCCATTGTTTTCGTAAACATTCCCCGCAAATACTTTCTCAATTATCCATGGTTGACGCAAAGAATGAACGGCACTGTTTTAGCTTGGTTAGATCGCTTCTTTCAAGTCGTGCGTTTTCAGATCATGGTGTGAGAAGCCACTTTGATGGAAAGTGTCTAACACGCACATTTTCTTGCAAGAAAAGGGAGTAAAAGGCCCACCAAAAAGGAAGGAAAAACTACTTTCGCACCAAACTGGCCGAAGATTGGAGGCGAAGTACTTTATTCCTTTTTAATGGCACCATCGCACGAGACGACACGGAGGGATCGAGACGCCTGCGGCATCCAGGATCCCTCTATTGTTAATGTAAAAATGCCAATAAAGATCCAAACAGCGGTGAAGTCAGGCGTGAAACGAACGCGTACAGGAAGAACACAATCGTAGGAATGGCACGTAAAGATAATGACCGAACTCGCGTAAGAGAGACATCGGGAAGTTTGACCGTTTCTTCTGATCACTCTTAATTTCATTTGGAGTGACGCACGCCGAAATAAAAAATGACCTAATATCGTCTAAATAGATTCGGAATAGATGCCATGTTGGGCATGAAAAATCTTGCTATCAGCTTGTGGGCCCAACAATCACTCTCTAGTGTTACAATCGAGATTATAAACTCACCCCTCCTCCACGATATCCATGAGCGACGAGTGCCCTATTTCATTCGGCCATAGAATGTAGCTTAAACAAAAATAATAAGCGATAAAATGGCTATCACGGAGTACTTCAAATTTACGGTAAGGCAACATGTTTCCAAACGCCAAATACTGGCACAAATCGTGCTGATTAAAGGCGAAATATTGCTGCTGCTTTGCCAGTTTTGTGAACGCGGTAAGCTATGGTAACGAGGGGAAGTGAAATACGAAACACCCTTCAGACACAGCTGGGCCCTTTTTGGAATCCATGTGCTATCGATCTCTGGCCAACGGTGATACCAGTTTGGGCGATGGAGATGTGCTAAAGTTTATCATTACTGACAGGATATGTCATTGACAGATTACACCGTGACATCGACTTAATTTAATTTGCGCTATTTATCATTCCGTGTCATCGAAACTCGGACACTGTCCGGAGCTGAGAAGAGAACCTCTCGACGCGTGTTCCAACGCGTGGAATTCCTTTCGGCGAAAACCTCGTCCCAAAAAAACGATTTTCGCCTCCCGACCGACGTCTCTGGCCACCGTCCGGAAGTTGCCATCCAGCGAAGATGCGATATATGGAATCGACTGTATCATCGCTCCCCTATCCGGACCGCCCACTGCACATTAGCTCGTAATGAATAACCGGCCGCAACCGGCCGCCAGGAGTCGCCACCGTGAGAATCTCGTCGGTCGGCGAACAGAAGCAATCGTCGGCGCGTCGGTGGCTGGCCGATGCGTGGAGACGCGCGTATTTAGCGCCTCGCCATCGTAGCGCGGAGATGGATGGCCGACGGTCGGCCATCCATCATCGGTTTTGCGCCTCCGAAGTGAGAAGGTCTATTATCGCCCACTTTGGTCGTCATTAGATGTCCGACTGTCGTGTGCTGCGCGGTCGGTTTCCGGTAATCGAACGATAGGCGCCTCCGTCGTCGACCTGGCAAATCAATTAACCGTTTAATGTTTTAGCCGGTAATCAGCTTATCTTGATATATCGCCCATCTCATCGATGTTAGCAGATCATCATCTTCACCGTCGACGTCATCGTCAACGGCGGCGTCGAAGTGGGGTCGGGGCGGCAGTAATACATAACGATATCGTTCGAAGAACGCTCGCCGTCTGCCCGCTTTCCGTCCGTCATCGCCCACCTCCTAACACACGTTGAAGTGGACGTCTTCATCTAAAGAAGGAGGGCGCCTCCGTGTTCTAATTGGTAGCGCGTTGGATCAAAGATCGCTACCACTCGAGTTCGAATCTCGGCGTGGGAATATCTGAAGGGTGTTTCATCTTTGACTTCGCTTCATTACCTTTGGACGTCGCTCGGCCCATTTAGCCTACTGTGTGTACAAAAGTGGTCGTAAAACATTAATCATCATCATCATCATCATCTAAATAAGACGATGCTACGAAATACTGCTCCATACTTAGGAGACGAAATTCGATGAGCAATTAAAATAATCCGCTGCAGCGGTTTTGTCGCGAATTCTCTTTATATTCGATATCACTTTGGGCGAAATGAATCACTGACCAACATAATTAACTGAAATTTTCCATTGAAATCTAACACCGAAATGATGAAACTTTCGTTTTTAAACGAACTGAAAACCGATTAGGAAGTTAGTTTCCTCAAACACAACACCCACTAATGTGCCTAAATCCGGAAACATTCCACTTGCGACTATTTTCTGTCCACTTTTTCAGAAGAAAAGCAACAGCCGACAAAAAACAACCAACGATTTTAATTTATTTCAAAAATCTCCCTTTCTCGTTGTTTACTGCATGAAAGACAAATTTCAATATTCAATCAATCGGCAGGTTAATCTTCTTGTAATATATCATCGGCAACGCACAATATTTCTTCGGTCAATTGAAACAATTACTGGCAAAAGATGAAAAACTCTTAACAAATAAATTGCTTATTGAAGACGACAGTTATTGTTACGGGCGTTTTATACGTTCCATGGTCATCGTGTCGCGACCTAATTTGATATCAGACATTTATGTTTTCAAACTATTTTGGCTAGTTATCAATATACTTTTCTACTGAAGAATTATACCACTTAATGAGTAAATTTACGTATATATATATATATATATATATATATATATATATATATATATATATATATATATATATATATATATATATATATATATATATATATATAGACGTATAGTAACATGGTCATCAACATTTTGGATGACTGTAAGCGACCACAAGTAATCCTTCCGTGATATTGGCACCAACCTAGCTTGCCGCCTTAACGGCTCAGGCGTTCGATAACCTTGCATAGGTATCGATCAGGCACCGAAATAAAAGATTGGAAAATCGCCGACTTCCGTTTGGCACCATGGATCAGCCGCCGATATTCGTCTCTGAGCGCTCCTTGGAGGGCTCATCGCGGGCTAACCTGAGGTGACATCGTGTGATGGTCTATGGCTTCGGGGGTCAGGGTTTAGGGTTACAGACCTGTTGAGGGCGGAGATGCGGTTAATAAATAACAAGGATTCGGTGAGTGGAGGTAGAGGGGGTAAACCCCGGGTTATGGTGATCGGGTCGGGTGGTGACTAAGGAGACACGCAGTAAGTAGGCGTTGATGACACCCGGTACTCGGCGATGGCTCCCTCTGCCGATCCCGAAGTGCGTGCCGGCGAATAACAAACGCCGAATCAATGCCATAATGGTGATTACTAGTGGGCCGGATCCAGGCTTGGTTCAGGGGCAGTGATACCTCGGGACAATAAAGGTCGGAATGGCAGAAGATTACATTTTGTCGTACTGCTAGCTACGATTTCATTTTAAAAAGTTTGCATCTGCATACTTATAAATCAGCACCATATATATATATATATATATATATATATATATATATATATATGTGTGTGTGTGTGTGTGTGTGTGTGTGTGTGTGTGTTGTGTGTGTGTGTTCCAGCTATGTACTGGTTTAAGCGTACCAATTATAAATGGACGATATTAAATCGGTTGAGCCTTACCCAACCCTACCCCGCAAAGTTTAAACTTTTTTTAAATTTCCATACGATTGTTCACGGGTGTATAAAGTCTTCACTTCGGGGATAGTTAACTAAGAAAGCGTGTACGGTTCATTCATTAGGCAAGAAGGGCGACGGTGATTTCTCCGACGATGGTTTTAAGCAATTAGTATACGGGACGCGCGTCCCCTGCCATGGGTCATTTCCATATGGCAGATGGGGAATGTCTCTTCAATTAATTTACCGTACTAATAAACAAATTACCAGTGTCATGACGATGCCACATAACGAAGTCAAAACACATAAGGCGTCTATACCGCTTCAGTGCGGTATAATGAACCTATAGACCTAGTATATTTCAAGCTGGCGTGTCATCTCCCCGTTCGAATGCCATCATAAGTATATTTTCTTGAGCCATAATCGTCGACGGGTTTTCAAGCAAAGCAGCGACTGTCAACGTTCGGTTTAAGTATGAAGTGCGATCTTGACAGTTATGGGCGCCCAAGCTCTATATTCAGATATATTTTCTTTACCCATGCACGCACACTCACTCACACGCACACGCACACACACCCACACGCACGCACACGCGCACACACACACAATCACCCCCCCACACACACAGGCACAAACAAGCCTCCCCCAACACAGATACGAGAGAGAGAGAGAGAGAGAGAGAGAGAGAGAGAGAGAGAGAGAGAGAGAGAGAGAGAGAGAGAGACGTCTCCCTTCATAAGGAAAAGAGCAATTGGCAAGTACGGACCAGGAGTTTACATTAAGCAGATTTCCCCGATGTGCGATCAGCTTTGCACTTCGCGGTTTGACACGGATCTGGTCGGAGCTCATGGTGAACCGCTGCCAAAAATGAGGGCAGGTAGTTGGGCTGAATCTCGGATATACGACCTATTGGGGCGCCCCCAAAAAATCACTCCCATTCGATGTTGTTGGACCGTTCTTCCATCAGACAACGAATGAATATTGCCTCATATACACGACCGATTTTTCTTCTGACTGATTAGTTCAGAAGGTGGGCGTAATGCTTTGTTTTTTTGCTAATCGAATTTTCCGCCTAAAACTGTGGGTTAACAATCGCATTAGAGCCTTCTACAAAACAGGTATCCGGACTGAGAAATAGACACCCGTCTGGAAGTGGAAGGGGACTGTGTCTTCGGGAAGCCGCACAAATCTATTTTTTGTGGAAAGCCGGCTACCCATGAAGTACTAATTGAAACAATGGATGGAATATAAAAATGGCATTACTAGAATAAGTAGTAGTAGTAGTAGTAGTAGTAATAGTAATATTAGTGGTAATAATAATAATAATATCAGCTTAATAGCGATGAAGTCATGATTATTATCATCGTCATTACTATTATCGTTATCTTTTATCATGATGATATTTTTCATTATCTTCAACATCACAATCTCTATCGATATCAACTCCACTACCACCATAATTACTACCAACACCACTACTACCACGACCACCACAACTACCACAACCAAAACTACCACCAGCCCTACTACCATCATCAACATCACCATCCTCATCATTATTATCATCATCACCAACATTTTGTTCATCGTGATCCTCTTCTCCGGCGTCTTAACTAACAAATCGAAAATCGCGAATTTGTCATCTAGAAATCTCAAAAGGTCAAGAAAGGTCAATTGTTCGTTGATACAATCCTTTTCCATTACTTAACGTGCACTATTGTAAGACGACGGAGAGCCGTGTGTCAGCTAATCGTTGTCAAGGAGATTCCTTCTGGACAAGGACGAACAAAGGAGTCAATATCGGTGGTGGCTCAGTGGTTAGCGTGTCGAATTAAACGCGGGGAACACGTTCTGGCCGAGTCTACGATGTGAAATATATCACAACAAACGGTGCCAATCTTAAGCTGACATATTCTGCCATGTAATAGCCTACCCACCGACGGCTGGAGTTTTACGCTGTGGCCTCGTCCCATCTGTAATTGATGACGATCCGTTTCAAAGATGAGAGGTTTTGGAAGGTGAGCTTAGAAATAGCCCCACTGATAAGAGCGCAAACATGCAGAACACGAAGCAACTCAAAAGAGTTGACACAGGGAATATCACGTGTCGTAAATACGGAGAAACCGGTTCCAGTGTGTATTGTTTTGTGATATATATATATATATATATATATATATATATATATATATAGAGAGAGAGAGAAGAGAGAGAGAGAGAGAGAGAGAGAGATCCAGGCAAACATACAGACAGACGACAAACAGAAGGACTATACTATACTATGCTGTAAGTATATTTCAGTGATGCCATCAGTATGTAGGGAAATAAATATGGTTACGATTAAGAAACCGCCATGAGACGTTAAGTAATTGCGCACCTCCTCTTTTGTCCAAGATATCGTATAATGTGAACATATAACAGCCAACAACAGCCGATATTGCTAAAACGAGCCGCAGATGAATAAACCCGACACAAACAGTCCACATTCGTTCACTATTCATCGCGTAAGAGATCTTCCTTTCCACGATGTTCATCAGCGAAATAAATCCGCTGTCTGGCCAGTTGGGAGTACAACCTGCCATTGTACGCCGTAAATCTTGCCCGTTCACTGTACGCTGGCGTTAAGTTCACGGCGTTCAGATATAATTAAGCTGTGTCCGTAATAGGAACACGGTGTAGGATCGACCTGGCGGCGTTTATTATCTCAGAGCGCCAACAATTGGGCACCAGAGGGTAATTGGCAGTTAGAGAGTCTAATGGCATAAAGTGTTGTCTATGAGGTGAAGAAAACGACCAAACTGGGAACCGTCCGGGATCGGCGCCGGGCGGGGTGGAGAAAGGCGGAGGGGGGGGGGGTGGGTCAAGGATGATAGTTAATAAGCCAAGGTTTCGTAGGTTGAGCAGATCGTGATGGAAAATGGTCTGAGAGATGTTTGTTTCAGTGCAGACTTCGACGAAACGGTTGATGATGAAAATTATTATTAAGATGAAGATGTTGATGCCTTTGATGATGATGGGATGATGATTGTCGTTGCGATAGTGATCATAGCATCTCTTGTGAGGGTTGGACACGTGGGCAATGAGTGTGTACCGGTTAAGATACACCGATACATCACTTTCACGATGACGATGGTGATGATGCAAACGTTTAGGACCAAATACCAATTTCCGTGTTACCTTAATTTGTTACCTATGTGAGATGCTTATCTCTCGGCTTGCTGATTGGGCTATATGTTCAAGGTGCGATATCTGCCGACTGTAAAACATCCCACTTATCTAATTCCCGTTTGAGGTCATGACTTAAGAAAACCAGGTATAGGAATATGTATTTCTGATAGTCGGTAATTCATTCCATTACTAAGCTTCATATCGTTGGATGGAACCCGGTGTTGTTTTTCTCGGTAAGATGCTTTGTCCATCAGCAAAAGGCAAAACTACCTCATCTTAGAAACATATCTATCTGTATTCAACCTAGATAATAATTAGCCATCAAACAAATTTGATTCTAACCCTTTGATTTAGTTAATTTAACACTAATTTTCTATAATAAAATATTCAATTTATGTGGAACGTCGATCGATTTGTTTCTACTCTAATATATCACTCACTATGACTCGTTATGTGATTTAACTATTCTGATCAGGTTACTGTATTCTTCTCTTTCAGTAATACAGAGTTAACATCAATTACTATATACACCTAGGATAAGAAGTTTATTCATTAAATAATATATTGTATCCAAAATGCACATTATGTCCACAAAATTAGTCAAATGGCCGGTATATGGTAGAAATTATGTGTTAGTGGTTAGGAGTTTATCAGAATTTATGCCTCCACGAAGAAGAAGGACGAATGTTCAGGATTAAGTACCTTCCTAATAGAGTGTTTGGGATTAGGTTTTTGTAGAATGATAAAATTTTTATAAAGAATTATGTTTCCTAAACAGAAAAATGAACGACAATAGAGTCAAATGAAATATATATTTGTATCATATTCATATTAACGTATACAATTTTCAAACTATTAAAAGCTGAATTGCTTTGGATTGTTTGAAGACAACGAACAAAGGAACTTAAACCGAGATGACGATGTCAGATTTCTTGTATCAGCTACTCAATCTAAAATGCCTCAAAGACTAAAGGATTTAGTGATTTATGTATTAGAAACAATCTTTTGGGACAATTAAACAAACAGTTCCCTGATACTTATTTGGTGAATTTGTACAAAATAATTTGCATTTAATTAAACGAAATACAAATCTAATGTCATTTAATTAAATTATTTTTTTCTAACCCCCTTAATAAATCTCACCGGTCTCAAATTTCCGAATCGAAAATTCGGTGTCTAAAATATTTAGTTTTCCACCGGTCCAAAAATAATGTAAATTTCCCCAAGTTATACAAATTAGTTATTACTTCTTGCTTGTTACGCTATCACTGACACCTCAAAGCTTACTGGTTGACGAAAAACGTACTTGGTAGTTAATGAATATTTATATGCTGTAGGAGTTTTTCTTGGATTTAGTTCAATCCTTTGAGCAAAAAGGCAACCCGTTCCACAACCCAATTATGTAATGCAGGTACCAAGCAGCGTCACTCCAATGGCACAATTGAAAAAAATAAAATACCCATGTAGATAACAGCGAATATTAGCGACACCCGAGTTGGACAACTGCTTCTTCAAATCCCAAAAAAATGATTTCCGCCTCATACTTCACTGAGTGCTGTATTCGGTAGACGGCGTTCTTGTCGCCCCTTGCTTCGGGACACCGGTCGAAGCTCTCTGGTTAACGCCATTGTTGACGTGTCTTCGCCGTGTGCGTTCACGCTTGATTTGAACGCCTTTTGGGCAGTTATTCTTTCAATGTCCACGCCAGCTACGTGTCGAATCGCGGAGTGGAAAGCTGATGACACGTGAGGGAAATCTGTTTAATGTCGAGTCCTTGTTTGCACTCGGCATTTACTCCTTAACTTATGAAGCGAGGCGCACCTTGTTATCTCATATAAGGACGAAGTGAATGTTGACATTCGCTTCTTCGTGTGCTCAAACAGCGGAAGACGATGCCCTGTGATGGTGTCATTACGAAACGGCCACGGGCTAAGTTAGATGTATGCTGTGACAATAAGTCCTTAATGTTACCCAGAAGCAGCAAGAACGCATTAAACCGACGATTTGTCTGTCACCAGGTTTCAAACCCGGTTGAAGTGAAGTATAATAGGATTATATTGGAAATAGTTACTTGGCAGAAATATAACTTACTTGTTAACTCCAAATAATATAGATTTCAGAGATTCTGCGTCAAACTGACATCGCCTAAGTCTTAAAAAACATTGCCTTTTTCCTAATCTATGCATAACTGTTCCATTTTTCCAAATTGTTGCTAATTTTAGCCGCCAGAGTAAAGCTATATAAAAAAAGGTATAACAAAAACAAGAAAACCGTATAAATGAGTTGAACATTTTGTTTTAATATTATCTAAATTTGACACATTTTGTCCGATTTTATAAACAATAAATACAACAACAAAAAAACGAACACACTTTAAGAAACAAGAAACAAATAAAGAAGCGAAACATTTAAAGATATTTTGTCAATAATTACATACTTCTATTACTATATAAGTAATTGAATTTATGATAAGTGTTAAAATACTCAGAAATAAGAGCCCAAGAGACTTACCGCTCAATGCCTGTTCAGCTGGACAGCATACTTGAACATACTATCGTTTCTTTAATCAACTGGACTTACGTTTATTATATCTCAGCGTCAATATTGTTCCTAAATATTTCGATTGAACTAAAATTAACGCATTAATAGGCTGCAAATAATAAACTGATCAACCTTTTAATGTTTGATTCCAAGTTCTATCAATTTACGACCGGAACAAATTGTAATTATTACAATATCGGTATAATCCCTACTAACAAACATATATCAGTATTTGTTACTATGGATTTATCTTTTTTGAAATGTTACAATCTTCAAAAGAAGCTGACAATCATTTTATTTTCATAATATCTGTTCCCATACACTTATCCTTCGGTGTAATTTAAATCTTGACAAACAAACAACGACAGCTTGATGTGTGTAGAGTCATCAATCTTATATTACTCCAGAAAGTGGGATTAAGAAGCGAGATTTGTTTTCAGCAGCAAGATAGATTTTGTGAATAATCAAATCTGAAGAAATATTAAGGATTTTCATTAGAAATATCGCCGTTTAATTTCTGATTCTGTGCGCGAATTAATGCCAAAACTGCTTCCCTATAAAGGATGATTAATCGTCATAGAAATCTGCTTGGAAAAGTCGTCAAGTTATAATTATGGAATTATGCTGAAACCAAATGTCTGAACTTTGAACTTAACCAATCGCATTTAGCTTATTAAGAATGAATGTGATGAGGAAATCTAAACATTTCCTAAACTACACGGATATGTCTTTTACCAGTGAGGCCAACTGTAATAACGTCAACATCTTCTAGCGTAGTACCAATGTAAATCCAAAACGGTGTAAATATTTGCAGAGACCGCTAAAATCTCTGGTTCGGTCAACAACGAGGTTACTGTGGGAAACGACAATTTCTCAGACAAACCAGAAGATCAGATGAAACATGTCCCAAGAAAATAACGCACCACTGAGATTCGAACCCCGATCACGAGATCTGCATTGCAATGCACTATCAGTTGTATTAGAAATGTTACGAACGTTTAACCATATCAATGGTGGCCGTCAGGTAGAGAGCTCTAAAGTATGATTATGCCGGTTATTTTATTAAGCTAGAAGTATGTTTCTTTTTGGTATAACGGCCAACTTTCTATTAGTAGTTGTTGTAGAAAATGATGAAGACTTTACACTGAGGACCTATCAGCAAAATGTCTCACATATATTTAAACAATGGTAGACTGGAGTAAATATATTGATATGAGACTATCCCTTTCAGTACGATGACAAATTGTACTCAACGGAATTGGCTTAGAATACTCTCATTCGGGTTCCTCTTTGTTCTTGATGTAGAATGAAGCATATGGGTGACACGATTATAGAGACTCATTTTCAATCATATGATAGATGTAAACAAATACTAAAAACGTAAATATCGAACTTCAGAAAATACACGAAAGAAATACCCATAGAACGGTTTTTTAAAATTTGACTTGAAGCGCTTTGACAACTGATACAACACAGAATATTATAAAATGGTGGTTTTCCATTAAATGTGGTGTTAGTTTGTTTAAATGTCGTGATTTATTTTCGATGGTAATTAAAGAGAGGGTAGGGAGATAAAGTGGTGTGAGAGAAAGTGTGTGTGTGTGTGTGTGCGTGTTTGTGTGTTTGTGTGTGTGTGTGTGTGTTTGTATGTGTACCATCAACAAGTACGATTATAGTGTCCCCAGGAAGTAGAACACAATAATGCCGTTACGAATTATATTCCTCGAACTTGTCAGCGATGAACAACCGAATTATGTACCGTCAAATTCCTCACCGATGTGTACTAACGTTACTTTCTTTCCTCCAACGTTAATGATGTCACCTCGCTGCGACGTGTCTACTTTCATTTACTTTACTGCGACTTCGAATTACTTACGCACCTTTTGGTAAGGCCGCGCATTACATCGCGGCTTGGATTTGGCGTGAAATGCAATGGCTGGAAAGGAGAAACCTCTTCATTTGTATTCGTCGCATTGTCGCCTTTTTGACATCTTCGTCCAAAGTGTGCATTTCTCGACATCGAAGAGATGGCGCATCGCTGACTTCCGCCAATTATCGACAACTTCCGGTGCGTTTTGTAAGTGTTACCCGGCAAAGGAAATATGTATTATTAATTATCTATCTGATCTGGTTTCCGCATTTATCATCTATATATTTGACCAACCGCATTGTCTAAATTGATGACTTACAGCCATTGGTACGTTTGTTATAGGCCAATAAGCTATGGAAGGTACTGAGGATTGGGCGTGCACTGAAAGATGAAACACCGACCAGACCTATACCTCGTGTACAGCTCTATCATAGAGCTAATTATATGACCAACTCTGCTCGCACTTAAGCAATGAATGCGTCATGGACAAACTTTTAAGAGCGATTATCACTTCTTTAAGGTTCTTACTAGTATACTAATACTAAGATACAACTTGGATTATTCGGACAGATTTAATTTTGTGGCTGACCAAAAATATGAGCCAATTACCTATAACACTCAGATTAGTGCACAAATATTGCAAATATTGAGCCAGTATTTTAGCCAATATTTTCGGGCCATTACTCATTAATGGGCAGTAATTGGTATAAACTGATACAAAATCAAGCTAATATGTAGTATATTTCTGTTGCCTTGACTTCATCGGTGTTGGCATAATTCTAACATTTAATAAATAAAATCGATTAGCTACGCGAGGGCGCAATTTTCAATTCGTCGAGGCATAACCTAGTTTGGCAGCTATTATAATAAACATCAGTTGAAGACTTATATCAAGTGTTTATTTTATTCTCGTAGAAAGAAGTTGTTACCAATGAACGATTAGTAAATATGTTTCATAAGTTGCAACAACGAATTTAGCTCGTACTAAGTTTTTGTGTCTCAAACTATTGCTACCCAACCACGATAAGGGATTGTGAAAGGCACATTAGTTGAAGCACATTTTAGGCAAGCAAGCTCATAATAGGTATGGATGCACATGTTTTGGACAAAATATTTATACCAAATCATTATTAACTTAGATGTCTGCGATTATTAAGCACAAGGTGGGTCCCATGCAATTTAGTTGGCCTAACAACCGTTTGCTGACGCTAACTTCTGGGTGGCTCATGTCAACGAGTGACAATATTTCCTGCCTTTGAAGCGTCATTTCTTCTGTCCGGATTGGGCTTCTCCCGTTGGTTCGTTTATTTCTATCTGCCGAAGCGACCATTACAATAGACGAGAAGTATCTCAATAAATAAAATCCAAAGTTATCTGTACAGATTTAAGAACCATTGTTTGTCTAACAGAGCCTAACAAATCATGGTTGATATCCCAAAGCCTTTAATGAGCCTTGGTAAGATGCGAACCAATAGATACGGCGTCTGATGCACGGATTTTGCACAAATTTAACACTACCATCTCTCTCATCTTATCTTGTCACTCGAAACATCTAGATTACGATTCAAATCGTACGTTTCTGAAGCGTTTCTCTGGGAAGTGACATCCTGATTATAGATCCCAGGTTGGGTTTAGCTGAGTTGAGCTATCTATCCCTAACACTTATCACGCCTGAGACACATAGCTGAGGGAAGGCTGCCACGAAGGCAACACATTCCACAGACGTAGTTATGATACTGATAATAAGCCACAATCTAGAGGTTGACAGTGTAATATCAACGCCCCCCCCCCCCAGGTGTGACAGACTAAACAAAAAGCTCACTCATCCAATACCTCACTTACTTATCCTAAATATCTTTGAACCAACAAACAGCCCTTGTCCAGAATGGGTTAATAAATCTTCGGTCGTAATCCATGTGATATTACGGCTAATTCGTAGGCAGATAAAGTGTAGAAGCCATAGGTTCGAATTGACAAGAGCTGTGCACACATCTTTATACGGGATTACAAACTGCGATATAACAATAATTAAAGGAGTAGTAATGGTAATAATAATAATAATAATAATAATAATTTATAATAACTGCAAATACCATGGCGAAATCTTGTTGGAGACAAGAAATAAAAGCAAGTTTCCCAAATTACACACGGATACAGACTTCGCAGTTTTCCGTTTGCTATTGACGTTTATAAGGTTTCGAAGCAGTCATTGTATTTACTGATTACAGAACCATAAACAAACATATGTCAATCTACACAAAGTAATCAAAGTAATTTAGATAATGGGATAATGGGTTCGGACTCTAATTGCTTACTCTACTTCATATTGAAGTCTAATGCGGAGAAAATGCTACATTTAAAAAACATATATATAAACATATATACATATATATATAAAAATATATATATATATATATATATATATATATATATATATATTATATCTATGTGTTCTGTGTGCGTGTATGTGTCGCTCTGTGTATATGTGTGTGTGTGTATGTGTATGTGTATGTGTATGTGTATGTATGTGTGTGTGTGTGTGTGTGTGTGTGTGTGTGTGTGTTTTATGGTACATAGTAAGAGGCAACAGGCACAGAGCATCAACATATCTAAACCTCCTTCGAAACCTACCTCCATAAATCTAAATACAACTATACATACATTAATCTAAATATTAAATGTTCAATACCTCCACATATTGATAAATGTGTGCGTATACCTGAGCATGTGTCTGGTCTACTCATCAGCCTGTGGGAACCAGCTAATTCGCTTTTCGTACGCGACAAATATGTCACGCCCACAGGAAAGCGGCTACATGCAGGCTACGTACAAAAAGCGGAAGCACGTAAAAAACATACCATTTGATACCACAGCTCGCAGCAAACAATACGTGCGTGTGGTTCAATGGTGACTTGCTACATACATATCATAAACTATTTTGACACCACAGTTTACATTCAACAGTAATTTTCTGTGGTCCAAAAGAAACCTGTATATAAAGCATTTCGACACCTCAGATGCTGACCTCAGCTTTATTCTGGGTTCGAATAACTGAATAAATCCTACCTATATGAACCATGTATCAATACACGTCCGACTGGTCTGGCGTCGAAGTTCTTCTCTAACCTAAGTGAAAATTCAAGCCCTATATATAGCCTCAGCGTGTTAACAAACATTACAGTTTGTCCATAACAAAGAGAATGTACACTAACACAGTTTCAAGCCCTATATAGAGCCTCAGCGTGTTAACAAACATTACAGTTTGTCCACAACAAAGAGAATGCACACTAACACAGTATGGACTCACTAAAGCGATTAAACTAAAATAAAAACAAAGTAGCAATACCGCACAATGGATTATGTGTGTGTGTGTGTGTGTATGTGTGTGTGTGTGTGTGTGTGTGTGTGTGTGTGTGTGTGTGTGTGTCTTTGTGCGTGTGTCTCTGTGTGTTCAATTAGCGAGTCTTTGGTTGATTGTGCTAATTATTACCCTCATTATCATAGAACATTATTATTCGACAGAAATATTTGCTGCACATATTTGTACAATATAGTGTCATCGCTAACTCAGCTTCAAAACACACACACACACACACTAACACACACACTAACACACACACACACACAGACACGCACGCACACACACACATACACACACATATGCTTCATGTCATGTTGTATATATGTGTTTGCAGTGGGTATATATGTATGTACATGTGTGTGTCTGTTTGTCTGTGCGTATATATGTGTGTGTGTTTGTTTGTGTGTGTTTTAGCTTTGTATAATAGGGCACAGGCACAGAGAATCTCGAACCGTGAATTCAAACTCTGGACGTTTCTTCACGGGACTGAATCCAGAGTGACGACTTTTCTTGCTGAGACATGTGTAATGTCTCACCAGTCGCTTAGCCGCCAAGCAAAATCAAAATAAGAATCACCTACAGCCGTGGAGTTTTGGTATAAAACACCCAAGTCAGATCACCGCCGTAGTGAGAATGTTAACTTAATTATCTAAGCAGCCCTATTTACAGCTATTTTTCAATTGCTGTATCTTTCTTCAAAGCAATACTATATAAATTATTTAACCCAATTGTCACTGTCTTCAAAGATCAGTTTTTACAACGGGCAGGCGTCACGAAGCGACTACAATTAAAACTGTTTAGTTTAATTCCTATTAAAAGACTGACATCTGCGCTGAAGCAGACCGTATTAGCGCGTTATAGCTTCCGTACTGTTTAAACTATGTTATCATTTTCAAACCTGACCTAACGTCTGCTGTTCTAAATATTGTAGTTCTTAAATTTTATTTATGACAAGCAGATTAGAGCTAATCTTGAATGTCACAGTACAAACTGGACCTAGGAAAGATAATTCTATTCCTACATACAACCAAGGTGAATTATATATACAAGTTAATTTATTATATAAAACACACCAACCGCGCGAACTGTGTCCAACACCACCGCTCGAGATGCGATGCAGTGTTTCTATTCCCGAGACAGGAGTACATGCTTTAAGAGCGTACGGTACCTGCTACAGTCATTTAAATGCTGGATAACCAGGCCTGACACCTAAACGGCGTCCCTCCAAAGACGGAAATAGTACATGGAATATACAGCTCTAGATCAACGTTTCTTCAATGCGGGGAAAACGGGACTTTCTCAACCGCAGCATAATATGCCTTGTGATATTTGCTGGAGGGTCAAATACCTCATAAACATACAAATCCAATAAATACTATGACCTACTCGTCACTATTATAACCATTTACATCGGCGCTTTAGCAGACCGTTATGGCGGAATTGCCGTTCTATATATTAACATTTTCAAATCAGACCTAATGTCTGCTATACAAACTATAATTATAAAATGTTGTATTAATGACAAGGAAACTAAAGTGAGCCATGAATGTCATAGTGCGACTGGACATAACTGGACCTAGGAAAGATAATTATATTCCCACATACAACTATGGTGAATTTTATATACAACTAAAGTTGTTATATAAAAGACACCAACCACACGAGCTGTGTCCAATGCCAGCCCTCGAGATGCGATGCAGTGTGTGTGAGTATATATATATATATATATATATATATATATATATATATATATATATATATATATATATAAACATACACGTATATAAGGCAGCTGTAATTCCCAGTGGAAAATGTCAGCTAACAGATTATTTCTCTCTCGGAATTATAATTGATATCGATTTACCACGGCCAGATGTTGATGCCAGTGATGGTACATAAACTTATATTTACTGATGCCGCAATCAGTGTTTAGGTTAGCCTACTGCTGTTGCCGACATTAACAATCTCTCTCCGAAGAATGGCCCATTTCCACTATCTCTGCAGACATCGAAGGAATGCAATCAAAACGACCACACTCTTCCTCGTGCTCGTAACGGCTCTAACAGCGACAGTAGAACTCCTCCGACAGACGATCATCGAGGAACTGACCAGAGAGGCCGCCAACGGGATCTACTCCGATTACATCGGGGCTCTCCGGAATGCGTTTCGCTCGAACGAGACTGTAATTCTCGTCCCTTTCGATTCTGGATTTCTCGACATGACTGCGAACTTTTATATCTCTTCGATCAAGAAGCACGGCATTCGCGAGGTTCTCTTTATAGCTCTGGATCGAGAAGCCTGCTCCGGGTTGGCTGAATCGCTCCGTCCGGATCACCCGAATTGCGTGTCGTACGCCGCCGAGCCATCGTCGGAAAGAGCCGCCACCTGGGGCACGGCCGAGTTCCGACGCAAGAACATGATGAAGCGCCAGCTAATCTTGTACGCTCTTCGTGCCAGATATAACGTGCTGATGACTGACGTGGATATGGTTTTCGTGGAGAATCCGCTTCCGGATCTGCGCGATAGCTGCAAGGCTGTTAACTGCGACTTGGCAATACAGTGGGACTTGAAACACAGCAACTTTAATGGCGGCTTCATATACGCGAGACGGACGTCCGTGACTCGGTGGATCTACGAAAGGCAGCTGGAATACGACCAGAACGCGGATCGCGTGATGAACACCGAACAACAACAGCTGAACGTGGCCATTGAAGAGATACGGAGCGAACACAACTCTAGCGTGACGGTGATCCCGATGAACACGACTAAATATCCGGTGGGAAAGCCGTTTTTTCATAAGCGAAGATGTCCCCCTAGCGGTCGGCTCGACGGCGTCGTGGCGCTCCACAACAACTACCTCCGCGAGAATAACAACAAGATTTTCAGGCTCAAGGAATGTGCACTTTGGGAATACGACGGACCGGACGGCTATTACACCGACGCCAATCGCAGGTACCTCAGCTATCAGTACAATCTTAGGAACGGCAAGAAAGAGTACCAAGGTCTTCTGAACGCCTTTCTTATTGGCCAAGTTCTGAACAGAACCGTCATTCTGCCGAATAGCTTCTACCGAGAAGGCGATCTACAGACAAATCTCCTGCTGCGCGTGTATCAGAGGCTAGATATGTACTTCATACAAGACTTCAACCGATGCACGCGGGGTAACTATCGAGAGAGTTCATTTCTGAATAACAGCTTCGTCCCTGCTGAAGTTCGTAATTCTAAATCTGACCTCTACCACATTATCACGGGTTCTAAGGACGATTTCTGGATAAATGGTAGCGAGGTTAGATTACTGCGCGCCAGAGATATCGAAAAGGGACCCACAGTTGGAGAAATTCAAACTTGGTTTCAGAGGGTTCGACAGAGTGTGCTACAATTTGATACTTTATACGGCAATTTTCAGCAGTTACCTTACGAAACTTACCTCGGGGCACAATTCATGGAATTGGTACGGCCGTTAGATGGCCCGCTCAAGTTCCATAAGTACATAACAGAGGGAAAACTGCAGGCTAAGTTACGGAACGGAAAGAAGGTTTATTCAGCCTATGTCACAAAGGATACGTGATGGTTGTTGATCACCTCTTACAGTATTTCTTCTCGACAATTTTCCATAACTGATTTGAATATAAATGCATTTCGTTTTCTTAATGTAAGGTTCATTGATGTAAGCACCAAATGTTAGATGCATACGTGTTGTCAGTTAGTGGGTGGGTGGTTTGTTTAGCATCGGCGCTGGTCATACTTGGGACATGTCCGATTTCCTGGTGAAACATCCCATAAATACTAGCATGTAGAGTCGATTTTAAGTTGGAACTTGTGTAGCTCAGTACTCTAACAGCTGTGCTATCGTAGCATTCTGTTGAACATATAACACGCTTA
Organism: Paralvinella palmiformis; assembly: GCA_025642065.1. Classification (NCBI taxonomy): domain Eukaryota; kingdom Metazoa; phylum Annelida; class Polychaeta; order Terebellida; family Alvinellidae; genus Paralvinella; species Paralvinella palmiformis. The sequence goes on along the minus strand of JAODUP010000331.1, from coordinate 165,671 downwards.
TACAATTTTATGACGAACATCTCGTAGCCGATTGGTCCGAAGTTCACACTGTAATCAGATTGTAATATACCCTACTCAGAAGTCCATTTATGTTAATTACTTCATTAAGGATAGTAACATCCATGACGCTAAATCATCACCATTAAGTCAATAAAAGTCAATATAAAGGAATAAATTGTTTATTATAACCGATGATGTACTAACACAGCCTCAGCTTTTATGTGGGGTGAGGGCAGTAGCTCTAAGCGTTCGTCATTGGCATTCCGATAGCGCAATGGTTAGGGCATTGCTGATACAAAGCTGCAAGGTGTCGGTCCGGTTCCCACCCGTATCTATGTTGGTGAGATATTCTACTAGCAGACTCGCTCTTCGAATATATGCTTCGGGTATGAGCATCACCATGGCTCGCTCGCTCGCTCCCTCGCTCACTCACTCACTCTAAACTTCTGCCATTTCATTTTACCATAAGCTGCCACCAAATGATGACCACACTGGCGGTTCATTAGATGTCCTCGCGTCATTCAGTGAAGTGGTCGTCCTTTCTGTCAGTAATTATTATTACTAATTAAATAAGCGGCGTATTCGCCACAATTCCGACGATCATCAACGCCATTTATGCGCCTTTATCTTACCAATTTCCAGCTTCCGGTGTTTCGCCTTCGGGATTCGTTTTCGTCGTCTTAATGACGAAGAAAGCCATCCAAGTAATCGTCTCTCGTCGCCAACTGTTCACGTCCACGTACATGATTCATGATGGTCGGCCCGGTTTGTTGTCGAGAAGCTCCCCACCTCTCGGCTCTTCTCGGGGGCAGCATCTTCGTGGTCTCCCGTCAAATACCATGAAAGATTAAAGAATCTCTTACCGGCATCCGAAATCTGGTCGTACGTCCTTAGAAAGGCGAACATCCGATGGATGGTTGGGCATCTGAATTATCGCAATTCTCGCAACGAAGAACTGAATTCGCCGGTTCAATCTCCGCGGATATGACAGGGAGGGCCTCTTTTGGATGCCTGAAGAACGAATAGTTTGGTGATTTCGTGTAAGTGCATGAGTGAGAGAATTAATGAAGGTACGTTTGAGCGAGTGAGCCAGTGAGTCAGTGGATGAGTTAGTGAGTGAGTGAGTGAGTGAATCAGTCAGTCAGTCAGTCGATCAGTAAGTCAGTCAATCAGTTAATGAAATATTCGGCACTGATCATACTTGGAACGATGTTGTTGTTCTTCGAAACAGGCAAATACACTTGTTTTCGATCCCACAACCAGGATAGTATCCAGTGCAGAGCGACATCAATACTACTACAAAGGCCACCGAACTATCCCCCTACAAACTGAAGGCAGAACAGTCGATAGTTCCCCAGCCTCCCCGCTCTCACCTTCAACCATTGCGTCACGTGATGACGGTGGGGTCAAGAATGACGTCGACGGAGGTTATACCCTCAGAAATGCGGCCAAGTCGACGGTGACAGTGTCAGAACATTATTGTCGTCTATCGTTATCTGTGGAAGAGATTCCTTTTGTCAAACTGTCCAGGTTCCCCGCCATCGAATATGACTGATGGCTAGGGAGGATCGGTACGGAGGTTATGTAATAATACAAAGGTATTATTATCTCTGATAATACAACTGTAATATATGGCAACGGTTAATGGCTTTTAGCACTGAGAGAAAACCCAAACAGGCCATTGGCTTGTTTTGCACTTTGTGCAATAAATACACATGTTAAGTTACCTAGTGTTCTGATAGTGTATATTATTATGTATATATATATATATATATATATATATATATATATATATATATATATATATATATATATATATATATATATATATATATATATATATATATATTTTTTATATATATATTGTGTGTGTGTATGTGTATATATATATATATATATATATATATATATATATATATATATATAATATACATATATATATACAAATCATATATATATATATCGCATAAAAAACTTAAATGCCTTTAAAAATCTAGTTTATCTTTTGCCATGCTACCAATCTTGTAATTGTATGCTAGAATTCCTTTGTAATGTTTGAAATTTAATATTTAGATGTGTGTTTCTGTGTGTGTACGTCTTTTTATGCCTACATGTTTTATATATATATATATATATATATATATATATATATATATAGAGAGAGAGAGAGAGAGAGAGAGAACGATAAGTGGGTGAATCAGTGAGTGAGTGAATTGATTGCTTAACCTGAATCACAAGTAACATTGAGATTCGAACCAGAAACCGAAGAAACACAGCAGAGAAAGCCATTAACTGCATTATGCAATCGATTGAATATCACTCTAGGTACATGAACTCCCAATGACCAAGAAAACGGCAGTCGTTAAACTCCATAGTTAATTAGTTTAATGAGAGTCACAAATTGTTGTTGTTATTGTTGTTGTTCTTCTTCGGGGGCACATCCGTGGTCTAGTTGGTTGCCTGTTGGACCACAGATCACTACCACCCGTGTTCGAATCTTGGCGTAGGCATATCTGAACAGTGTTTCATCTTTGACTTCGCTTCATTACCTTTGGAGGTCGCTCGGCCCATTTAGCCTACCAGGTGCACAACAGTGGCCGTGAAACAATCAATCATCATCATCATCATCATCTAATTCTTCTTCCGTTTATTATGTGAACGGTAATCCACTGAACGCTACACATCCCTATCATTATAACATATTGGAAGTCCATACACAACTGATCGTAAATACTTCAGCAACAACAGCAATGGCTACTCCTGACTGAATGAATGAATATTTAGCATCGCATAGTTTATTTGCCTATTGCCACAAGAAAGACACAGCAAGTACATTATAAATTTTAATATCTGCACTCACGAATAATAATAATAATAATAATAATAATAATAATAAAATTACAAATGGGGCTAATTGCTTTTAACCCTACACGCAGCAAAAAATATACAGATTAGTTAATTTAAACGAAGGGTGAAAAAGTTGGTTGGAACAATGTAATGTTTGTTATCTTTGAGCTAATTGTCAAACATTGGTGAAAAATACTAGCCAGTGATTAGCCAATCAGCTAATCGTCGGCATGCAATAAACCAATCATATCCGTTGTATGACCAGGAAGAGACGGATCCTGAACTGCGTCATCAATATGGACCGCGGCGGGGTGAGGGGTGGTGCGTCGGAAGAGACGACTGAAACCCCTCGTTCCAATGGGGGACATTTAGCTCGGCGGAGATAATATTGGCCGATAGGGCGGCGCCACGTCTGTGGGCAACAAGCGAACCGTAATCCGGAAAGCCAGCACAGATCATGGCGAGAGATAGGGTTTGTCGGCCATGGCGGTGTTTCGCTTTGATATGGCTCCATTCATCATTATTCGGTATAAATAACGGTGGGCCATCCCGCAAATTGATGTATCTATGTCCGCTATTGTCGTCGGTCGGAGCACAATCAACATCATCAATCTCTCCATTAGCGGCATGCCTGTTGACATGAGAGGAAATGACCTAAAGATAGCCGATTGGCCTGTATACCACGTGACGTCCGAACGCCAGTATTCGTACGGCGGTTACCTGATATCAATTCCGAGCGAATAAATTGGTGTAAACTTGACCGTAGATGTAATTGAATGCCGTGGGAAACTGCTTATTATCTGTGAATGCTGCTATTAAATGTCGTGCGTAAACAAACAGAACTGAGTTAGCGTTGATCTTCCTGAAGCAGAATCCTGCCTATCAAATTTAGCTGAAGCAAGTTTTTGTAAAATCCACACAATATAGCAAATACTTGACGAATACGAACACTTACTCAACTAATAACTAACAGACAACGTGGGCGCTCTATTTGTGTGCAAGTATCATGGTACGATAGCGAACACTGGACTTATAAGTGGTACAACGGATGGACGAAAACGGTACATTGCGACATGATCTCTCCGTTTGGCCAACATTTATTGACATAAGCTAAACATCAGCAAAGCCATATTCTTACAAAAAGTCGTTGTCAACGTTATGAATTAATTGTTTTGTTCAGTTTCCTTCAAGCCGCTCATTGACCACACAAAGCGGTGCTGCTTTTCTTATTTGACGACAAAAAAGAAGAAGCAGGAACACCACACAACAACGACAATGAAGCTTGACTGGGTTGTTAACGCAATTATCTTCGTAACGAATACCAAGGACAAAGCGCGTTAATTGAAAGCCCATTTCAAGCAGCGCCGATTGCACATCGTCCGTCCGCGGCCAAGTCGTCATTGAGTCCCCATTGCGCGTTACGGCCGCTAATGGGCTTCCGTTGCTCGTGCGGTGAAATCGAGTGTGAGCTGGGATCCCTGAAGCAACGGAGGCGAATCTCGAGCGTACAATGGCGCGAACGTCGTCGCAAATCAGCCAGGAAGCGCCATTTGTCATCCAGCTTTCAGGAAACGGCCAGATCCGATGGCGTCCCTGGTGACTGGTCTTTCTATAATAGCATTACCAGTTTTTGTTCGCTTCCCGCGCCGGGATGCATTCAACCGCCCCCCTTCTCTTTTTATAGGCGCTCAATGGACGGCCGATATAAATTTGAATATATCGATTCGGGGTCCTCTCTACGATTCAAGCAGCCACAATGCGGTGCTCTCTTGCAGAAATTGCGGATAATTACCCGCCTCTAAGCGACCTATTAAGCTTTGGTGGCTCCAGCCTGCCTTCGGTAAACACTGCCGACTCGGTGCCTGACCTAGGCGAGCGGAACCGCTTAATAATATCGGCGAGGCATGATGAATGGACTCGGACGAGAGACATCGGCTTCTTGTCCTGACGTCGGCTGGCATTCTCGCATCATGCGAGCGGCTAATTACCGCCGTATGGTGGCGACGCAAAGACGTCAATCGTCGAGCGGAATTTCATCATCGCTATGAATATTTCATCGTCTAATGGTAATAATTGTCGTAATTTGCTCGGTGAGAAACAATCCACCTGAGTCGAGCCCGTCTTACACCGACACCACTGAGAATGAAAACCTCATAGTTGCTCGTTCTGTTTGATATGTTGTCATAGAAACTAGAATAGCGGATGTCAGACATGTACATTTTGTTGGAGCATTATTATCATCATAACTATAATTATTATTATTAATATTAAAAGTAATTCTTTTAAATATATGTTATTTTTGGGAATGGCTTTTTGAATATGGTTCGCGCGTTCTCATCAGCATTTAATGCAATTAACTCCACATAACCACAGGTGGCATATAATTGGACAGCGCGTGCTCGAAACCTGACCCTCGTCTTGGTACATTTTGAGTGGCATGATGCACTCAAGTCCTTTTATGACCCGTGCTGCGTGCCATGCAGGTTGAGACCCACGTTACCGTCACTAGCCATTACCGCTGAAGTTGTCTTTTCGCAATGCATTACGCCGACATCAATACGTGCTTCTGTGTCATTTCTCGATGAAACTCAGTACCTCTTACTCACAAACTACATCTAGTTTTGCTTGTTTGTATTTCTTTGTTCTGTTTCTGTCCCTTTGTGTCCTTGCAATATATCCAGTCTAAAATAAAGATGAACTAATCTATTTTCACATTTTGTCTTTTGAAGTGGAAAATTGTATTTTCGACAATAGTACACAATTGTTGTGGGCGTTTAAAGATATGCATAATTGCCGTATGACTGCAATTGTTTTGGGGGGAAATTATATTTTTTGCTAAATATTTTGCAAAAATATACATCTTCGTGTGATACAACTATGAAACCCGAGAGCATGGTCTGCTAAAAAATATGTATTTCTGGCTATCTACATTGACCAGTTGCAACGCCTCCACGTAGCCAGTCAGTGCCATAGACAAGCGTTTTGGAATTGTTCAGCAAAATACCTACTGATTGCAGCCGACAAACTCTGTTTCCTTTCCTGGATAACTGGTTATTAAGTGGTTTAAATACTTCATTATCAAGAATAACTGGTTTGGTTAACCTCTAGGCTGTTCACACATAGGATACATGTTTAATAGCAGATTGTCTGGGGAAACATTCAACAAGCACAGTTATGATTCGAAATTGATGCTACAACCTGGAGGCTTGCGCCGTAATGCTCTAACAACTTCGCCATATGAATGTCGTACTCTAGTATAAAAAGACCTGGTCACCATAAAATTTATCTTGATGGGATACCTCACGGGAAACCTCACGAGGAAGATTCTACTCATTGATTATTATGGAGAATTGAGCCTGGATTGGACATCGAATCACCTAAGACGACTGGGAAGATGGCCTAGTTAGAATTCTTTAACGTAATGACGAGGCCGCTGGTATCCAGTAGGGAAACTGGCCGGTGTCTGCGTAACCATTGCAGATCTATGCTACCACTGAATGGCAAATATTTTCAACACCAATATTTTACGATAAAACAGTATTATTACTATCCCGATGAACACTGAAGAATATTCTTGCATCAAAAGGAGCAATGCAAGCTTGCACAGGTCGGCAGTTAATGTGGAATGTTTTTGAATGTGGATTGAATTCACTCGTCGACTTTCCTCTAGTGTGAACCATATTCAAAAAATGGCTCGCAGTAAGACTAATACTATTATTCAGCTTATAAACCCGACAGGATACTGAATTACATTAAATAATGGTCATATGGAGTAATCTAAAATCTCAGTTTTGATGCATTATACACATTGTATGCATGTATCATTGTGTGTTTGTATGATAATGTGTACAGTGTGCGAAACTAACTTATTGCCTTACTGGACCTGCAGGTCTAGTAAAACTGTTTAACACTAGACTGGCTGTGTTGACACTTGACCGAATGAGCGCAAAAGTTAACTATTTCAGACCTCCATGAAAATTAAACATGAGTTGATCACTGAGTTAATTACGCGGTAATGTTTGCAATGCACCAATACACGTTAAACCAATTCTTTGGTTGTCAATATCCTTTTCTGATTTATCCCGTAGTTTCACCATATTGTTTTCTTTGTATGAAATACATTGATTTAAAAATGTTAAAACATTTTAAGTATCATAATTGTAACTGACAATGGTTCAATAAAACGGCGCGTACACGTTCGTACGTACGCGGAGTTGTCTCCTGGCAGCATTCAATAACCTTATATGGAAGCATCATAAATATTCGGTACTATCCTTTGTCTCTTAATAAACTCCGACGTACCTTTTCTCGGTGAAATACTGTCATTCATAAGTTGTTTGTGACGTCATCACTTTCCGTTTGCATTTACTGATCATACGTGTATATACTATCACATAATTAATTATCCAGATATCTGCCAGCTCAAACTGATCCATAAAATACAAAACTTATTGCGACGTTTCCACCCACACAACCAATTTATGTATTATTTAAATTTCTGTACAGTTGGCTCTTCACTCATTTTACAAATTTCCATATTTTTAACAAAAAACATTCGTACAATGAATTGACTAGAATACAATTACATACACTATGACGATTGAATATAACACCTGTGGACTATATGTAACATCCGTGTTTGCAAGTTTTAGAATATGATACATCACTTTGTGTTTGTTACATTCGTACAATGAATTACAAAAATGCAATTACATACACTGTTTTGTATTTATTGAAACAACATGTATTTATAGTAAAAGCTCACATATGCATAATCAAACATTTTGTATATTGGCTAAATGTCCCCCCCCCCTTCCCCAAATAATGGCGTATTATTGTTGGCTAAGTGTCCGTTAGCTAAGTGTCCGTTGGCTAAATATCCCGGATTCAGGCATAACATATTTGCCTTCGTTTCAAAGGGTAATCTGCATAATGTAGATCAGCTCAATTTGGCGATTTCGTCATTTTGAACATATTGATGAAAGCAAAAACTGGCGAATTTTGGTCTGTCATTTATGGTTTTCTGTGCCAGCCACGTTTTGTTTGGAAATTCCCCCCCCCCCCATCCACCCACAGACAGAAAGACACACACACACACACACACACACACACACACACACACACTCTTTGCTTTCTTTTCTAGGCAATTCGGGGAAAACCACATTTCAAAGCACACCGTTATTCACCAGCTATAACCGAACCTGAAGCAGACTAGATCATTGGCCTTTATGTAATGAGTAATTCCATTCTAAGCATATATGAACTAGTAATTGATAAACCGTTGCCATGATTGAATGACAACAAAGATAACTGATATGCGACCTATAAAGACAAATTTCAATTAACACGATGAGAACGCTACACCAAACTGTATATAGGGGGTGGAAAATATAATGTTTTCATATTATTTTTCTGTTCTCAGCACGAATATAAATTAGAACGAATAAAGGCACGCAAAATAAATGCCTGGTATAGTAATCAAGTCAGTGACTCCTTGAAATCCAATCGCAAAATTGTAGACATTCAACTCAGTCTCTTGTCCTTGGTTATTTGATGGGTAGTTGTTACAGTTAGCCTGTTGCTCTATACTCATTTTTATTGTTTTTCCATTAAAATCGACACTAGACCGGCTGGTCGAGTACAAAATGGCACTTTGATATTTTTTTAAAAAACCGGACCTTTTTTTGGAAAACCCCAGGGTTCCCCCGGGGGGCCCCCCGGAGTGGTCGAGCATTAATGTCGCACACTGTGTGTATGTATTATTATGGTTATGAAAACCCGAACAATAACTAACTGATAACCCTATGAATATATATTCATAGGAATTTTGTTTATACGACATATAGATTAAAGGTATCTGAATACTTCTTATTCATTCAACATTTGCAGCAAATTAAGAGAACAAACAAGGAATTATTGAAACATAAAATGTGTCAGTTAGTTTCTTAACGATTTGTCGCATTAACCATTTATGTTCTCGTTGGCAGTGCCGTTTGACCAACTTTCTGCCAACAATTTAAAATCACTTCAATATCGTGGCAAAGTTTGAAGTATTTCCTCCATCTTTGCTCTTTCAGCGGGAGTGACGATAGCTTCAGATGCTATGATGGAATAATGGATATTCTGACACCAAAGATTTCTATATTGTATATGTTCTTTCTATCGTTTAAGATTGAGATGTTGTACATCAAATGACTCCAGCGTGGAAGATGATGCACATAAAAGAAAATAAACATGTTGAGTTTAGTACTAGAAATACTACCTTACAACTGGAGCAGTGGAAAAGAAGCAAATTCGTTTTGTAAATATATGTCAAAATTGCTTTAAATGGCACGCCTCGAAGGAGACATGAAATATGTTTTATTGCTGAGCATGCGCAGGAAAACAGATCCCAAGATGTAGTTCAGCTTATAAAGTCGTTATGGAGATAGATGTTAGTTCCGACGAAGCTCCACCAATTAACTTTCCTTTTTCAATATTTTTGTTTTAGAAACATTACGCCATATGAATCTATCAAGTTTGTGTAGAAGTTCCAATACACGCGTTTTCTTCTTTGCTGGATAAAAAGCTACCCGCAGTTGATATCATCATACAAATGATCATTAAATATTCAAATGAACTTTCTCCGGTATCTGCAGCCATACCACAGAAAGCGATACTTTTTCGGTTAATAGTTTATCATATCTTAAGAGAATGAATTTATATCCTGATCACGTCTGTAACAATGCCAAAAAGAAAAGAAAAAACATCACGCTTATATACCTGGATCAATTTCTTTATCTGTCCAATGAACAGCTAAATCTCATCGATTTTACTAAAGGTAGATCTTATTATTTTAATTTCACGAAAGGCGATTTGCGATGAACATATTTTGCGAACACCCGAAGATGGATATGGTCTTCTAGTCCTCTCAGAATAATAGTTCCTATATCTGCCTACAGATGGCGGATTGGTAGTTGAAGTCGTCAATAAGAATGCATTCACATGTCCATTACGAATCGATTTACACTATTGCTTTATCACTGCTTATATTATTCATTGCCACCAACAGGTAAGCCATATTATTTACAAGGCTGATATGAATTATTTTAGCAAGATCCGGCAAAACTCCGTATTGCGCTGGGACTTTCTTCCGCATTTGTTTGGAAGCTGTACACAATCTCGTCGCACTTCCAGAACACTCGGAGTTGATTCGGAATTAATGAATCCACAGACTATTTGGGTGAATATATCTTTAACGTCCTTTAAACACTTCAGTTGGGAATGCTACATGTACATCAAGGTGGCAGATAAAATTTAAAAAGTCTGAAAAAGAGCAAGTACGTTCAAGGAATAGACTGAAATCGTACATCTCAGCGAAGTTAATTTCATTGGCCTTTCTTGCCAGTTTTTGGTATATAAAAGAACACGCTAATTCACTTCGTAAAATATACGACAGTAATATGCATGAGCAAAGAAGCAACTTTTCAGTCTAGTTTGTTCGATCTACACTCAGGCGACGTTGAAAATAAGATTTAGTTTTTCCCCATATTTATCACACAGTGAATTGTGTACTCCTGAGACACTACACTTATCGCTTCTTCTAGATTAATGTCTCCGACGAATTGTCCCGATCTTGTATAAGCAATTTATGGTTTTCTGTGCCAGCCACGTTTTGTTTGGAAATTACCCCCCCCCCCCATCCACCCACAGACAGAAAGACACACACACACACACACACACACACACACACACACACACACACACACACACACACACACACATACACACACAACACACACACACACACACACACACACACACACAAACACATATACACACACACACACACACACATACATACACACACACACACACACACACACAAATACTCAGTTTGAGAGAATGACAGAGAGAGAGAGAGAGAGAGAGAGAGAGAGAGAGAGAGAGAGAGAGAGAGAGAGAGAGAGAGAGAGAGAGAGAGAGAGAGAGAGAGAGAGAGAGAGAGAGAGAGAGAGAGAGAGAGAGAGAGAGAGAGAGAGAGAGAGAGAGAGAGAGAGAGAGAGAGAGAGAGAGAGAGAGAGAGAGAGAGAGAGAGAGAGAGAGAGAGAGAGAGAGAGAGAGAGAGAGAGAGAGAGAGAGAGAGAGAGAGAGAGAGAGAGAGAGAGAGAGACATCCCAATGGATTGTTTTAACCAGCCATCCTGTAGTAATGTAAAATACGATCGGCTGACACACAAAAGTGCCATAGTAATGGGCCGGATGCGGCGTTACAAACTGGCGTTGTCAGACATCAAAGCGACATGCTAGAACCATATTTATATCGTTCTTCTTTCTAATCTGATTTCACTTAAGCGTTTCAATGAGCGCCGCCTGATGAATCATCTCCAACACGGCAAACGTGCCTTTGGCCTGATCTCCGACGGCTTTAACTAACGGCCCATATCTGATAGGAACCGCAACCGGAGGCCATTAGACGGGAATCGGGGATGTCGCGGCTAGGCGCACTCGTTGTTTGGATGGAAAATGGAATCGGTTAACGGGAACTGGAGCCCGAACGACGGAATTAAGGCATTCCGCATTCATGGTCTGTGGGATTAGCGTATGGCGTGGACGTAAATTATTTACATCTGAATCAAGGTAGCCTTGAGTATGACATGTTGGTGTCACGATCGGGTTGGATCTGGTAGATATTGGAACAGGAATGAGTCTACTACACGATATTTGTCATTGTATGACTGCCGTTCGTGGTGGTTAGGAGGGGGGTTCTTTCTTCAATCTGTTGGTCGAAGGTCACATGAATGTATGATTAATGGATGAATGGATGGATGGATTGACGGATGGATGGGCGGATGGATGGATGCATGCACACACGCGTGGTTGGATGGATGGACGAATGGATGGACGGATTGAAGGATGAATGAATGAGATGAGTAGACATGGACAGATGTTGTGCTTGATTTGTTTAAACTCGGTGCTGAAATTCCAGTGATATGTTGCCGAATGTCTACTTCTTCGCGACAACGAGATGATCAAACCAAACCAATTTATTGTTGGAATTACACATCCCACAGGTACAGTTAACGATGGGATTCTGTGATATGACCTGGAGCTATGTGGAAGAGTGTTATAATGGAGTCAAAGAGAAAGGGGGAGGGGTAAATTACATATGTTTGTATGTATGTATGTATGTATGTATGTATGTATGTATGTATGTATGTATGTATGTATGTATGTATGTATGTATGTATGTATGTATGTATAATTGGATGGATGGATGGATGGATGGATGGTTGGATGGATGGATGGATGGATGGATGTATAGGTGGGCGGATGGATCAATCGAGTGACCAAGTGATTTAATTTGATTCGATAGTTAATTTCCTCTCCATATATAGAAAGATCAATATGATAATAAATTAACAACAATGAACAAGTAAAATGAATTACACAAACATTGGAACAAAATCAAGTTTACACATCACACAGACTGAATGTCGAGTTTAGCCTAAACATATATAACATATCAAAGACGGGAAATACATCATACATCGTTTGTATATATTATTTAATTTTTATACATATTTTCTATATATATATATATATATATATATATATATATATATATATATATATATATATATATATATATATATATCAGTTAGTAGCTTTCTGTTTAGAGTTTGTCTTCTCGATCTGTAGAATCCAGAGTTATCACGAACTCTACGCTCTGTACCCTATTTCGATTTACTGGTTTATAAATGAATAATATCAACAGAAATACGTTTCGTCTCATTAAGATTCCGGTAATTAAACCGTCCAGGTGAAAGGTCAGCAAAGTGTTGATGTATTCGGTTTGATGATCTCCGAATTAGTAGATCAGCATTTTACCATCAAGCAAATACATGAATATAAATAGAACATAAACCCTTCAGTAAATCATACGCGTCATCTCAACAAAAGATAATTTGATGCTATCTAATTAGATATTTTGGGACAAAACTTCGGGTTCACTGGTGTTACTTGGGTACTCGCTTGGCAAAGGTAAAGTGTACAGCCGCTGGGCTTGGTCGTTTTATTTATCCAGGGTGTAACCTATTGCGTCCATGCCCCAAAAGTGGCCAAATAAAATAATCGGTCACTCATTCGCTGACTCACTCATTCGCCGGCTCAATACCGTGAACAAATACCACCAAATGCACATTTTTCAACAACAGTCTGATAATTGCCAACCTTGTCTCTACTGTTTAAGCATGATATCCTTTTGTTTGCTACAATCCGTCTATCATTAATGCCAATCATGACAACTATTAACCCAAAATGTTTTCAGGAATACTTCAGAAGAGTAACAACTTACAATTACAAGATTAAGCATCGAAATTACTCCCCCCGCCCCAGCCCCAAACGAACACAATCAATCAGAGAAGGATGGTAACAAATTCGATATTGACTCGTATCAAAAAGATCAGAGCTAACTGTTAAAGAGCGAGCCTTAACGTTCGACGTTCTACCATTAATGACATACAACTGAATTTGTTGACCTTTAATATAAGTCATCTACCAAGTCATGATGTATATTCCTTCTGGTAATTTTCAGGAGATGGTATTTTGAAGCGGCACCAATTAGATTCTGTTTGCATTGGCGACGTTTTGAAGCCGATGGCTCAGCTAAAACCGTGTTTCCTTCCGAATCTGAGAAGTTTCATCCAACGTAACTAAATGCAGAACCATCCCCCTCGCTCCCCACCACCGCAGTTATTGTGAAGAACAGTTACGTTGTGTCCTATCTAGAACCAGAAAACACCGACGAGGATTAACAAACGAGCGCTAACCCACTCTCAATGGATAAAAACGACAGCGCAGTACAACAATATAACGCTATCCAAGGCTAATGAATTTGCCGTTCATTAACTGGAGCACTTAGCCCTTGAGAGGGAAAACATTCCGAATTCGAGCAACCGGCGTTCTGTCGCCGTAGACGACGTGCGCCCATTGATCGGACGGAAACCCTGGCGTATTGATCCCTGGCGAACGTCTGTTTACCGTGGGCGGGAAGTGTCTGGAACAAAACAAATGTCTATCCCGATCTTCTACTTCCAAAGCCCATTAGACGAACCATTCAGAGAAGGGATAAACGTTACGTTGTCTACCTGAGAGAGAGAGAGAGAGAGAGAGAGAGAGAGAGAGAGAGAGAGAGAGAGAGCATCGAACCAGCGACGTCAAGGTGATGGATTGGCTTCTAAACGAGCTCTTGTTCCCTCTTCTCACACATGATGTCCGCCGACTGTCATGCAAACGGCCAATTAGATCCCCATCTACCTGGCGCATCGAATGCGGCGCCTATACGGCACGTGTCCATGGTTATCAATTGGAATATTTGATTGTGGGAACCCGCACTGGGCCTACGATCCCCAGTTCCGTATAATCGTTTCGGTCATCCGAGCGGAAGGCTTTTTGTTTTCAGTCCGAATTGAGTGAAACCGGATCAGTTTGGTTTGTGGGATCTTTGAGAAAAGATTAGTTGGTGAAAAATAATGAAGAGTTTCTAGGCTTTAGCGCTTGATTTTGACCTTAGTTTCGCAGCAAGGCGTACACGTTTTTGAATTGTGAATGAATTGATGAATGAATGAAGGAATGAATAAATAAATAAATTACTCAACGAATCTATGAATATATCACTGAATGAATAAATAATTCAATAAATAAATATGTTCATAACATTTTAATACGTTCTGTATTACGAACTGATCTTTAATTTCGCAATAAGGCGTATACGAGTTGAATGAATAAATAAGCCAATAGACAAATAAAACAAAGCAATTTTGTAGGTCTTAGCTAGAAATAAATATACCAAAATACTTATATAGATGCCTGTTATAATGGTTCTGACAACTTCAGGATTAGTGTGGTCTTAGTTGTCTGCCCTTTCGGCATAATAATTTAAAAAAACCCCTCAACTAAACAGTTAAATAACTAATTGTGACGCGTCCATTCTGTTGCATTCGTTATTGAGCCATAAAATAAAGGTGACCGACAATTTGTCTAATCGAGTCACTTGAGTAATCCGGCCAGAATTGTTGGTCTGATTAAGCATAATGATGGATTACCGAGGCGTAATTCAGTAGGTTGTGCTGAACGGTGATGAAGTAGTATGTGGATTATGTGCCTTTATACGGCGGGTACAAAACGTATACCTTCTGACGCGTTTATGGTGCTGGCTGATTATGTATGCCAATATCGATGGGGAGTGGGTCGTTGCGAATAAACGGCTCAGGTCGTTTGTGTCTAAGGGGTGTTTCATCGTTTAGTATCAGGCTGCGGCATGATCAATTGACATTTCCAGGGAGCAGCCTGTTGGCCATATGCTCGTGTTATATAACTGAACGGAGAGATTAATCACACTAATCATCCACTTTATCATTCAATCCTTAGCTCACTTATTCACCATGAAAGGTTTATTTGGCATTTCTTTGGAATGATAGATTCGATGAAGAAAATAAATGTTTATAATACGCACTATGGATAAGACACGCGCGCACACACACGCACAGCCCCCCCCACATACACACACACACACACACACACACACACACATGCACTCATGCTTATATACAATTCTGTGAGAAATATGTGGGAATATAATTATCTTTCCTAGGTCTAGTTATATCCAGTCTGTACTATGGCATTCAACGCTAGTTCTAGTCTGCTTGACATAAATACGATTTAAACACGTTATTATAATATTTGTTTAAATAGCACACATTAGGTCTGGTATGAATATGTTAACATATAGTTTTAACCGTACCAAAGCTAAGAGACTATTTCGCTCTGCCTTAGCGCAAATGTCTTTTCTTTAATAGCAATTAAGCTATCAGTTTTAATAGTAGTCGCTTCGTGACGCCTGCTGGTTGTATAAACTGATATTTGAAGACAATGACAATTGGATTAAATAGCTTATATA
Organism: Paralvinella palmiformis; assembly: GCA_025642065.1. Classification (NCBI taxonomy): domain Eukaryota; kingdom Metazoa; phylum Annelida; class Polychaeta; order Terebellida; family Alvinellidae; genus Paralvinella; species Paralvinella palmiformis. The sequence goes on along the minus strand of JAODUP010000331.1, from coordinate 149,885 downwards.
TAGTATTGCTTTGAAGAAAGATACTGCAATTGAAAAATAGCTATAAATAGGGCTGCTTAGATAATTAAAATAATAATGAGTTCCGGTGTCCTAGCGGTTTAGTACCCGGCACTTGGTGCTAACGGTCACAGGTTCGAACCCCGTAAGAGGTGGAAATGTTTCCAGAGATTAATCTTTCAGCTCACAACATCGTGAGTGGCTGAAAACGTTAAATGGCGCTGTCGTCTCCACTGAATTATTTAAAATAAAGGGGAACGTTAAAAACCCCTGAGGACTTAAAACACTCGGGCATTGAACATTCTCAGGTTATTTTGGCTCCATCTGTCCCTACTGCTCCCCTGTGAGTGGTAGGGGAGGAAGTTTCTCAAACACTCCAATATAGAGGTTGTGCCGAATAAGCGACAGCCTGGGGATTCTCTCCGAACAACAAAACAATTAAAATAAACATTCTTACAAGTGTGGTGATCTTACTTGGGTGTTTAATGGGTCGCCACTCTGGCTTCAGTCCCCTAAAGAATCGTCTAGAGTTTGAATTTACGTTTCAAGATTTATTTTTAGATTAATGTATGTATAGTTGGATTTTTATTTAGATTAGGTAGGTCTCGAAGGATGTTTAGATATGTTGATGTTCTGTGTTCCCTCTTTATATGTACCCTAAAACTCTTGCCAGACATCTTATCTATTTCCATCCAGATTCCTTATTACATCAATGTAAGAAACTTATATTGTTAGTACAACATGATTGAGACTATTAGCTTTGCTAAGTATAATGTAGAATCTATATTGTTGTCCTCTTATGTGGTCTGGCGAAACGACCTATTAATTCATACAATGATGCTTGATTGATTTATACTCCTGGAGTCGTTTGTTACTCAAGCAGGCATCTCCATGGGTATTAAGCTGCGGACAGAGTTTTTTCCCATATTATGAGTAACTAGGTTACACTGATATAGGAAATTTGTTAAATGTATAGCTATTATAATCCCGACGTGTCATTCGCAGTATCTGAGATCTGCCTGAAATCCGCTGTTCTCGACCATGGGTCAAATTAGATCAAGTGGATAGGCGCTTTAATTTAGATCCCACCAAACCTAACTGCATATACTTAGGGACTCTAAATTAGGCGTGAATGAACGTTCACTTAGTGATGAACGGAAACGTATGAGGGTTAGTTGTTAGGTTCGAGTAAATCATAGTATTTACTCAGGTTTGAGACGGTATTTCGTTCTAGTCCAGTAATAATCCACTGTGCGGTATTGCTACTTTGCTTTTATTTTAGTTAAATCACTTCAGTGAGTCCATATTGAGTTAGTGTACATTCTTTTGTGGTGAACAAACTGTAGTGTTTGTTAACATACCGAGGGTATATAAAAGACTTGACTTTTCACTTAGGTTAGAGAAGAACTTCGACGCCAGACTAATCGGACGTGTACCGATATATATGGTTCATATAGGTAGGATTTATTTAGTTATTCGAACACAGAATACAGCTGATGTCAGCATCAGAGGTGTCGAAATGTTTTATATACAGGTTTCTTTTGGACCACAGAACATTCCTGTTGAATGTAAACTGTGGTGTCAAAATAGTTATATGTATGTAGCAAGTCACCATTGAACCACACGCACGTGTTGTTTGCTGCGAGCTGTGGTATCAAATGGTATGTTTTACGTGCTTCCGCTTTTTGTACGTAGCCTGCATGTAGCCGCTTTCCTGTGGGCGTGACATATTTGTCGCGCACGAAAAGCGAATTAGCTGGGTCCCACAGGCTGATGAGAGACCAGACACATGCTTAGCTATACGCACACATCTATCAATAAATGGAGGTATGGAATATTTTATTTTTATATTAATGTATGTATAGTTGTATTTGTATTTAGATTTATGGAGGGAGGTCTCGAAGGATGTTTAGATATGTTGATGCTCTGTGCCTGTTGCCTCTTTATATGTATCCTAAAACGCACATTGCCCTTGCCAGACATCTTATCTATTTCCATCCAGATTCCTTATTACACCAATGTAAGAAAGTTATGTCGTTATTACAACATACTTGAGTCTATTAGCTTTGTTATGTATAATTTAGAATCTATATTGTTGTCCTCTTATGTGGTCTGGCGAAACGACCTATTAATTCATAAAATGCTGCTTGATGGATTTATATTCCTGGAATCGTTTGTTACTCCGGCACGCATCTCCATGGGTATTAAGCTGCGGACAGGGTATTTTCCCATATTATGAGTAATTAGCTTACACTGATATAGGAATTTTTAAATGTATAGCTATTATAATCCCGACGTGTCATTCGCAGTATCGGAGATCTGCCTGAAATCCGCTGTTCTCGACCATGGGTCAAATAGATCAAGTGGATAGGCGCTTTAATTTAGATCCCACCACACCTAACTGCATATACTTAGGGACGCTAAATTAAGCGTGAATGAACGTTCCCTTAGTGATGAACGGAAACGTATGAGGGTTAGCTGTTAGGTTCGAGTAAATCATATTATTTACTCAGGTTTGAGACGATATTTCGTTCTAGTCCAGTAATAATCCATTGTGCGGTATTGCTACTTTGTTTATATTTTAGTTAAATCGCTTCAGTGAGTCCATACTGAGTTATTGTACATTCTCTTTGTTATGAACAAACTGTAATGTTTGTTAACATGCTGAGGGTATATAAAAGGCTTAAATTTTCACTTAGGTTAGAGAAGAACTTCGACGCCAGATTATTCGGACGTGTATTAATACATGGTTCATATAGGTAGGATTTATTTAGTTATTCGAACCCAGAATAAAGCTGATGCCACCATCTGAGGTGTCGAATTGTTTTATATACAGGTTTCTTTTGGACCACAGAAAATTCCTGTTGAATGTAAACTGTGGTGTCAAAATAGTTATGATATGTATGTAGCAAGTCACCATTGAACCATACGCACGTATTGTTTGCTGCGAGCTGTGGTATCAAATGGTATGTTTTTACGTGCTTCCGCTTTTTGTACGTAGCCTGCATGTAGCCGCTTTTTTGATGAGTAGACCAGACACATGCTTAGGTATACGCACACATCTATCAATATTTGGAGGTATGGAACATTATTTGTTTAGATTAATATATGTATAGTTGTATTTGTATTTAGATTTATGGAGGTAAGTCTCGAAGGATGTTTAGATATGTTGATGCTCTGTGCCTGTTGCCTCTGTATATGTACCCTAAAACACACACAGATACACACACACACACGCGCGCACACACATACACACACATATATACACACACACACTCACATTACACACACACACACACTCACATTACACACACACACACACACACACACACACACACACACACACACACACACACACACACACACACACATATATATATATATATATATATATATATAAATAAACAAATATATACATATATAAATATATATAAGCAGACACACATTAACACAGACACACACAAGCGCACATGCACACACATTCCGACCCCCAAATATTAATTAATGATGACAATCAATAATCTTTCCAGGTATGAGACGCCGAATCCGATATCTTGCACCGATTGGACTAGATTGAACTTCGTAAAGTAAACGGAACCGCAAACGTTCTACGATTTCGTTGATCGGAATTCGTTGACATAATGTCAACACTCATGAACGAAACAGAAAACTCTGTAGGAGACTAGAGTATCAATATGTAATTATAATAAAACATTGAAGATATCAGCTGGAGAATGGTGATAGCCTACATAGAGACGACTAGTTGATACAGTACGTGTTGAATAAACTACCGCTTGTAGGTGATAAACAACTTTTACACAGAAGTGTTCCGAGAAATGGTAAAGAGTCATGTAACACGACATGATCAATGATGGCATGGAGAGATAACATTTATTTTCAATATATTATATAATACTACAGCTACACACAAATAATGCAAACCGAGAGACTAGAATAGCTGAAGTTCTCTTCCCTTTGGCCTTCTATGTGTAGATAATAGGTCACGACAAATGGGCAACGAAGTGGCAAAACTGCAATGATAACAATTTCCTCAACAACAACAACAATAACAACAATAGTAATTCCATCTTCATTATCATCAACAACAACAAAAGATAGTTTTCACTTTTTCTTATGATCGTGATAGCTAACACCCCCCGGGATATTTACACATAACACACGGGGTCGTCATGGCACCGGATATGTCGTTCTTCCTGATGTCTCCTAGCCTTAAGCAAGTGGCAGATACAATGCAGGTTCAATGTATGTTTGTGTTCGCACATTTCGTCATTAATTCATGACAACAATGGCCTAGATAGTTAGTTCTGGAGACCAATTATCTGACGTCACCTGACGTAAACAGCGGCTGAGTGACATCGAAGTGAAACGTGAAACACAGACAGCTGTCAAGGGAAGGTAGTCGATATCACGAGGGGACGAGGAAAGACACATTTAGGGGTCGTCGTCGATTAGAATAACATCGCTTGAACGTCGTCGTAACACTTGAACTGACCATCCACTTCGAGGTATTTTTCCCTTCCCCAAAAATGACAGTGAATGTATATGTACAAAATTAGTACCACCATCGTACAAAGGCCAAAGAGGAAGACATTGTTGCCCAATAAAAAGACACTGAACGTACAAAACAAGTATCACCATCTTACAACGGCAAAAGAAGAAGATATTGCTGTCCAATAAAAAGACATTGAACGTACAAAACATGTAACACCATCGTACAAAGGCCACAGAAGATATTGTTGCCCAATAAAAAAGACATTGAACGTACACAACATGTACCACCATCGTACAAAGGCCACAGAAGAAGACACTGTTACCAGACATGACACGAATGTTTTGTTTCTCCGCTATGAAAGGTGAACTCATTTCTCTAATTGGTTTTTGGCGTCCTGTTTCGGGTTACAGCCTCTAGGGCGTTTGATGCCGATAATCGGCTCTCTTTATCAACCTGGATGACGCGGGAGGGTAGCTTCATGAAATGTAGTTGATGACTTAGTCTTAAATACACACACCTCGCTAGGCTAAAATGCTAAAGTTCTTAGATTAGCGCTACTGGATTCGGCTACTATTGATTTCTGCGAAAATAATAAAATTGAAGAAATTAATTCAAACCATTTTCTGTTAGTAGAGTAATAACTTGGCCAATAGCACTTGGTAGTCATTTGAAACGTACTCACCCAGTCGCTCACTAGCTGGTTCACTCAATTATTTACTATCTCACTCACACACTCCCTCACTCACTGACCAATATCTAAAATATATATAGATTTCTAAGATAATGCTATTTTTGATGATGACGATGAAGATGATGATAGTAATAACAACAACAACAATACTACTACTACTGCTACCACTACTACTACTACTACTACTACTACTACTAATAATAATAATAATAATAACAAAAATATTAATAATAACAGCAACAGCAATAATGAAATAGCGACAACTAAAAATGCAAATTTCTTAGATTAGGAAAAGCTGAATAAGCCTGAAGCATGATGACGTCACAAACCAAAACAAACCAGCCGCGCTTTGCATTGTGGGATTTATAGGGGGTCCGCTGAGCGATAATACCAGAATATTCCGGCCATTTTAACCTTAAACGTTAACGTTCCGGATCTGTTATAATCATGCCAAAAACTAACTTCTGCGTACCGTTTAACTCTGCTTCGACACCGAAAAGGTCGGCACTGTTGAAAAATTGTATTCCAAAACTGAAAATTAGATTATAACTATATGCTAATCGTCCGTCATTGCTAATTTATAAATGATAGTAAAGTGTGGTATTCAACATTGTAAACCATAGTACAATAATACTCACTGCACATAAAAAAGACTGTTAAAATGTGGTGTTCGATAGTAAATCACACTAACATTATATTTAACGAAAAGAAGAAAAGTATAGAGTCCAGTATATTGGTAAATTTAATTTATTACTTATGGATATAATAATAGTATGGTAAATTACACTTTATTTAGCAATATTATTATGTACGATCTGATGGATAATAATATTGGTAAATTACACTTTATTTGCGCCTTTCACTCTTTCAGTCAATCCTTACACTGACACTAATTATAAAAATTTGACTCGTAGATTGCCATTTCGAATTAAAACTACCCAACGCTTTCTCAGCGTTTCATCCCGCGGCCAACACATGCCAACTTAAATGTTTATATCGCTTACTAGTGGCATGACAATACGGTACGCAGGAGTTAGTTTTTGGCATGATTATAACAGATCCGGAACATTGACGTTTAAGGTTAAAATGACGGGATTATCACGGTATTATCGCTCAGCGGACCCCCTATAAATCCCGCAATGCAAAGCACGCCTGGTTTGTTTTGGTTTTTGACGTCATCATGCAATGGGTCTATTCGCTGATAATTTCTATACAGAATATTTATCGTTATTATAATTTTATTAAAAATATTCAAAAGTGCTACGAATCAAACTCCCCCCCCCCCCCTGTTAATAGAGTAAATCATACGGCGCCTAAATTTTGATATGATCCCCACTTCCGGTACCCACTACCCAAACAGAATTTTAAAAACTGGAACTTAAAAGCGAGGCAATTCTATAACAAATCACGTATCAGGATAGCCATATTTTGCCGCTTATGTTAACGATTAGCGGTAATTGTCACAATCTTCCGCATGCAGCCAACGATCCAATTGTCTCGCCATGGCAGATCCCTATCACGGCCTATGGCGGTGTTGTTGATTAGAGAAGGGGGTTAGCTGTTTGTCATTCAGACGCCGTACTCCAGATTGCGGTCAGACGGCGAGGAACGATGACTCCTGCGATAACAACGGGATTCGGACTGAGATCCGCTCTCTCTCTCTCTCTCTCTCTCTCTCTCTCTATCCTGGGTCTTTTCTGGGCAATCTTGGATGCGGTGAGGCGTGACAATTTTACGGAAATCGCCGATTTTCGAAATCAGTCGTAATGACCCCTGACTGGGTAAACGATCTTGGCAAGATAAACAACCACCACATGTTGTTCATTGGTAGTCAAATCTCTCTCTCTCTCTCACACACACACACACACACACACACACACACACACACACACACACACACACACACACACACACACACACACACACACACACACACACACACACACACACACACTGTCTCCCCCTCTCTCACTCACTCACTCACTCACTCTCTCTTTCTCTCTCACTCACACTCTCTCTCTTCGACACCTCAGTACTGAGAGCATTGAGCTTCAGCTTTTCAAGTTGTCGGTTGGAATCCGAAATCACTCACTCGCTCACTCATTCACTCACTCCTCTCACCCTCACACCCTCCATCCCCTCTCACTCACTCTCCCTCTCCCGTACCCTTTCTAGTCTAAGCGAAGAATGGCCATCGCTGCATAAATTCCGTAGAAACAAGGTCGATATGAATTTTCAGTAAACATCTCATGACAAATAGGTATAATAATCGGCTAAACATGACAATTAGTTAAAATACTTGATTAAATACCACAGTCAGCTATAATTCTTGATTGAGTACCACAGTATCTGATCAGGGCTTGCACGATATTTCATTCCAGTTCAATATATTTACAATATTCTCGTTCAATTATCAGTTAGTTCTTTGTGAGTTCACCACTTAGTAGTTTAGACTATTATTTCGGCCCAGTACGGGTAGTACATAGATTAATCGAATGTTTTAGTAACCTGTCCTTGTTATATTTATGTTTTATCAGTATGTTAGAGCCGAACATCCAAAGTGACCGAGCGCTTCCTTTAGCCTTGACGCTGATCACAGTTGATACATTTGGTCAAGAGGCGACTCCGTAGGGCAACATAGAACAAAACCGATGCTAATACTTCATAGTAACAAAGGTACGGTACTGTCTATATGGTAAAGCCTGAGCACATTTCAAAGCTTTCTATAAAACTACAGAGTAACAAAGGCGCCGTACAGAGTGCTTGAAACGGGCCTAGAATTTATCAGGCTAACATACTAGAATTGTGATTAATGTATTCCAACCATGGGTAATCGACAGAGAGAGAGATAGAGAGAGAGAGAGAGAGAGAGAGAGAAAGAGAGAGAGAGAGGGGCGGTTTGAAGTGTCGAAGCGGTTCGCGGATCTCAAATGATAGGTATCGTTTATGTCAGTGTACATCTTAAGCATATGTTGGTTTGGTGATGCTTATTGAAATTTATTATATATATATATATATATATATATATATATATATATATATATATATATATATATATCAACTGATTGAATGATTAAAGATCAATTAAATAGATAACTAAAATACATAATCAATCGATCAGTTAGCCAATCAGTCATTCTTGTTCCTCTTTCAATCATACATTCAGCAGAACACATATTTCAAAAGTAAGTATACAAACCAGTTAGTGAGTGAGACAGTTACTCATATAGCGATCGGTTAGTCAGTTAGTCAGTCAGTCAGCCACTTGGCCATCCATCCTCCGATCACTCATTCCTCGTATCACTGACTGACTGACTGACTGACTTACTAATTGACTGACTAACTCACTTATTCACTCACTGACTGACTCACCGACCGATTTATATTGAATGAATGCAGTTAATCAGAACGGGTTTCCCATACACATATATCACCGAGACGAAGGTCAAGCGGGTCATATTTACATTATCAATAATGACGAAAGCTATTTGGCGCCCGATGAAAGCCAGAATTGAGCGATGAATAATGGATTAAATACGGCGATAAAACAGACGCAGAGACGTTAGAACGACTCGAAAGGAAAGACTTACGCCCATCCACTTGGCTATTAATGGCTAAGTGGATGCTAAATAACAAAGATCTCCGCACTCCTAGAGTTGGCACGGATTTTCGGCGCGCTTCGAAGTAGGAAGTCATAACTCGCCGTGTCAGCCTAACTGAATGTCGGCAAAGTACCCTAATAAAACGACACAAGGTGTAGAATGCAGTTCTTTATTAACTTTCGTGGCGTTATGATCATCTGTATACGACGACATTATGATTCCAGACGGCGACTATCCAATTTCGACAAATGACCCCGCAACGGAGGGGGGTTTCCGTGATGCTTTTAGTTGGAAACTGCGTTTGGAACTTTTGTATTCCGAGCTCGATTTCAAGTGTGGCCCGGGTGTCTGGAGTGTTTCATCCGCTAATGAAGCGTGTCGGATTGATTACACCAAGTGTATAAAGTGAGTAAGTGGTTTGGTGAGTCAGTGATTGCTCGAATAACCCAGTAAATCATCGAGTGACTGAATGAGTCAGAGAGTGAGTGAGTGCTTCACAGCGGCGTTGGTCAAGCGTATGATATATGTCCGAGAGGAGACTTCCTCGGTGGCTGATTTCATCGGATGGAACAACCCAGAGACTTGGATACTGTTTGGAATACAATCCTTATCTGGAGGTGTGAAGAGCCACACTTTTCTAACTCCTATACTTCGTCACTCCACAAATACAAGTTCCAGGTAAGACAGGTATCGAGTCTAGAGGAAGTAATCGTAGTGGCATACACAGAGATCTGGACATTAACAACAAAGATGGAAAACAAATTGTCTGCAACACAACACAACATGAGACGAAATGTGCTCAACATCACTTATAAAGACTGGAAAACTAACAAGTGGGTGAGGGACCAAACTAAATTGATGGACATTATGGAAATAATTAAAAACGGAAAATGGACATGGGCAGGTCACATCAGCCGCAGAACGGATACTAGATGGAGTGCAGCACTGACAGTTTGGACACCCATTGGTGGCAAAAGAAATCGATAAAGGCAACGAAAAAGGTGAAAAGGTGAACTGCAGCAGTACTGGGGCAATGTCAACTGATACATGAGATCAAGAAACCGAGACCTTTGGAGGCAACACGCTAAGACGTTCGTACTGCAGTTGACTGACCATGGCTGAAGATGATGATAAACATTATTCGCCTTATACATTCAGCTGATTCTGTGCCTATTTAGTCTGCAGAGGAGTGTCAGTATGTTTTTACGGACCTGTTAACAGCATAAGGAATCAGACATTGCATGTGAGTGTGTTCCAGAGATCTATGAAAGCCGCTTCTCTAAAACTGTAAACTGCATCTCACCTGGCCGAAAGTTTAATCGAGAATCTTCGGAAAACTCCGGAATGTGACGTCATCTTTCCTAAACAAAGACCCCAAACACTCCTTGAACCCTGTTTAACCTGTGTTGCGTGTTCCGTATTGTCTTCATTAAATATAAAAAATGGCGTTTTGTATCGCATACAATTACGCAAAGAAACATACAGCAAATACCAACGATTTTATGCTACGTGTAAGTGCCGCCATAACCCGGCCCTAAAGAATCCCCCCTTCCCCAAATATTACAAGTCAAAATGGCTAGAAAGACACCGACAGCGGCACACCCCTGTATAGACTATGCCACATATGCGAGAGCCCCATGCATCCACCAGACACCCGTGTAGAGACAATTACCACCTTATTTTAAATGAAGTTATGCGATTGGAGGATGAAAATACTCGCATTCAGGCCCAGTGTGCTGACATATCAATTAAGCGTAAACCAAGTAAAAGTAACAAATAGACACCAATCCAACTTTTGTTGTAGACCCGGCACCGGTGGCTGCTCTGGGTCCACATAGGTACTTGCTGCAGCTAATTCCTCACAATTAATACTGTGTGTGACCCTTTTCGCCAGTGGTTCAAAACTGTAGGGCATGATATCCTTGAGAATGTCAAAACTTCCTTCGGAATCTGACATATTGTCTGTCAACCGGTCAGAACTTTATAAACAAAGTTATGGGGCGCCTCCGTGGTCTAGCGGTAGCGTGTTGGACCACAGATCACTACCACCCGTGTTCGAATCCCGGCGTGGGCGTATCTGAAGGTTGTTTCGTCTTTCACTTCGTCTCATTACCTTTGGAGGTCGCTCGACCCATTTAGCCTACCTTGTGCACAAAAGTGGCCGTAAAACATCAATCATCATCATCATCATTATAAACGAAGTTCTGGCACAACGTGATGTTTGGCAAAGATGACGTCACACAATAATCCCGAGATAGAGTAGCTGGTGGTTAGAATTCTTTAAGTGTGGTAGTGCATCTGGTAGGGAATTAAATAATTTGTTGTTACGTTATATTTACTTCGAAATGTGAAATTTCTTTTCCGGTCACCTTAAAAGAATAATTATTTTAATGAGATTATTGTTATCATCATCATCATCATCAGTGGCATCGTCATCAACATCTTTATCATAACAAGCAGCTTGATCATCATCGTCAGCAGCAGCAACAACATCATCATCACGGCTCATCAAAGTCTGTCACTTGCGATAAAGTTTGGTTAACTGGTCTGATCATAGTTATATCAGACATATATGATATCTAATTAATTCACTAGTTTATAGAATAATTTCATATATTCTCTAGCTGAGCCATGATTATCAATCAAAAACTCGATTACCGCCAAGGTCAACTTTAAAAAAGGAATACTAAGAATACTCCTAGAACCGGGACAGTCAGGAAGTTGCTTAGACTAGAGTAAATCATTGTACATATTCTGACACTTAAACCGACTCATACAGCTACTCGTTTCATGAATGCTTGACTCACAGGCTAACCTACTGAGTGACTCGTTGACTGACTCATTGATTAACACCTATAATGATTTTATTGATTTAGTGACTACAACGCGTATACAACTAATGACGTCCAACGGGACTCCTTCAATAACGACGTTACACGTATATTATTATACAATAGATTGATTTCATTTCCATCTTCATCAGAACATCTGCTCCAGTTTCAGCGAGACGGAATATCAAACTTTGTCTAAAGCTTGTTTCAAGTCGTTGATGATATCACTGACATCCTCTAGGCCAACACTGTAAGTGAAATGTGATTGGTTATATATATATATATATATATATATATATATATATATATATATATATATATATATATATATATATATATATATATATATATATATATGGGTGTGTGGGTGTGTGTGTATTAAAACAGGTTACCTAAGTCTAATCAATCCAGGTGATATCATTGATCTCTCTCTATCTGTATCTTTCATAAACATTGATCCGTGTGTCATTGTGGCCGGATGTTCAATAAGACTTTCTACGCCACCTAGCGATACGGCAAACTGGATAAGTCGTACATTCTACGAATATAAATGATACGTGGATGTAATTACTATATTATGTCTAAGTCAAAGCCTGTAACATAGCTACTGAACATAATTATTTGATACTTTTGCAATACTCGTGCAGAAATTGAATGGTGAATCAAGGACAAATTGACAAAAGAGATGTTCCACAATCTTGTATGTATCATATTAGTCAAACCTAATTGTCAAAATCTATTCATTAAGTGTAGATTATTATTTGCCAGCTAGGAAAGTAAAAGCTTTCCTTATTTAATATAATTAATGCACCGTTATTATTTTCCATTGCATGTAAAAATTGTTTCTTTCAAATATACATATTGCATAGCTGATATAATGAACAATGTTCAATCAGATCTGCTAGAGTTTGAATGTCTGGTCGTGTGATACAAGGTAAATGGAGACAGATAACATTTCTCTTGACCAGGTCAAGATAGATAACAGTTATCAAACCCTATATGAATGGATGGATTATTTGGATGACAATAGGGATGCGCCACTTGAACACGGTAATCAAAAGTGTAAATATTATGAACTTAGATGCATTCCATAATCTTTTATGTGCTTCACATAACCAATAACTTATATTTGAGTGCGGGATTTGGGGCTGATAGAGACCCCCAGCGTTCTTTCTGGATATCATAATATTATCACGCGATGTAGAAACGATGAAGATTTATAAATGACTAAATTAATTTTAATGTTAGTGGAGATTTGATTGTATTCATTCCACATGCTTATGAATCACTATATATCGAAGTGGAAAATAAATATCATGAGAAAATAATTGCTGGCATCATTTATAGACTTCAGACCACACCACTTGCTGATACTAATGTGTTTTCCCCCCACTCTATTCGATATTATGTTAAATATAAATTCTGAAGATAAATCGGGCTTGATTCTTGGAACTAATGATAAAACTAGCTTCTACGTTAATGGTATTTTATCTCACAAACAACCAGAGTAGTAACCCACACGTCAGCTATTCTGATAGATCATATCTATTTATATCTGATTAGCAAGGACATACTATCAGGTATTACTTTGCATGATGTGGCGGATCATTTAGGTATGTACCTTATTTATATGTTCTATGGTATTCTAGTTTGGGAAAACGCCAATTCATCAATCCTCCAAAAATTGTATTTACAGAAAAGGGCAATTCTAATTATTATTAATGCAGGTTTTAGCCATCATGCGGATCCTTTATTCAAAAACTGCGGAATCTTCAAATTAAGTACCATGTATTAATTAACAATACCAAGTAGGCTTATTCATAGACGAATTTGGTTCTAAAACGTCTTCGAAGATATGTTCCGTTTCAATATCTGATCGCGTAATTAATGAAACTCGATGTAACTCTGCACTATCTAACAAGTTATCTTCATTTAATTTTCCTATTACATGGACCAATGGAAATCATACTCTTTTCACTTATAAATGAAGATCACAACCAAGAAACCTCCGAAAATTACATCTAAGCCACCTACTGAGCTTAAAATGCAACACCCCTTATTGTAGTCAGTGTACACACTTTAGTTAAACATCGGATTCCTTGGTATCTGGTCTTCATATTTCCATATGTATCAATGACACACGCCCAGACTTGGAAATACACTAACAGCATTATTTTGAGTTGACTAATTTATTTATGATTAGATAGGAGTCAATGGTAAGACACCTTAGCTGTATTGGCCGCCTCAATCTCTCTATATATATTATACATGGTAAAATAGTATTTTTGTCGACATTATAATTGAGAAATTGGAAACCCATATTTATTTTATTAAACCGTGTCCCGAGTCTGCTTAATAATTCGAAATATATGACAGTACCCCATGTGTTAGGATAGAATTGGTCATAAAAAGTAACAAATGCTGTTTTGAGGGCTTGTCACCTTTCCAAGTAGTGTAAAGATGTGGAACAGGAGATTCAGAATATACTTTCCAGACGTCATCACGCAGCTGGCTTATGTAAAGCCTAATCCAGGTTGATGGCCACATTATTTTATAATATACCCTATGACATCAACAAGTGCTTTCTCTGCTTGAGAACACATGAATAAGGGTAATATCGCACAATTTAGAAAAGACAATCAAAATGTTTTTTTATATTCTTTTAGATGACGTAATATACTATTTTACATCCAGACAGAGCGAGAGATTATGGCAATACTGATAATGCTGATACCGCTGTGTTGCCTAACAAAATGCCCCTTCTCAATTATTCATACACTGCTCACGCTTTCAAACATAGCAACTATACTGGTCATTAAATGGGGGTTTAATCCTATGTTTGAATTATGTGGGTTATTTATGATAGGAACTTGGTTTCGATTAAATAACTGATCAAGTCTTATTTGATGGTAGATTTGGAATAGTATTGGGATACATTCTGATTGTGATTAACTTTCTATTTCTCTCTAACGAAGTACCATTTAAGTTTCGACATATTCTTGCTTGCCATCTAGTGTGTTTCGCTTTCAGTATGGAAGCATAACATGATTTATATTGAAACAGTTTCGCTTTCGCTATGTGTAATTAATGAAACTCAAATAATGGCTGTGAATTGAGATAAAAGTAATAGGATTTATATTATGGGTAGAGTCATGTGTGATGGATAAAAACGGCCACAAGAAATCGTGTTTGTTTAAATAAATATTAACCTTTCAATTAGATATATCAACTACTTGACAAATTGGATGATTAGCGGCCGTTGGTAATCAACGAACAATCTTTAGTTCAAATAATTGAGTTCAAACAAACACAACGTTATATCCGCTTCCGCGATATACTAAAGCTCTTGACAACAGAAAAAGACTGCACACACACACACACACATACACACACACACACACACACACACACACACACACACACATATATATATATATATATATATATATAATAGTAACATCGCCAAAGAGAACAATGAGAACGGATTGCCACCCATTATAACACCCTCTTTTTAACATCCCTCTTTCTTGTTATTCAGTTATCACCAACAAATAGCAGGTCCCAATCTGCCATGTCCCTCTTTATATCACCAATCACACGCTGAATAAAAGTATCCCATAAAAATAATTACTCAACTGAAAACACAAAGCCATTTCCAAGTTTACTACACAAAGATAATATCGGTGGTATTTTTCAAAAGGTTCGTTGTCACATACATTTACAGGTGTCACTCCTATGGCTTTTAATTATCCTCCAATGTAAACGCATGATTGGCTCCACTCACGCGATGGTTAAAATAATCATATGATTAATGGATAGATTTGTTGAATTGCAATCATTACTCAATTTGTATTGTTTGCAAATCGTTTCAATGCCACACGTTTATTGAAATAGGTGATTGCACTGGCGAGACTTGTGTAATATATTTCACATCTTGTTAAAAAGCATAACAGGCTTATACCGTGACAACTAACTAGAGAAATACAGGAGATCGTTGTGACGTTTTAATATCTTACCCTTATATGAAACCATCATGGCCAAAAGTTAAGCATCATTTCAAATAATATGTGGTAACGTCGAAACATGTCCTACTAATGTCCTACGTATGAGTGAATATGAGATTCAAATTTGCCAAATAACATAAAGATGCTAACTTGGGGCATTGTTATGTCGCTTGACTACATCGCTCTTTATTATTTCCCAGAATCCATACATACAACTCGGACGCCTCCATCTGTGAATCGACCGTGCGACAGACTACAAGTAAATGGGGCTTCAAATCACGGTCAATATATTAATGGAATTTTAGATTCCACTCCACATCTCAATTTCGGACACTGGTTCCCATTTAGCCTACCACTTGGTTAAGTTTCCCTAAAACAACACCAACGCTTAACGCATGCCGTGTATTAAGTACGTACCTCTAGTACCGACCTGGCAGCATTGAAGTCACCTTCATCTCAATGCCACCATTCCACCAAACATCTTCATCTGTTTCTTGGCTACTTCGTATCCTTTGTCAGTGGCCAGTCCGGGATAATAGACTTTGTTGACTTTCTGATGACTGGCCAAAAACTCGGCTACTTTCTCCGCATTGCGACAGTGACGCTCCATTCTCAGGGGAAGAGTTTTGACACCGCGCAGCAACAGCGAAGCGTCGTGGGGCGACTGAGTGGAAATATATTGGGCAATTTAATAATAAGAAACGTTTTAAAGTAAGGATGTATATATTAGTGGTCAATAAGTGTTTCGATGCGGGTTAGGCGGGTAGAATTTCACACGCGCATACTCATATACGAACAGAGACAGGCACCTATATACAAAGATGGAAGGATAAATTAGGATACAGAAAGACAAACATTCCACACACACACACGCACACTTACACACTCACACACACTCACACACAGGTATATTGCCTTCACAGTGCATCGAACAAAATCAATATAATCATACTGTTAAGTCTTACCAGAACAGTGCCCAATGTTGTCCTACACACATTTAGTTTTTGCCATTGTTCCAGTGTTCTAGTGCTAGCCACACCGGCCAAGACATCACTGTGTCCCGATAGATATTTCGTTCTGAAAATAGGTAACGAAGTCTCCATAAATCTGGCACTCGTTGGCAATTTTAAGCTTAAGCCTAATGAAACATTTGCCCAAATGCACCCATGTACCTATACAAATAACATATCACTATATGTACTTAATTAAGTTATTAACTGTTACTTTAAATTCCAATTTAGGTGGGTACAGGGGTGGGGAAACCTCACTGGAAAGTCAATAGAGCATAAAGTGAAACCGCCGATCCCTAAGGAGTTAAGTCATGGGAAATGCCAATTGTAATCAATTGTAATATAAACAGCGATTTTATCTTGATACCCACTCACCCACTATGTATGACGACGTCTATGCCATATTGATGTGGTCGTTGTATACAAGGTGGTGCATAGGTGGAGTCGACAACAGTCAGCAAGCCTTCGACACTGTTGCCCAATTGGCCGAATGCTTCTAGGTCGATAATCGTCGTCAGCGGGTTACAGGGTGTCTCTCCATACAACATCTGCGTTAGAGATACCAACTTTAAACTGGGTAAGTATGTCGTGTTTAACAGGAAGCAAATTTTAGCAACATCATCGTGATAAGATTTCACTTATTATACATCTTTTTACAGGCTGTCACTTACAAGAAGGTAATCGTTTCTAAGCCGGAGTCATTAGTTTACACTTCTGTTCAGATAAGCCATTGGCGAGAAGACAAATGTTTCGATAAAAGCCCAAATTCAGCATTTATCTCGGGCAGTTAATTACGAGTTTGCTGTCATTCAGATTTAATGTTAAGTGATTCGACACCCTACTACCCTTGTATTGGACTTCATCAGCTCTCTGTAACCTTCCACTCCCGAGTCCAAATTGCTCCAAGACACTTCAACGTTGTAGCGCGAAAGGTGTTTCTCCAACAGACTTTGGGTACCACTGTATACTGGTAGGCAAGCGATCTGTCGGTGATTAATGAAACACGGAGAAATGCAACCATAAAGACGTGGAAACAAGATTATATCTAAAATAATTATATTTTCGGTTAATCCGTCGGGTCACCTTGGCGACGATTCGCTGGAATTACAAATATGTTTTAAAATTGCGATATCGATTTGTGATGGCTATTATCTTAAAGAAAACTTTTTATAACTTTTTTATAATTTAAACCAGCTAGCTTTATTGTAATTAAAGTCGAGGTTTATTCCACGGATGCTGTTTGAATCCTTCTTTAACATATTGTATTGATTTCTTTAGGACACAATATGTAATATATGACTTTTTGGACGACAATTAATGAGAAATTAATCGTGATACTGCTTGAATATTTCAGTTATCAAACCGAACATACCTAAGATGAGTGAATAAATTAGCATCATCAAAGATTATACTTGTGCGATATGACCAAGGATAACTCAATACGGAAATGAGATAATGAGAGAGAAAAAACATTCCACGGATCCAAGAAAGAATGAGATTCTATCACAGGTTCGGAAAATTAAAACACAGTGTGCTACCACCTATACTACACGTGCACTCTGGGTTAAAACTCAAAACAAGGTAGCATGCTTTACATCTCAAAGCAAGCCACTTATTTACATGTACAGTAACCCTATGCATGCATGTGTATGTCTTGTCAGTATAAAACTACGTACCGAAATTTAACACACACTGTTGTTAGTTATGAACAAATTACCATCTAATAGTGTTTACACAGCATGCGATTGGGTGCTTGTATTGCGATAAAGCTCAATAATACCACGTGATCGCCGGCCTTGAGGAATGTCAGCAGAACCGTTGATATTGCTGCCATACCGGAAGTAAACACCATTGCGCCTGCTCCGCCCTCCAGCGCGCTTAGGGTGGCTTCAGCTGCCTGACATGTTGGATTTCCCAGTCTGATGTACAGATTTCCGCCCTGAAAACAAATTCCTTTAACATAGTAGCGTCGCTTTGTTTGTTTTTCACGCCGTTTTTAAGGCAATTTTGAAACTACTCCAAGCTAATAGATTACTTTCCGTTTCTTACTTACATCATTCACAATTTTCATGTAATGCTCAAGAGAAGGTATTCTATAAGTAGTTGAGTGATATATAGGTGTGACCAAGGGTTCTTCTTCCGCATGGCGCGTTGAACAATGGGTCGATATCGCGATTGTATCACAGGCTACATCACCAAGCTGAAGGCCGCGTAATCCTTTCTCTAAATCGCTTTTTGTTGGAGTCCAACTGAGGCTAAAATGGGGAATATATGGATAACATCCTGATTAGTGTATGTTCGACATTCAGTCACACACACACACACACACACACACACTGCACCAGCCCCACACACAGACAAACACCGAGAGAGAGAGAAAAAAAGAGAGAGAGATTGTTTAACATATAGACATACACCTATAGACAACATACATACTGACGGCCACCAACACGATCATACATACAAATATAAAAAATCAAGTATGTGCACGAGCATACAGAGACAAACAGATAACTGACCTCATTTCGAATGCCTGGATATCTGAGAACAAGAATTGTACGGAGAGGTTCAGTAGATAACCCTTCCAATATATAAGATGCTGCCTATTGATATCGCTATATATTTATCTCTCTCTCACAACCACTATTTATGCCCTATCACAAATACACGTACGCTACACAGTCCAGTGTCAAAAACAAGCCACCAGCTGCCTATCTGTAGTATAGCAATAGATTGTTTTAGATGTGTGTTTTCTAGATACACAGTTGGCCTTAAATGGGGTCAGATGATCCACTAAACATAGAGGACAGATATTTATAGGATTTGAGAGGTCATACGGTAAAATTAGCTCATCATAACGGTAAGACTGACAGAAACGTCAGGACAACTGTCATAGCGTTACGCAGAAGATTTCATGACTACGCATGGCGTAATATATATATATATATATATATATATATATATATATATATATATATATATATATGACGACAACTTGATACGCCGGCCCGGTCGGCCGTTTTTTTTTATATTGTCGATACAGATAGAATTTGTTTAGTAATTCGAACCCAGAATGAAACTGATTAATAGGTTTCTTTTGAACTACAGCAAATTGCTGGTGAATGTAAACATTGGTATCAAATTAGTTACTTGTATATATATACAAACATATTATAGTACCTTTTGTGTGTACGTCCGCTTTCAGTACGTAGCTTACAAACAACCGCTTCCCTGTGGGAGTGACACATTTGTCACACACGAAAAGCGGATGTTGCTGATTCCCACAGGCTGATGAGAAGCCGTGACATAATAGTATATACATGTTGATTAATTGACATATTGTGTATATTTAGTTTCAGGCAAATATATTTGTTTATGTATAGCTTTATTGATGTATAGAATTTAAAGACTGTTCAGGTGTTGACGCTTTCAGCCAGTGACACTATATATATATATATATATATATATATATATACGCACGCACGCATACACAAACACAGATATCTATTTTGTACTTCTGATTCCCCAATACCGGTTCCCTTTTGTAAACAGATGAAACACCCTTGGATTCATGTAGGTTTGCCTGTGTACAAGAATCCATGCATGAATAAACACACACACACACACATTCTCTCTCTCGCTCTCTTTCAAACTGCATGCCCCTGCAAAATTTGGTTAAATGACTGAAACTGAGTGCCCTCAGTTTGACAGATTGCCTGATAGGGAATATATATATATAACATGTTACTATCTGTTGGTGTAGCTATCGTTTTATCATAATTTAGTACGATCTATACAATCACGAACATCTTTGTCTGTAGTTTTGTTATTTACAACACGGAATAAATATACAGACGCGCTGGCGCGCACTCACTCATACGCACTCCTTAAAAGCAGGTAGCCATGCATTTACAGTATCTACTTCATCTGAATCAATATCTATTCGTTTTCTACTTTGATGAGCAAAGCCTCGCCGAAATTACATCCTCTCGATGAGCAGCAGCGTCTTTATGTCTCTCTGGTGTTGTGTCTGGCTGTTATGATCTAGGTATATCTCTTATGTCAGAACACATGTCTCACATCTCCCTAGATCGTGCCTATATCATCCCTGGATAGGCCAAGTGGCCGGTCTTAACCGAGCGACAATGCATTCGCCCACGATATGATGGCATCTCTTCGTATAGGTCGTATCGACTCAACATTCCTGCGTTTGTGGTGTGGCATCCTTCGGCCATACGTTCCAGGCGTTTCCGGAACTGAGGCTAAACAAAGAACGCATTCGCTCACTGGCTCACTCATTCTTCTATTTCGATTGATAGGCGGGTCGGGTACCATTTTGCGGTAATGAGAGAATATTTTAATTGTTCCACGCGGATTACGACGGCCTTGAAGCGTATCCGGGAACAACGATGGCGGGAAGACATCTCTTAGATCAAAGAAGAAATTAATCAGGGATAGATCTTGCAAGCTAGATCTCTTCGAACGGAAAATAGTTCAGCTGAGGTGGATTGCTTAGCCTTGGAGCTGATCACAATTATGACAGATGGCCGAAAGGCGTCCGGTATGAGTCGGCTTCGAACCCATAGTCTGGTTGCTTGCAGCGAAACCTCTTCCGGTGGCGCGACTGATGTACATTGCCAGTCAGTATATGAGGCTGATACGTAGTATCAGTTTAAGTCATCTTTGTATGTTCGAATTCAAAGAGAAAAGCCCGAATCGTTAGAAATGGGGGCAAGTTCTTGACGTATTGAATGTCTTACTCGACCATAAATCCGGATCTGGTTTAAGGGTCTTAATATTGCAGATGATTAAATTAATAAGCTGTAGATCATTAGAGCCGCGTAACTAAATTTGGATTTAACAATATTTATATATATATATATATATATATATATATATATATATATATATATATATATATATATATATCCTACACACATATACATACGAGACCAAGAAATTAAAGTCGATGCTGTTACTCTGTCATAAACAGCGTTTCGTTTAGCTTCCATTTGGGTCATAATTAGGACATATAGCTGAGGAAGTACTTCTAGTCATTATCAAATGTAACATTTCACACACACAGGTAACACTGAGATTCGAACACCGATACGGAGGTCTGGAGAACAGCGCGCTAACAACTCTTTCATGGAAGCGTCCTACGTTGTGTTCTGAGGAATACCCGCAGTAAGGCTGATCCGTGCTAGTCTTAATTATGGTCACCATAATAAATCAACCCTCGGTGTCAATAAAGTACAGAACGCTGGCCAATCAGCTGCCTCCCTTAATGTCACGTGATCAGCAAAGTATGCCCACCATATTGTAACACAAATAAATCCGAGTCAGGTTAGTGTTTATGGCTGTGCGGTGCTCGATGTATTGCCTTGTCTGTGCTTACTCGCCATATTCTGATACATCTCCCCATGTGAGTCAAACAGTGTTGCTATCGATGTTGTCACTCAGATAATAGATGCCCGGAATGAAAGAAGTATGCTCCTGTTTATCCCAGTTCCCAAGTTAAATAACCAAGCTAGTTGATCAAAGTCTGTGAATATCCCCACGCGCAGTTTATTGCTAGCTAATTATAATAATAATAATAATAATAATAATAATAATAATAATAATAATATTAATAATAACTCCAAAATAAGTACATTATTATTATCATATATTTACACTGGTGATAGTTACAAATAGCAGTATCAGGAACAGGCAATGTCAGTAGTATAAAGGTATATAGTAATGTCCGTCATATATTACTACATATCCTATACAAATACAGTATTAATATATATATATGTACGATAAGTTAAATATTAATCTATAAATATTCTGTATTTGACGAGACACGGGTTCTAAATCACAATAAGCTGACCCCGGTTTATTTTCTCTAGTGACTCTGGTACGAGGATATATGACTTTGTTAAAAGGTAGACCAGAAACAGCGCAGATCTAATTAATCCTTCCTCCTATCTCACTAATAGATAGCCCATGTTTATAGCCCTCTAAAAGATGTAATTGTATCCCCTTTCCATTGATAATCCCATAAAACTAGTCTGATAAGTGTCGGTCGGCAATACATTAAGGCGGATGGATGTCATTTTGATGGGTTTCTAGTCCCTATTCCTCGTATGGCTAGGCTCAAGCCAGGTGGGCTAGCCTTGAGCTTAGATTGTGGACCTGTCTATTTACCTGTATGACGTGTGTCTACGTGCCTTTCTATTTGTTTGCTATTTAATGACAATCAGTGCCGTAGTTTGCCCGAACACTCCAGATTTCCAGCGGCTTGTGGGTAGCAGGGTTCGGAAAGTAGTTCACTAGTTTTGGTTGTACAGACATTTTAATACTGTTCTGTACGATGATCTGTTCTACACGTTGACCAACTGACTCATGAGATTAACTGCTAAAATACGTCAAGGATGGATTATGTATCCAATGTTATTCAACGTGTTTAATGACACTAATACTTCTGCTAATTGCATCAAGATTTGATTCGATTGGATTATGACTCAGTTTTTAAGAAGTAGATCTGTTGTACAGAAATATGACTAGAAAAGCGTTTCCACGTGGCAAATGAGAGTAATTAGTCAAAATAAACATTTATATTAACATTAAAAACCCAGGCATAACAACATAAGAAGATCACATGACATAACATGCAAAGCCTCATCCCTATTTTCGGCCTACGCAATAAAACATAGTTCCTAGTTCGGTATGACGAACGGATTGTTTCAATTTAATAATAATAATAATAATTAATACACTTTGAGGAACGTATATTTGTTATTTCACCGTCTTTGACACTATCAATTCCATATACCATGAATAGTGCCAGGCTCATTATCACTCCAACCATATTTATCAAAAAACGTGATGCTAAGTCCAAGCGAATCGACAGTTTGGCAAGTTGCTTCCGCAGCACTCTGTTCATGTTTTGCAGCCAATCGCGCAAACGAAACTTGTTTTTTGGGAACAAATGCATACTCCATTCAATGGCAGATCTATTTGCATAATTTTAAGCGTCACAATATGTATTGATAATAGGAAAGTTACTTTTATATGTATTGCCACATAACTCACCGCAGATACATTGTTATTGTAGGTGAAGTTTAGTTAATAAAAATCGGCTGGAGATATATGGCAAAACCAGATGTTGTTCATATAATAATACACAACAGACCATTTTACACGTTTAACAAAGACAATATAGAATACGTAACACAGGTTAACCAAGGCCACAGCGAGTGTTTGGTAGCTATGTTTGTCAAAGATGATGTCATATTCCGAAGTTTTCCGAAGATTCTCGATTAAAGCTGTAGCATATTTATCCATGTGGGATGATAACAAAGGAAGTTTTAAAACCACTAACTTTATTTGAAGACAAATAACAAAAAAATACATTTCTGACTAAAATTTATTTTAATAAATAACACTGCAATTTTGGCTAATTTCGGAAACTTTTTTTCCTGCGACTTTAAAGTAGTCGAATCTCTGAGGCTTGATGTGTAATATCGATATAATCAGAATCTCCAATGCTTAGTGTTTTATCAAATACTATCCGTTGCCCGTGTAGTCTTCCTTTATAAATCTAAAGGTTTCTGTATGTCTTACAGCAAACTGGTCTTAGCGGTATACCCAAACAATTTAATCTTGTACGCGGTAACATTGCCCGGATAATACCAATTTTTTAAAATATTTACTAAAATCATTTCTCAATTGAGTTTTATTTTTTAAACCCAACTATTTCTGGTAGTCCCTTACTTTTACTATAGTCGAATTTGGGAGATAAGCTAACCGCTCGTTTCAAATTATATGGTTTATTTTGGCGTGACTTTGCCTGAGGTTAACCATGTGTCCTGAATGTTCAACACAGTCGCACCAAGCAGCACTATCTAGCCTTAAGAATCCTCATAGTTTTATGCGAATTCTATGTCGTACCGAAATAATATTATAAAATTACAATAAATTAATAAGTTTCAACTGTATAAATCACTCATCATTGACGTTTGACTGCTGATTTGTACCATTGTTTTCAGCGGTTTATTCGTAATGTCTACCCCATAATAGTATATCTATTCGCCAGTCTCACATAATTTCAGACAATCACTTTGCACTCAGTGGTCGACTGTGTCTTCTGAGCACTCTTAATTTAAACAACTGACTTCGGGGTTTATCGGAAGAATGCGTGACTGTGCACCAGTTAATGGCCCCTCAATTCTACACACCTTTATCACATCCTAATCCGAACCGGCGATGTCACGGGATGCGGACAATCTTTCTATATTTATATCAACCCTGGTCTATACCGGTCACCCGAAGCACGACTCCAGTTAGGTCGTTCACAATCGACCTACTTCAAGTAGGATTTAGTCTAGGCGTTAACATATGTAGACGCTGTACAGTATTCAACACTTAGCGAACGGTGTTGTCTTTTGAGGGTTATATGGCCAGAATCGATGTCACCTTGAGAGCATCAATGGCGAACAACTTACTGGGTCCGTTATCGATATTCAATATACTCAGTGTTATTATATACAAACACGGCTGTTATGGTTGATATATTTCGTTCGGTGCTAGTTCTGCTAATAGGTGTGTTCTGACTCTAAGATCATAACGCAAGATTCGCTAACTGTCTAATTCGGAATGTCTTCGGGCTACGTTTCGTGTTGTTTCGCGTTGAAATAACGTTGAAAGATAGTTCATAAGCTAATGAGCGACGGAAAGACATTAAAATGTCGCTTTGTTTTCTCGACACTAATAAAAAGGCTGTCTACCTTGGGTTGGTACTGAGTGATGTGCGCAAGATCTTTGGATCACTGCACAAAGGTATAACGTTAAATATAACTCGTATGACATTTATATACAGCTGTACATATAATTATATCATGGCAATGAATCAATGTTTATTAATTTTTGAAGAATTTGGATAATTTAATTGCTGATATTCTGTTATTGATGGATCAATGGCTTTTTGAATAGCATGAAGGGGGAAAACTGATATTACTATCATCCATGATAATGACCATAATAATAATAATAATAATAATAATAATAATAATAATAATAATAACAGTAATAATAATAATAATAATAATAATAATAATAATAATAATAATAATTAATAATAATAACAGCAATAATTTCTATTTGACGACATTATTTGCATAATGCTGGATTATATTTGGATATAATAAAGGAAATAGATTGAGCTAAAAAAAGTGGAGTGATTAAAATAGATTACGTAGATTATCTTAAATTGACTTAGTAAGCCAACGTGGATATAACAATTGCTGTCAAATAAGAATGAGTCAATATAAGATTAAAATAGATAGATCGTCTGCATAAAATTAATTTGGACTTTATTTCAAATAAAAGTGTTGTGATTTCATGAAAGTAAAACATATAAGATTGGGTTTATTTTATTTTACTGTCAACAGTTATTTGATTCTCGGGGGGGGAGATTCAGACATTTATGATTCCATTGTCCGAGAGTTTCAGTAATTCTTAAATATGCCACCTAACTAACATGATCATAATGTCACATCTCTATTATATCACAAAACTTCAGGTCTATGACAGTAACAGAAAATAGCTTGAAAATAATACGTAAATTAACACACAATTAAGAAATATTTACCATAAATACGAGATTTGTAACTCTTTTACTAACTTCTTAATGGATGTTGGTCAAAGTTCAGCTAAATATATCAAAATTATCCAGACAACAGGATCCTCCCAGGAAAGGGGATAGAAATATGGTGTCGCTTAATCCTGTACTCATGTGGTCACCATGATGTAAATACTCTTATAACATAGGAATTATATTCACGGTATTGTAAAACGGCTTAGATATATTTGCATCAAGTATTTAGTGGAATAAATCAATTATAAAATGATCAAAAATTCGGTACAATTCTCCAATTCTCCAATTATAGATGCCCTAATTTATAAAGTCATAGAACAAACTTTTAAGGGGTTATGTCATTTATTAAACATGTGTGATTATATATAAATGAGAATGGCTCAAGGAAGATTAACTCATATTCCACAACACTATTGATAATTTGAAAGTATATTCCTGACAATCTTGAGAAATATTTTAATTAATTAAATGATCTCATTATGATATTATTGGATTAGGTTCAAGAATTTAATCATATTTTTTCAATTGTGTTAGATCGAATATTGATATATTATTAAGTGTATTTCCATTGGGATGTTTTACGGTTACTTATGTACAAGCGATGTACAAAAGTAATGAGGTAAAATGGAAGATTGGGCATCGTTCTGATATAATTCGCTCGTGGGTTGAACCGGGGTGCTAGAAGTCTATGCTTAAACACCCTATCAGTTACGCAAGAGAGACGTCGTTATTAGTGAAGGAGTATACACTGTTATATTTTGAATGTAAATGTTGTTGAAAGGTAATAATCTAACTTTTGTTGTTGTTGTTGTTGTTGTTATAGCGGTGGTGCTGACTAAAGTCATCATAGTGGTTTCACCAACACTACTGCCAGTAATAGAACTTCTATTACTTCTATTTGTAACACCAGCACCACCAGCACCACCACCACACCACCACCACCATCACCACCACCACCACCACCAGCACCACCACCACCTCCAGCACCACCACCACACCAGCACCACTACCACACCAGCACCACCACAATATCCCAATTTAGAATAATATCGAACGTGGATAGATTGATTGTTCTAATTGCTCATATCATAGTGGTGGTCGAATGAATGGACAACATACATATTGTATTTCCAGCGACGAGGTCGTCTGATGTAAGCCAGCCTACAGCGTTGCGCTTTATTAACGCAGCTATTGTCTAAGGTTGTACTCAGACATAACTAAGTGTCTTTTCTCGTCTGTTGGCCTATTTACAAAACAGTACTTAAGTTGGACGAAGAAAGTTTTCGTTTTAGTGCGCAACGTAGAACTCAATAGTTACGTTTCTCACATACACAAAGCAAACTCGATAAATGTGGGTTTGTTTTTCAGTTAACTGCATACGTTAGGTTGGAAAACAATTACAGAACATTTTTGGCTAAATCTGGTAGCACTGATTTCGCCAATCATACCCTTTATCACTTCAGCTTGCATCATCACTCACTCGCCATTGTTCAAACGCTTAGCCATATTTGTTAAAAGCAGAGCAACGCGCATTTTCAGGAGAAGATATTCGGCGTCTCTTTCCAACTCATGCAGAACTGAATATGGCATCCTGGAGTAAACAAAACCATTACGTTCACACTGAGTCATTGTGGGGTTCATCATTGTTGTTGGTAAGCAACATTAATTCCTATATCAACCCACAGTATCGATTCCTCATCGACGCTAAACATACTATTCGTTATAATTAATATCCGCTGTCCGGGTCAAGCTGTGCAAACGCATTAACAATTTCAAATAAATGAGTCGGTCTACAATAGATTATTGCACTAATAGCCATCATCGACCAGAAAATCGGCGATAAACACTTTTGTGTGAATGATTTCCATATCGTCTGAACCCGGTAGTTGTGACGAGGTCTAACTCGTCACAGTCCTATTATCACCAATGTACTCGATACTACAAAACGAATCCGACTTGTGCGATTCGGTGACAATGGATGATTAATCTCGACAAACCGACGCCATGTCTAAATCGACCCACGGCAATCCGGAGTACGTAGGTTTTGCTGTTGTAGAGGACGGTTAATGTGTATTATAACTTCGTAGTCGTTGGTTTGTTAGAAGATGGGGCACGAGTAATAATCACACCCATATTGACATTGGTGTGTTATTTGTATTTATGCTGTAAACTGTCAAACGTGACTCAAATACAGTTAGAGGAATATTATATATATATATATATATATATATATATATATATATATAAATATATATATATATATATATATATATATATTTTTGTGTGTGTGTGTGTGTGTGTGTGTGTGTGTGTGTGTGTGTGTGTGTGTGTGTGTGTGTGTGTGTGTGTGTGTGTGTGTGTGTGTGTGTGTGTGTATACCGTTAGAATCCGTTAATCTGACAAGGTTTGTCACATGATTATATGGCGAAACGCGACTGTCATATATCGAGTCCGTGACATAGCGGTAGAATGTGTCTCATAAGTTTAGATCTTGCCATTGTATGAAACAAAAATAATACGCATCATCCATTGGAACCACAATGGCACTTATAATCTCGTGGTGTATTTTCAACGGGTATGACAATGACTGACAACAATAAAAATTCAGCATAACGGTCTGTTTAGCGGAATTAGTTGACGGGCGTCACGGGTCTAGGCAGCAGAAATATCAATGCGACGGCGTTTTCTCACTCGATGATGATGATGATGATTGATGTTTTACGGCTACTTTTGTGCACAAGGTAGGCTAAATGGGCCGAATGACTTTCAAAGATAATGCGGCGATGGTAAAGACAAAACAATCTTCAGATATGCCCAAATCGAGATTCGAACAGCGGTGGTTGTGATCTCTGGTCCAACACGCTACCGCTAGACCATGTAGGCGCCCGTGTTTTCTGACTGGACTACGCATATTGCTCTGTTAATATTTCGACAGCCACAGGAGTGAATCTGATAGCAAGTAACTTTGACCTCTCTTTTAAATTAATGTGCAATAACCATGCGCAATAGTACGAAATGGCATTGAAACCATTGATCATTTTGATATTTGTTAATTACAGACATTAATAAAGAAATACTGGTGTCACTTTGTCCATCAGATTAACTCATCATCTGCTCATTGGAAAGATCACACATTTGTATTAGTAATTAGCCACGAATGATTATGATTGGCTATGAGATAGCAACAGGCAATGAAAGCATCTGTGTCGGTGTGTACGGTCAAGGACGGTTGTAATTGGTAACAATATAGCAATTATCTCGGGTGGGCGGGTTAATTAACCATTACTGACAACATGTCGGTGTGTCTTGCATGACTAAACTAACGGTAATATTTGACAACTTTTTCTTATTGTCGGATTATCGCGATCATTTTAAATTGAAATGTGATATTCTGTTTAATATATATATAATATATATATATATATATATATATATATATATATATGTGTGTGTGTGTGTGTGTGTGTGTGTGTGTGTGTGTGTGTGTGTGTGTGTGTAGTGTTTGTGTATGTTGTATTTGTGCTTTCATGCTTATAGGTTTTACTACACACACTCATACACACACACACACACAGACACACACACACACACACACACACACACACACACACACACACACACACACACACAACATACACACTGTTGTCCTTCACAGATAGATATATTTTCAAGACAAAGAGGACAAACAAACAAACACGTGCTGCGCATATCCAGAACGCTATCAATATGTATAACGCCCTTTCATCTGCGTCGCCCAAAACACATCCCAGCCAACAGAACTACCTAAAGAGGAAAACTGTAAATTGCTCTTTGTTTGCCTGCATGATGAAAAACCAAATAGACCTAGATCAATTATTATGTTCACACAGTGGATACCGGGAGTAATATTCCTGACTATTAGTGATGTCCGTCCTTGGGGAATTCAGCACCTAAACAAGTTTCCTCCGTCATCCGCCTTACCTTTTGTTAAATAAAGAGACATTTGGCGAGAGTGAGCAGCGAGCGTAGGTTTTCAGGTCTCTGTCGTATTTCAATTATATACATCAGGCCATGGAACAGCAATTGATGGCCTGAATTATATAGACACTACCTATCTAGCGGGCCTAATGGATCATCATAAAGGCAGGTGTTGATTGAAGTCACGGTACATCGAGTTAATGTAAAGCATACCTATTTACTAGACTGGTTCTGGCAACCGACGAGGCACTCTGCTTTATCCGATATCTCTACATTTCCCAATAAGTTAAATTCAGATTTCCTGCTTCAACAAACGTGTCGAACCGGACTCCGACTTTCACCTGCCGTTAGACTTCTTATTAATGATAAACTTTGGCAGTTAATCGCGACAACTACGACTAACTACGACACTGGCATGAACTGGAAGCGAAACAAAAAAAAATGATCCAGACGACAATGGCCTTAATCCGGAACTAAAAAAATGGTCGCCGACCACGATCGCGTGTTAGCTCGCCGTTGGCTGATCATGATGACCCGATAACGGTGAGGAGCAACCTTGAAGGCAATTGTGCAACCAGAACTATTGTCCTAGTCGAGACGATTACCTGCAAACGGATTGGCCAACACCGGATCACCCTGCTCGCCGCCGTCGATAACCGTTTCTGTTCGAATTACGCTTCGCCTCGGTTAGATGAAAACACATTATTACAATATGTTTTATTGGAAAGCCATCATCGCGTGGCTGAACGCATCGATAGAACTAACGTGGTCAATCCGGGATCCGTCATCAGATGAACAGAATGCCTACTTTCAGAACTGATGCGTCATGCCGGGTTCCATTAGAGTCGGGTTTTAGTACAATGCCGAGTTAACTGCGTTCTTGGTGGCGTTGTCGAGAACCAATTTAGAAGCACAACCGACCGCCCGTTCGCCCGTCAACGGCACTGCGTTGAAGATGACAGCCAGCAGCCTGTTCCTTGCCACGCTCGCGCTCTTCCTCCAGTTCGATGAGATTCAGTTGGGTAAGTTTTAACGGGTTTCATTTGGCATCGATACGCTGAAGATAAGCGGAAGAACAGTTGTTTCTTCTGAAACTTATGGCACGTCAAACTATATATAATCGATAGTTTTTTAAATATTTAGCTTGTTCATCAATAGTTTTTGCTATGAAAGATGTTTGACCTAATATGGTATGCCTTTGTTGTTATCGTTGTTATAAGACGCCTCCATGCCCTAAATGGCAGCGCGGTTGGCCATATAGATATAGCACCTGGGTTCAAACCTCGGCGGGCTATGTCAGAAGGGTGTTTCATCTTTTACTTCGCTTCAGTACCTTTGGAGTTCGCTCCACCCATTTAGCTTACTATGTACACATTTTTAAGATCTAAGACGAACTGATAACCTATACATCATCAGTTTATGTATCCTGCCAGAAAACCGTTTTGTTATCGTTGTTGTTGTTGTTGTGTCTTTCAGGAGTCAAGAACGTGGAAAAACTTCTCTTAAATGATCTCTTGATGAAAACCAACAAATATACACGTCCGACCACCGATCCTCATCTGCCGACTGTTGTTACTTTGGACTTCGGGCTTCGAAAAGTAGGATCTCTGGTTAGTAATTAGTATGTCAAGTTTGTGATTGCCACAAACGACCACCAGACCACATTATTTTGAACGTACATGGAGAATTGGCGTCATACACGATCCTAGTAGTCATATTTAAACCTAAAACCGAGCCGTTCGGATTAAGCCATGAACTTGCCGCTCTAGCTACTACATGTAGGTGTTTAATTTTATAATTAACGAGTAGATGAAATTATCATGATTGGGTGTACTTGGGCAATTGGGTCGCGACCAACAAATCGTTAATCTGACCGTAATAAGTTAGTGGCGTATATTATTCGTAACGAAAAACCTGCGAACGATTCTAAAACTGTGTTTGGTTGTAAATTACTGAAACCGTTCATTCTTGATTTTGTTATTATTATTATTATTATTATTATTATTATTGCGGTATTGTTGTTGTATTTAAAACAGGATGAGAAGGACCAGGTCTTAACAACATCTGGATTTATCGTTGCTGTGAGTAGAACTATAGTCTGTATTTTTTCTCTTCAATTTTATCTCTTACAACGATATGCGGAGAGCTTGCGATCTTGCCATCAATTAATGAATAATTTTTTTCTTTCAGAATTGGATCGATCCCTTTTTGTCTTGGGATCCAAATCAGTATGAAAATATCTCGCGCCTTATCTTTCCGGGAGACTTAATATGGCTACCGGAGATCGCAGTTTACAACAGGTATATATATATATATATATATATATATATATATATTGTGTGTGTGTGTGTGTGTGTGTTGTGTGTGTGTGTGTTTGAGTGTGTGTGTGTGTGTTGTGTGTGTGTGTGTGAGTGTGGTGTGTGTGTGTGTGTGTGTGTGTGTGTGTTTTATGGTACATAGTAAGAGGCAACAGGCACAGAGCATCAACATATCTAAACATCCTTCGAAACCTACCTCCATAAATCTAAATACAACTATACATACATTAATCTAAAAATGAAATGTTCCATACCTCCACATATTGATAAATGTGTGCGTATACCTAAGCATGTATCTGGTCTACTCATCAGCCTGTGGGAACCAGCTAATTCGCTTTCGTACTCGACAAATATGTCACGCCCACAGGAAAGCGGCTACATGCAGGCTACGTACAAAAAGCGGAAGCACGTAAAAACATACCATTTGATACCACAGCTCGCAACAAACAACACGTGCGTGTGGTTCAATGGTGACTTGCTACGTACATATTATAAACTATTTTGACACCACAGTTTACATTCAACATTAATTTTCTGTGGTCCAAAAGAAACCTGTATATAAATCATTTCGACACCTCAGATGCTGACCTCAGCTTTATTCTGGGTTCGAATAACTGAATAAATCCTACCTATATGAACCATGTATCAAACCTGAGTAAATACTACGATTTACTCGAACCTAACAGCTAACCCTCATACGTTTCCGTTCATCACTAAGGGAACGCACATTCACGCTTAATTTAGCGTCCCTAAGTATATGCAGTTAGGTTTGGTGGGATCTAAATTAAAGCGCCTATCCACTTGATCTATTTGACCCATGGTCGAGAACAGGGGAGGTCAGGCAGATCTCCGATACTGCGAATGACACGTCGGGATTATAATAGCTATACATTTAACAAATTTCCTATATCAGTGTAATCTAATTACTCATAATATGGGAAAAAAACTCTGTCCGCAGCTTAATACCCATGGAGTAACAATGAAATATTGGACAATGAAAAAAAGACAATTTCCTTCGAAATTGAAGATGATCAAAACATTCAAATGTGCCATATATATCATGAACTTCAGTTCAGTTTATTAAACTAGGCTATGAAGGAAGGTGGCGGCCATTGCATTAAATAGAGGAGTTTTATTCTAACATTAAATTCGTACTATTTGTGATAATAAGACGCATAAAGATAACTTACCAAATTGATAAACTAGTTACAGATGGTTGGTTTTGTTTTAAGCATTGAAAAGACGAAAGACATAGCCCTTGACGGAGCCGATAGCTTTCGCGTCGAGATCCGGAACAATGGCCTCGTGACGTGGATCCCCGGCGGCCAGTGGATCACCGAGTGCGCGGTGAATATGAAACTGTTCCCGTTCGACACTCAGACATGCAACGTGACCTTCATCAACTGGGTCTATAAGGCGGCGCTGCAGTACAGGATGCGAAATCCCGGCAAGATCCGACTTGACGTCTACAGTCCGAATAGGGAATGGGATCTGGTGAAGGCTACGTCGAACACGTCAATCCTCAGAATCGAGTTCGACGGCAACCTGACGATGACGCTGTCGACGGCCATGTTCAGCTTAGAGCTGAGACGGAGTTCGGGCTATTACGTCCTCAATCTAATCGTACCCTCGATGACGTTGTCCCTGATATCGGTGCTGATGTTCTGGCTGCCTCCGAATAGTGGCGAGCGGGTCTCTTTCGGGATCACGATCCTGCTGTCTTTCTCGGTCACGATGCTGATGATGTCCGACGTCACGCCGAAAAGCGGAAGTGACATGCCGATCCTCTGTAAGTATCGGGGCGATAAGATTCTCCTTTCGTCGAGGAAGAAAATATAACTGTCGTTGTTTAATGGCCACTTTTGTGCTCTCGCTAGGATAAACGGATGAAACAATTATAATATGAACCCACATCATTGGGCTTCACCTCATCCTGATAGGTGCTTTATAAGTATATATTTTATTATTATTTTTATTATTATTATTATTATTATTATTATTATTTGGCCCATTTAGCCTACCATGTGCATAAAAGTGGCTGTAAAACATCAATCATCATCAACATTATTATTATTATCATCATTTCATCATCATCATCATAATCCTGATTTCTCTAAAAGACAAGTATCCTAATAACACAAATTGTCATCGTTTTGGTTCGGTAAAGACAACATTAATGGTTCAGTTGTTCGAAATCGACACACGGGTGTTCCACACACCCCCGTATCAGGATATACCACATCTACAGGGTGTGTATGGCATGCGTCTAGTTTCCCTTGATGCCGGGTAGTTTATCTATCTAAAGAGTTTTTTTCTTTAAGGTGCACGGAGTTGAAATGGCCGGTGATGAATGAGGTAATCTTAAATCAACAACGAAATGACCAAACGTGTAATAGTAACGATAATTTTCACTTTTTTCAATACATTATAGCCGCCCCCCCCCATCACACACGCGCACACACACGCACCCCACACACACACACACACTGCCATTCAACCGCTTAGCTCGCCTCGGTATGTACCCTATCTCTACATTTGTTCTCCGTTTCTACGTTATGTCGTATGTTAGCAACATTAACATGGGACATAATGTCAGATAGTTTGCAATGACGGCACTGCTAAAAACGCATACCCTCTGATTCACTCAAAATTATACAATGAATTCTCGATTAAGTCAAAACCATATTTTAACTATGTACATTCACATACACACGCGCGCACGAGCACATACACACAAACATCAGTATAAATAAAAACTAATGTGTGTGCAATGTGGCAGCACTTTACCATGACTAACTGGTGTGCCTCTGTGTTATTTGAGTTCTTACAGCTCTCAGTAATGTTTCTATGACATTTATTGAGCGTGTGATTGGGACTATGATGGCTACTCATTAAAATTCGTTTTTTTATTATTTGACCGAAGACGCCATCTGCAAGAGCAAGCTTTCAAGCACGCTTTAGGTTGTTTATATATATATATATATATATATATATATATATATATATATATATATATATATATATATATATATATAATTTTTAATTATAAGAGAAATAAATTGGAAATACAATTGTAATTGATATCTGACTTTTGATATCATGGTGCAACCGGTAGGGCACTGTGTTCTAGACTTTTAATGATGCAATGTTCACGGTTTCGAAGGAATAGTTCATCCCTCAGTAAAAGGTTTAAGTCATATCACATTATTTATGTATGGAGTAAAACCTGGACCATCTGTCATAGGAGAGACCAACACCGACTCAATCAGTCAGTGAATCGATTAGCCGGTTAATGAGTGAACAACTCAACCATTTAACTCGTTCTTCCGTCACTGACTGACTCACTGACTGACTGACTCACTCACTGACTGACTCACTGACTGACTCACTGACTGACTCACTGACTGACTCACTCACTCAACCACCCACCCACCCACTCACTTACTCACTCACTCACAATCATACTCACCATTATTACTCATTCAATCACTCATTCAGTGATCCTCTCACTCAATTACTGACCCTCTTGCTCAATCACTCCTTGATACTTTATTTAAAATGTCTGTTCCATGTCATTTTATTGTTAATATTAATAATACATTAATAAAACATTAATAATACCTACAACCGGTGTCTTCTAACAAATCTTGAGTTTTCTCTAATAAGTTGTTTCGGTAGATTGTAAATTGATTTCCTAAATCAGTTAATCAATCACTCATTTACTCGCTCACTGAATCACTCACTCAGTCACTCACTCAGTCACTCACCCATTCATTCATCTTGCCTATTCACTAATGTGATATATGTCCTCATGACTATTTCCAGTGTACTACGTTGTTGGCTGTATGCTGATTAACGGCATATCGTTATGTATGTCCGTCTTCATGATACACACCAGCGGCCGAGGATCCTATCGGAGACCGTCAGCCCGCCTCAAGACGTTAGTCTTCGGCTACCTCGGCAGACTGCTCCGATTCGAGCAGTACATCCCGGCCAATCCGACCAGTCCGGCATCAAATCGCGAGCCAGAGGATCCGGGTGACCTTCTGACTCTTACGGATCTGGACGGAACCAATGGCAACACGGAGAAGACCTGGCCACAGCAGGTCGTACAGGATGAGTACATAAGAAGGATACTGGTCAAGGTCAAATCCAGACTGGACGACGACGAAGAATCGACCATCGGTAAAGAAGAATGGTTAATGATCT
This sequence comes from Paralvinella palmiformis, assembly GCA_025642065.1. Lineage (NCBI taxonomy): Eukaryota > Metazoa > Annelida > Polychaeta > Terebellida > Alvinellidae > Paralvinella > Paralvinella palmiformis. The sequence goes on along the minus strand of JAODUP010000331.1, from coordinate 113,110 downwards.
GTCGGATCGTGGACTATGGACTTTACATTGCCGTTTCTTGTGTACTTTTTTCTTCCACGGTCAGCTTCATGATCTACGTCGCCATATTGAGTCATTAGGAGCACGTACTCGCTTCTGGTTTGTTTATGGCACTTCGGAGTTTTGACGGAATAAAATATCGGCGATAAGGGTTCAGGGGTTTTGTTTGGCGAGGATGCACGTTCGCATACGCACACACATGCACACACTCACACATGCACACACACACGCACACACACACCACACACACACACACACACACACAACAACAACAGACGAGAATGTTCTGAGAAGATAATGGTATATCGAGAGAAAATTAAAGCCAAACAGATAGTGAGAAAGAGAGAGAGAGAGGGATATATATATATATATATATATATATATATATATATATATATATATATATATATATATATATATATATATATATATATATATATAATATATATATATATATAATATATATATATATATATAAAAGAGAGAGAAAAGAGAGAGAGAGAGAACAATACACACGAGAGAGAGAGAGAGAGAGAGAGAGAGAGAGAGAGAGAGAGAGAGAGAGAGAGAGAGAGAGAGAGAGAGAGAGAGAGAGAGAGAGAGAGAGAGAGATAGAGAGAGAGAACAATCATCGTGTTTCCTCTATTTATCAACTGCAAGTATACGCTATATGGCAGATACATATATCGTCATCATATGGGACAATACTGAAACTAAATAACTGATGGAAACAATTAAAAACCATTTACTAAATAAATACATAAGTTGAGTTGGGCATCATTTTATTTTGAGTCTTTACATCTGTTCTTGCAATAGACAAATACATTTTGTCAGTATTTATAACAATCACACATTGTACGTTTCGAAAAAGGACCTTAAACATTAATTAAATCAACAAATTTCAGTAATGTAGGTACTAGAAATGTCCATCTTAATTCTTTAAAGGCCAGTTTAATATCTTTAAAACGCGTACATGCGAACAATTTAAACACAAGCTTATTATCACATTTCTACCCACATAAATACCAATAGTTTGTGTATATCATGCAAGATGTATGATAGGGTGACAATAAGAAAATCAAATACATATTATTATGATTATCACCATCTTAAAAGGTATTTGCAGTCAAATAATTACTTTAAATTACTTATTTGTTTTACCTGATTTTCTAAAATGACACCCTCACATCGTTTAGAATGAATTAAATTGAGAATATTAGTTCTTTTCAACAATTAAGATATATTTTGGGCCCATGGTTATCATAGTTCAATGTTGTTCCCATTGTGTTCATGATAGGAGATAATAATAATAATAATAATAATAAGAAGAAGAAGAATATACAAGAATAACAAGATTGATAAGTAATATTTATATAAGGCCCTATCCGGTTAGATAGCTGCTCTAAAGCGCTTGACATGAACAAAAGACTAGACATATCTGAAGTTGAATTGTTTATAATTAGGAACCTGTAATTGCAGCACAGTATTTAAAGTGAATATTCAGCTGGCGATTAACACAAAAGGAGATGAAAGGCCTGTTTAAACCTGCAGTCTCATTCTACGGCTATCATTTCCAGTTTCGTAATTTCTTTCTATAGACCTGCTCCCAATTTTTCCCACATCTAAAAAAAAATCGCACTCCCGGCAGTTTTCGTGTCATGGGTCGCCTTTGTTTAGCAATTCGCTTTTATGTGGAGACGATTTCGTGCGTCGTGGTAGATAACATTAGGTATACCTTTTAAGCCGCATCCGACTGTATTATTCGTTGATGAATCGAAAAACATTTTGACATTTATCTATCGATCTTTATTGGCTAATTGCTACCTCAAGCCGTACCTTCTAGAGGAGAGGCACTTATGGCTCTTTGTGCCCTTTCTTTCCTGTTACCTTATCCAGATAATGGGAAGCCGCTCTATAATCTGTCCTATGCCTATATTTAGTTTTATATTTGTACGTGCGTTCGTGAACAACTAGAATAAACCCCAGCAAAACATGGCCTATTAAGTTCACGTGCGCGATGGGATATTTCCTGCATGACAATTATTTAAGTTATTCTTGGTTATTTTTCTCCTTCAAGGTCAAGTAGGGCTTGGGAGAATCTCTTTTTAAACGATTGTTCTTCTAGGCTACCGTTTTTTTTACCACAGCACCTGTTTTATTTTCGTCCCGTCATCTGTGAAGCCAATCGGAAAGCGAGCGATGCCTTCCGGGATGGCTCAATACAACCCGGCAACAACACCACGGAAATGGTATATCCCGATGGGGCGATGTTTGAAAGGATAGCCGAGCAACATTTCTCCTCAATTCGTAGACGCACCGAAACGAAACGTTTCCTGGAAGTTTGTCGTATCGATCGTCGGCAAGTTCCTACACAACGGGACACGTTGTTCCACTGCCGGGTCACCGAGCGTTCGAACTATCGCCGCTTGATCGATTCGAGAACTCGGAATCCGTCGGTAATCAACATCCGCCCATGGATTTCCCATTCAAATCTTCTTCGCCAGTTATTGGAAGCACGACTAAACGGAGCGGGTGTGGTTAGCGCTTCTCAAATGTCACCTAAAAAAAGGCCACCACAATCTCCGTCACTCATCGTCCGATAAAAAATGAGGTCGATATTGAATAGGGCCCGATGGGCAGTGTCAATATTTGGACCGCATCGACCTGTCCTTCCATCGGTATCCAGAATAAACCCCAAAACAAAAACAAACAAACAAACGACAACCAGACGGCAACAAACCGCTGCCAACGTGTGCCATCCTTAGTCATCCGATATGGCATGGAAAGGAAGCCGATATAAAGATAAGACAATGGAATCCTCCTCCCCCATCCATTCTCTATCCATATCCGCCCCCCTACCTCCCCAGGGGAACAGGTCGACGCAATCGTCAACGGCTACCAGCGGTTTCCGTTTACTCAGCGAATTACCCACTCCACGGATAGTCCTGGTTTCGGGATCTGTTTACGCCGTCGTCATGGCTTCGGCGTGCGATCAACGCAACGGCCATTCCATCGTCACGCGAACGTGCGCTTCACGTCATTGATCGACGACGAGCGGTCGACGCACGACGCTGTACTCGACGCCGTAGCCGTTGCACAGGAACGGCCCTAAAGTTGGCCGAGCGGCACGTACTCATAAAAGCTGGCTCGAACGGCGTTTAGCCAGCCAATCGCCGTAGATGGAAACAGAAAGGAGGAGATAAGAGAAAGAGATAGCACTGTCGGCAGCCGAGGGAAAGCAAATCAATTGGTCAATATGTATCATCAGCCGATGGAGGACGTGCGCGTTTTTTGTGGATCACAAATGAAATAAATCGATCCCGTTGCGGTTGCTCCTTCGCGGACGAGGACCAATCTTGACCGAGTTAGAGCAGTTTGGCGAGCCGTAGGCTGCTAGCGCCGAGAGGGGAGGGGCCCGCGTCAGAAGGACGCGTCCAGCACATGTCAACGGGAGTTATTTCGTTCCAGCGACATAGCAGGGAGAAAATGTTTTCTAAACTCTTGCTCACTTTGGTAATCGGGAATTGCGTTCAGTGGATAACGTCCGTTTCGGGTTAGTACCGGCTTTGGTGTGCGTCTAATTGAATGAAATACGCAAAAAAAACTTTATAAATAATTTACTTGCCGTTTTCGTGTAAATTGTGTACGAACAATCTGGGACTATAAACAAAACAAAAGAAGGCGTTTTTCTCACTCAATAGTTTTATCAGCTTCAGGGTGTTTTTCGTTAGTAGGATTAAGCGCGGAAGGACAATTGATGGACGACCTGCTCGCTAACTACTGCAAGTACACGCGTCCGACTCTTAGTTCGCAGACTCCGACAATCGTGACACTGGAGTTTGGTCTACGGAAGATCGGGTCATTGGTAAGTAGAGCGCGATACTTAGAAATAACCTCCTTAAGGGAAGAGTTGGGTCATTTGTTAGACATTTAGATTATCCATGTTTGTCACTTTTTGGTTTTTCATTTCAAAATTTTGATTTTTAATAATCTGTTCTAGGACGAACAAGGCCAAGTTCTGACGACATCCGGATTCATCATTTCGGTAAGCGAATTAGTAATTGATAATTAACTATATAGTAAATCGTTACGATTTTACATTATGGCTTAGCGCTCGTCAGTTGAGGAAGACACCCAATTAAAATGTTCGCTGAAACAAAGATCCAATATTGGGATCGATCTTATTCAAGAATGTCTTAACTAATGATAATTAATGGGAAGAAATACGTTTTTATCACACAAAATTAACTCCGGTAAAACAAATATTAACCATACCTTATTATAAGTTAACAAACGCTAATTAAAGTATTGGATTATCAGTAGTTATTTATTTCACTAACTCGCCCGTTATTGGTCAAACGCTGACCGTCAGCTTAATATGCCCTTTCGCTGCGGTCTTCCTCTGTGTCCTGCAGGGTCTAGGACTCTAGGTTGATGTTCTACGGTCACTTTTGTGCACATGGTAGTGCTAAATGTGCCGAGCGACCTCCAATGGTAATGAAGCGAACTCAAATATGAAATACCCTTCAGATATGCCCACACCGAGATTCTAACTCAGGTAGTAGTGGTCTGTGGTCCAATGCGCTACCAACTAGACCACGAAGGTACCCCTTTAGGCAGATAGGGTGTTCTGATAGTGCAACCGTTAGGGTATTGTCATGCAAACCGTTCAGGGATTCGTACCTGGATTAGTGGAATGTTTCTTCGGAAGTCGCCCATTGGCATATGACTCCGGTGTGACTAGCGCCGATACTAAAACTACTCGACTCAACTCCTCGGGGTGTCTGAGTTGACTCCTCTCTGACTGTACCATATTGTACGATTTGTTTTTTGTTTCCGATTTGTAGTTCTGGTTCGATCCTTTTCTCACATGGGATCCAGCTAAGTATAACGATACGTCCCATCTTATCATTCCCGGCGATAAGATATGGCTACCAGAAATAGCCGTCTACAACAGGTAGGTAGGAGTAAGTTTACTTTGAACCAACCAGACAAGACAGTTTCTTTCACATTTGGAAAGTGTTTGTTTTAAACAATCATCAAATGGCTCGTTGTTTATGAATATGGCGATTGTAGAGCTTGTTAATCGACTTTGTTTTCGTGCATATTTATGTCAAATCCTTTCAACTAATTTGTCGTTTTTAGGTGCACGTTTTTGTGGATCTGATTTGTGGATATTTGGTGCACGTGTATGTCAAAACTCGTCAACTGATTTGTGGATCTGATTTGTGGATTTTTGGTGCACGTGTATGTCAAAACTCGTCAACTGATTTGTCGTTTTCTGATGCACGTTTATGTTAAAACTTGTCAACTATCTTGTCGATTTTTGGTGCAGGTTTATGTCAAAAATTGTCAACTGAGTTTTGATATTTTGAAGCACTTTATGTTAAAAATTGTTAACCAATTTGTGGCTTATTGATCACCTTTTCTCGAAATTTATCAAACAATTCTATGCTGACACGCAACCAATCTCAACTTCGTTTAAGCGCCGACGGCATCAGCGACATCTCATTGGTCGACGCCAGCCGCTTCCGGGTAGACATCAGCGCCAACGGTATGGTCACGTGGATACCGGGCGGCCAATGGAAGACCGAGTGTCAGGTGAACCTGGTCGCCTTCCCGTTCGATGAGCAGCGATGCCAGGTGATCTTCACGAACTGGGTCCACAAGACGGCCATCCTGTACAACATGCGCACACCCGGATACGTCCGACTCGACGGCTACAGTCCGAACAGCGAGTGGGAGCTTCTGAACGCCAGCTCGGCCGTCATGATCCGGACGTACAATGCTGACGAGGAGAACGTTTTCGAGCTGCCGACGGCCAGCTTTATGGTGGAGTTACGCAGGAGTTCTGGATACTACGTCCTGAACGTGCTCATACCGACGTTAACGTTGTCGCTGATATCGGTGCTGATGTTCTGGCTGCCTCCCGAGTGCGGCGAACGGGTCTCGTTCGGGATCACCATCCTGCTGTCGTTCTCGTTCATCATGCTCATGATGTCCGACGTAACGCCGAAGAGCGGCACCGGCATGCCACTGCTTTGTAAGTGATGGTGGTGATGATGATGATGATAGTGGTGATGATGGTGGTGATGATAATGTGATGCTAATTATAATAGTGTTGATGATGATGATAGTAGGGTAGATGGTGTTAGTGAATATGATGGTGATGATTAGGGGAGTGATGGTGATGGTGGTTATGATGATGATAATGATCGTGACGATGATGACGGTGATGACGATTACGACGATGATGACGAAGATGACACGACGTTGTTGTTGTTGATGATGATGATGATGATGCTGATGATGATGATGATGATTTATGTTCCCGGGTTACTTCCACAATTTCGAATAGATGAAGGATTCCGAGAAAGACAAAAAAGATGGCCAAACATCCGGGTTTAAATGCAATCTATCCTGTTTCTGATGGATGTTTCATCTATCAAGTCGCTAAGTTAGCACAACCCCTTTAGCTTGTAGCGTGTGCGAAAGTAGCATCAAAACCCGCAACTTTACATTTTTTTACATTCAGCGAACAGTCCCACATGTCACAACTCAGTTGGTCACGTGCTGACGACGATGTACGATTAATTGTTAGCCTGTTTCGCCTTTTCAAGGGCTACTATAACTCGTTTGTGAAATACTCGCACATAGTCTATACTGTGGCTAGAATAATAATTTTGTTGACATTCAGAGCCGTCACGACAGACAGCTTCTCTGATTTATAATCTCGTTAATAGTTTTAACTTAAACATTACCTCGTCGATAAACTGAGGGCGATTATAATTTCGGAGAAAACCTATTTGGCTTACTCTCGCCACAACAGTCGCATCTGGGACGTGTGTTCTAGCGTCAATAACTCGACCACATCAGAGATGCGTCCTTTATTTGCTGGACATGTGAATCTAAAGCCGAGTGAGTGAGTGAGTGTGGGTGGGTGAGTAAGTGAGTAGGTGAATGAATGAGTATGTGAGTCAATAAATCAGTGAGTGAGTGAGTGAGTGAGTGAGTGAGTGAGTGAGTGAGTGAGTGAGTGAGTGAGTGAGTGAGTGAGTGAGTGAGTGAGTGAGTGAGTGAGTGAGTGAGTGAGTGAGTGAGTGAGTGAGTGAGTGAGTGAGTGAGTGAGTGAGTGAGTGAGTGAGTGAGTGAGTGAGTGAGTGAGTGAGTGAGTGAGTGAGTGAGTGAGTGAGTGAGTGAGTGAGTGAGTGAGTGAGTGAGTGAGTGAGTGAGTGAGTGAGTGAGTGAGTGAGTGAGTGAGTGAGTGAGTGAGTGGTGGTGAGTGGTGAGTGGTGGGTGGTGAGTGAGTGAGTGAGTGAGTGAGTGAGTGAGTGAGTGAGTGAGTGAGTGAGTGAGTGAGTGAGTGAGTGAGTGAGTGAGTGAGTGAGTGAGTGAGTGAGTGAGTGAGTGAGTGAGTGAGTGAGAATAGCTAAGCAGCTTATATCGGGAGAAAATTTTAATTTAATATGCTTTCGTTTTGATAGCTTGCTGGGTACATTTGGTTTGCAAATATCAAATATCAAATATCCAGGTTATGGGATTAAATCTCACTGTTTACTGGTTCTGTATGAACTTTCTTGCAGTGATTAAGCGCTTTAAAATCGCATTTCTTTAGGCATAGGCCATTCAGACATACGTGTCAATTAAGAGAAAGGCTCAGAAACCGACTCACCTTATCCGTTTCGTACATGATGTAGAAGCTTTTTTGTTATTCTATTTTTCTCTCCATCAACCCCCCCCCCCCCGCCAACCAACCATCCTTCGACATTGCAGTGTACTACGTGGTAACGTGTATGTTAGTGAGCGGGATGTCACTCTGTCTGTCCGTCTTCATCCTACATATCAGCATCCGGGTCTCTCTGAGGCCACCGTCACCCCGTTTTAGGACGTTCGTCTTCGGTTATCTGGCGAGGATCGTCTGTAGCCACGACCAAGTCGCCGTCAGGAAGCCCATCAACAAGAACGACGTCGTACCGATCGTGCTAGCCGACGAACCGTTCGACGTCGACAAGATGAACAGAGCCGACGTCGCCGTCACCGCGGACGACGTCGAAGTCGACGACGGCGGCGGCGGCGACGCGTCCGACGTGAAGAGCAAGAACAAGAAGCGCAACTCGTCGCTGGAACGGCTCCTGCGGGGGGTCGAGATGAAGTTGGACGATGACAGAGCGAACGCCAAGAACAAAGAGGAATGGTTGAAGATCTGCCAGGTGTTGGATCATTCCCTCTTCGTCTTCATGTCCATCATTGAGGTGGTGTTCACCGTCATTCTGCTCGTCTATATGGCCGTCTTGGCTCATTAGTAGCACAGAAAGCGGTCCTCATCCAGAACTGGATGGAACGCGGAGCTCTCCTTTAATCGCTAACAATGTACAGGTCGACCAGTTTTATTCCCGACGGAAATAAAACGGTACAGTAGAGGACTCGTAGACGAGATTCTTTTGGCAGCTACTGAGCCGCCGTGCATCGTGATGACTAAAGCTCTATATGGCTTCCCGTGCCTGATCGCAGCCGGACGGCTTACAAGCAGTACAAACGTCCGATCGTAATTGCATCAGTTTATTCTGGGAAAAATGACTTAGTGGCGTTTTTTATACTTAATTTAAGAGCTAATGCTTTTATATCTATTGCTATTGAATGCCATCATCATTATTCGTGTATTATTTTGTCCGTCGTATATGTTTGTCCGACGAGTGTTGTGTACGACGTTTGCTACTTTCTTAGCTTCGTAACATTGATCCCGTCTGATCGGAAACAATGCGTAGGATTAAAGCGGGCCTTTCAAGCTATCGTAAACCATGGTAAATCATGACCGATTAAACAGATTTCTAAGTATACGGGAAAAATACTATTCTGAATTTCAGACTTCAAACATGAAGTTTTTCGACAATAAAAGACCTGCTCCAGTCGTTAGCATCAAAGTAACGAACATATGAAGTAAACTAGAATATCTGACAATGTTCAGAATCCACAATAATCTTCCAAAAACACAAAAAATCATGCAACGCGGAATGTTTTGTTTTCTTTCTTCCACCTTTCTATTCATTGTTAAAGGACTGCCACAATTCAACGAATAGAATAGAATTCAATGGAGACAAAGAACCAAATTCGTCCATCACTGTGGCTATGTAGAACCGGCTTCAGGCGATGGAACCTACGAACCACAATTGATCCGTGGATTCCCTTTCTACGACCACGGACAATATATAACATGTTTCATCGCCGAGTTTCAGACATTGTGTCTACTGTTATTTGACATGACTTTTGTGTTCTCGATATTATGAAGATCCGTCGCCTTTTAAAATATATTTTACATATTAATGACTTCGAAGTATTACATCAAGCTGACGATATCGACTCTCATTGAAGAGTATATATATATATATATATATATATATATAGAGAGAGAGAGAGAGAGAGAGAGAGAGACACACACACACACACACACACACACATATATATATATATATATATATATATATATATATATGTGTGTGTGTGTACGTACGCTGGATTCCCTTAGTAATTTGTTTTTTCTTTCTTTTCCTTAATTCTAAAAGTAATTAAATTATTAATTAAATTAAATTATACATGTAATTAAACATATTTTTAATGAATTTGGAGTTATAATTCCTGTTTGAATAAAAGTATAACACCTGTGCCATCGCCTTAGCTATGTTCATAACAAACACGCACACGCACATACGCACGCACACGCACATACACACACGCACACGTACGCATACACACACAGAGAAAGAGAGATCATCTTTTTCGCTTGAGTGTTTTACTCTCAATCGTTGATCCATCTTTAATTATTATTATTATTATTACGCAGAAGAAAATTTTAGTTTACTCGCACTTCTGATTATGGTAAATGTAACATTAATTGCGGGTATTAACTTTTGTCGGAAAATACGCGTTTTGGTGTAAATATGACGCCCGATAACTGATCTGATTTAGTACAAAATTCTTTCTATAATAATCCTACTGGCACTTGATACGCAAACGCAGAATCTCTGAAAGCACAATATCTGCGATCAATATTAACAATCATCAATTCAAAAGTAGATAGACCTTTCTTATCAAATTTCAAATATTATTTAATACTCCTAAAAAGAAATTACTCGCATCGATCTCACGTTATTGATAGAAAATGAAGAAAGTAATTAGAAACGTATAATAAGCCGACATCCACTTTTAAGCTATAGGCTTCTTTTGATGTCAACAGTCATAATGAAGTCTGCCATCCTCTCATGGAGATGATAACTGGTTGAGATCAGAGAAGACGGTAGCCCTAATTAACTCATTTTATTTCTTAAATTTATTCACTCGCTTCATTGCACGTCAATTCGTTTCCGTTTTTTTTACCCATTCGTTTCCGAGTTTTTGATTGTTAATGACATTCGGCGAATAACAAAAATGGGACATTTCGTAATTGTTCTGTTTCGTGCTCTCAAAAGAGGATCAATTGACGCGTCATTACGCCAAGCGGCGTCTTCACAATTAAATGCGGTTAATTCCGTTCAAACGGCGAGTTGTTTGAACATCCACCGTTTAAGTAGATCATGTCTGCCAATTTGATTTTTCCTGACGACTGTTAAATGTTTTTAAGTGAAATTTTACTATTTTCTATGACGGGATGTAAACCAGACTGGGCGAGGGACTCTTGTTGTTTACCGGCCTTTTTAAACAGGAACTATTTTGTTCAATTAATATTGTATCAAAAGCCGCACGTTTGAAGGCACGATATTAATACGCCCATTTGTGTTTTTCTGTACGGTGCTTTATTTTCATATCTATGCAGTTCCGCGAAGAACACAGACATATTTACGTGGCTTTGTAATCATAATTGTTTGGCGTTCTACGAATCACCTATTTAATTTGTTATCGTTAGCAAAGTTCCTCTTGTTGCTGTTGTCATCGTTGTTGTTGTTACTGCTGCTGTTGTGAAGTGCATTTGAAGCCTTTAACCCTCAGGGACTCCATAGAAATATACTTTACTATTGTCATTTAGATAATATTTATTGTGGAAAGGGGTATTCGTGAAGGTCAAGTGCACATTTAAAACTATCCGCGAATTAGATAAGTGTGTATGTATGTGTGTGTGCGTACCTGCGTATGTACTCGCGTCATATATATATATATATATATATATATATATATACGTGTCTGAATGTATATGTTTGTGTGTATGTGTGTGTGTATGTGTGTGTGTGTATGTGTGTGTATGTGTGTGTGTGTGTATGTGTGTATGTGTGTGTATGTTTGTGTGTATGTGTGTGTGTATGTGTGTGTGTGTATGTGTATGTGTGTGTGTGTATTTTTGTAAGTGTATGTGTATGCGTATGTGTATGTATGTGTATGCGTATGTATGTATGTGTATGCGTATGTATGTATACGTATGCGTATGTATGTATGCGTATGCGTATGTATGTATGCGTATGCGTATGTATGTATGCGTATGTATGCGTATGTGTGTATGCGTATGCGTATGTATGTATGTGTATGCGTATGTATGTATGTATATGTGTATATGTGTATGTGTGTGTATGTGTGTGTATGTGTGTGTATGTGTGTGTATGTGTGTGTTTTATAAAGATAGTTAAGGCGCTGGCACAGGTGTTATACTTTCATTCAAGCAACAATTAACTCCAAACTGATTTTTAAAAAAATATTTAATTGTAAGTATAATTAATTACCGGTAAAATTAGAGAAAAATTAAAAGAAAAAAGAAAATTTCTAAAATAATCCAAAAGAGGATAATCTAAATATAAAAAAAGAAGAAACTATGATGTGTGTATGTATGTGTGTATGTGTGTATGTGTATGTATGTATGTGTGCATGTGTATGTATGTGTATGTATGTGTATGTATGTGTATGTATGTGTATGTATGTGTATGTATGTGTATGTATGTGTATATGTGTATATGTGTATGTATGTATGTGTTTGTATGTATGTGTTTGTATGTGTATGTATGTGTTTGTATGTGTGTGTATGTGTTTGTATGTGTGTGTGTGTGTATGTATGTGTATATGTATGTGTATATGTATGTGTATATGTATGTGTATACGTATGTGGGTGTGTATGTGGGTGTGTATGTGGGTGTGTATGTGGGTGTGTATGTGTGCGTGTGTATGTGTGCGTGTGTATGTGTGCGTGTGTATGTGTGCGTGTGTATGTGTGCGTGTGTATGTGTGCGTGTGTATGTGTGCGTGTGTATGTGTGCGTGTGTATGTGTGCGTGTGTATGTGTGCGTGTGCGTGTGTATGTGTGTATGTGTGCGTGTGTATGTGTGCGTGTGTATGTGTGCGTGTGTATGTATGCGTGTGTGCGCGTGTGCGTGTCCGTGTTCGTGTGCGTGTGCGCGTGTGCGCGTGTGCGGTGTGCGTGTGCGCGTGTGCGCGTGTGCGCGTGTGCGTGTGCGCGTGTGCGTGTCCGTGTCCGTGTCCGTGTGCGTGTGCATGTGGGTGTGTATGTGGGTGTGTATGTGGGTGTGTATGTGGGTGTGTATGTGGGTGTGTATGTGGGTGTGTATGTGGGTGTGTATGTGTGCGTGTGTATGTGTATATGTATGTGGGTGTGTATGTGGGTGTGTATGTGGGTGTGTATGTGTATATGTATGTGTGTGTGTATCTGTGTGTGTTTTAGGGTACATAGTAAGTGGCAAGAGGCACAGAGCATCAACATATCTAAACATCCTTCGAGACCTACCTCCATAAATCTAAATACAAATACAACTATACATACATTAATCTAAAAATAAAATCTTCCATACCTCCACATATTGATAGATGTGTGGGTATACCTAAGCATGTGTCTGGTCTACTCATCAGCCTGTGGGAACCAGCTAATTCGCTTTTCGTACGCGACAAATATGTCACGCCCACAGGAAAGCGGCTACATACAGGTTACGTACAAAAAGCGGAAGCACGTAAAATATATACATTTGATACTATAGCTCGCAGCAAACAACACGTGCGTGAGGTTCAATGGTGACTTGCTACATACATATCATAACTATTTTGACACCACAGTTTACATTCAACATTAATTTTCTGTAGTCCAAAAGAAACCTGTATATAAAACATTTCGACACCTCAGATGCTGACCTCAGCTTTATTCTGGGTTCGAATAACTGAATAAATCCTACCTATATGAACCATGTATCAATACACGTCCGAAATAATCTGGCGTCGAAGTTCTTCTCTAACCTAAGTGAAAATTTAAGCCTTTTATATACCCTCAGCATGTTAACAAACATTACAGTTTGTTCATAACAAAGAGAATGTACACTGACTCAGTATGGACTCACTGAAGCGATTTATATGTTTGTACAGGTGTGAAAGTGCCCAACATAATAAGAAAATAAACCTAAATGTACTTCAAATGAATTAGTCGTAGCTTCCCATTTGACAATTGATATATAGATATCTCATTGCTTTACAAACATAGTAACGGTGGGTTGAGATTTTTGTGTTTCGGGCGATTGACGCTTTACTGAAGTTGTGTTTGTTAAAAATATATTTAATTTCATGTATAATTTAATTTAAATTATAATTTAATTACTTTTAGAATTATAAAAATGAAAGGAAAAACAAATTACTAAAACAATCCAGAAGAGGATCATCTAAATATAAACAATTCACTATTATTAATGCAAGACCAAGCTTTTTGCTGTACATTACGATCAATAATTCATCAATCAAAATCAAGCCTTAAATAGAAATGTAAAATAGTAGTACACAGTTTAATTGAATAATATAAGCATAAATCAGAATAAATTCGAATTAATACTAATACCAGGGATAAGACACGGCTCGCCCTAATTGCAATGTGTGTGTATGTATATATATATATATATATATATATATATATATATATATGTGTGTGTTTTTTTATAAAGATAGTTAAGGCGCTGGCACAGGTGTTATACTTTCATTCAAGCAACAATTAACTCCAAACTGATTTTTTTTTTTTTTTTTAAATATTTAATTGTAAGTATAATTAATTACCGGTAAAATTAGAGAAAAATGAAAAGAAAAAAGAAAATTTCTAAAATAATCCAAAAGAGGATAATCTAAATATAAAAAAAGAAGAAACTATGATTAAAACAAAACCAGGCGTTGTGTCGAACACTACGGCCAAGAAAGATTAAACCTAAAATGGAGAAATAAAATATTAATACACAGTATGAATAATGTGTGAATAATATAAGCATAAATCAGAATAAATTCAGATTAATACTATAGCAGCGATATAACACGACTCAACCCAATAGCAACGACCGGTTTCGACCTATTCAAGTCTTCATCAGGTTGCATAGAATGTCTAACGTTACCATATTGCTCGAGGTTTATATACACAATTTTTTCAATAGGAAGCCACGCCCCTTAACCCTTTAGTTCTTTTTAACAAAGGATGGGTGCTATTTTAATCTCTTTGTTCTATTTGTGAACTTACGTAACCCGGTGTTTTGAAAACATCCCAACGATAATTGAATAGAATTTATATGTTTGTACAGGTGTGAAAGTGCCCAACATAATAAGAAAATAAACCTAAATGTACTTCAAATGAATTAGTCGTAGCTTCCCATTTGACAATTGATATATAGATATCTCATTGCTTTACAAACATAGTAACGGTGGGTTGAGATTTTTGTGTTTCGGGCGATTGACGCTTTACTGAAGTTGTGTTTGTTAAAAATATATTTAATTTCATGTATAATTTAATTTAAATTATAATTTAATTACTTTTAGAATTATAAAAATGAAAGGAAAAACAAATTACTAAAACAATCCAGAAGAGGATCATCTAAATATAAACAATTCACTATTATTAATGCAAGACCAAGCTTTTTGCTGTACATTACGATCAATAATTCATCAATCAAAATCAAGCCTTAAATAGAAATGTAAAATAGTAGTACACAGTTTAATTGAATAATATAAGCATAAATCAGAATAAATTCGAATTAATACTAATACCAGGGATAAGACACGGCTCGCCCAATTTGGGCAATGTGTGTGTATGTATATATATATATATATATATATATATATATATATATATGTGTGTGTGTGTGTGTGTGTGTGTGTGTGTTGTGTGTGTGTGTGTGTGTGTTAGTGTGCGTGTGTGTGTGTGTGCGTGTATGTGTGTGTGTGTGTGCGTGTATACATGGGTGCGTGTGTGGGCGTGCGTTCATTTGTGTCAATCACACATGTGGCTCATCAAACCCTCAGTCTGGTTGACATATCCATTCACCAGCTCGTTCTAGTGTTGCTCTGTATACTAGTTGACAACCGATCGATTGATGGAATGACTGATTGATTAAACTATTGATTGACTGATTGATTGATTGATTGATTTATAGCACTATAGTCTCTTGGCCTGTAACGTAACGAATTGACTGTCGATTCATCGCTGGAATATAAAATAAGCCCGTGGAGATTATTCTATCATAACGTCCTCGATCTAAGCAACGCCATTTATCTGGATCGAGTAGTAATCGGACAAACATTATGACGAAGGACAACATATGGATTTCATTCCATACGGCATCAATCTAAGGCTGCTCATCGTAGTGGCGACGAGTGATTAT
The DNA here is from genome assembly GCA_025642065.1 of Paralvinella palmiformis. NCBI lineage: Eukaryota > Metazoa > Annelida > Polychaeta > Terebellida > Alvinellidae > Paralvinella > Paralvinella palmiformis. Next base: position 97,490 of record JAODUP010000331.1, on the reverse strand, counting down.
GTTGTGTTTCTTTCAAGATTTATATGATTGAACTACGCAACTTGAGACCTTTTTTTGTCCTTACGCTATGTTGTGATAAATGTTCCCATACAGTCAAGATTTAATTGTTAACGACGGAAACTTAGGTCAGTCTATATGGATTTAGTTTATACCACACAAGTTGGTACAATACTGTGTGATCTAATGACAGCTTATAAAAGAACCTAGCTCGTATACCGTAAGATCAGTACATATATATATATATATATATATATATATATATATATATATATATATAAAACACTGAGAATTGTTATTTAGGTGCAACTATTTTAAGCTAAAATTATACATACTGAGGGTAAGAGTATTCCACATATAATTTATAGATTAGTGGGTGTTCATATTTGTGGATTTACAGGTGAAAAAGGGTTAAATAAATAGTGTATAGGTCTGTGAACACACACACAGAGAAAGGGAGAAATCTGAATGGGATCTATCGCATACAAAGTAGAATACAACGTCACCTCATAAGCCAGGAAAGTACCAATATAACCCCCTTGTCCAGTCCCTGAGATCGGAGTGAATGAGGTTAACTTGGTTGACTGGGAAAGTCCTATTTGTGGCAATATTCACTGGTCAGATGGTGGCAGTAGGTAACCAACCTGCTTAAAGTAAACAGAGTACGCCGTGTTACTGTCACAGCTGGCGCAGGAAGGATACTCCACCCCGTTCTCTTTCTCTCTCTCTCTCTATCTCTCTCTCTCTCTCTCTCTATATATATATATATATAGAAAGCGGATGAGATATTGGCTGCCAAGACGGACTTCTTTAATGTTTTAGATTAATAACATGCCCGAGACACTTTTTAATAATAGAGCCGACCTTGACCGACAGTGTGTGTGGGTGTAGGTGTGTGTTAGAGGTGAAGCATACACAGCATATTTAATCATATCTACATTTCAATATTTTCCTGTACGTCTTTGGTTTTGAAGGCTTTCCGCTGTGACCGTGTTATTTTATATACGGCATAGAATGTAGATCAAGTTTTGTGACAGCCTTTCTAGAACGTCAGAAATGGTGGCCCATTATGACACCAGTCCATATATATATATATCTAGGCTACGTTTTAGTTCCGAGATTCCTTTATTCACCTTAAAGCGGTGAACAAATTAACAAAAAGTGACGTTCTTTATGAGAAATAATAAACTGGCGAAACAAATCTGAAATGCGTACGAAGCCAAATACGGCGCATTTCGTACAGAAATGGCTCTTTGGGTCATTGTCGTCGAACAATCCGGCGTCTCCCGTGTTCGAAGCTCGCTGACACCGAAATATTATTGGCCCATTCATCCAACGTAAACGGGTTTCGCTTACTTCAGATGTTAAATGCCACGCTATCAGTTGCAACACAATAATGGAAAGAAATACTTAACTCAACGTAATCCTATGCCATTTATTACTGTGTGGTATATGGGACGAGTACAGATAGAAATTCGGTCGGTTAACCGACGTCAGATCGGTACCGCGATACAGCCTTCACAAAGGCATCATCACTTGATGCGGCATTGTAATAAATTAATTAATAAACAAAATAAGTGCAGCCCGGTAGCGAGCTTCTATAACACATCGCCATAACGAGCGAACGGGCCCGTTCGTCCACAGTCGGATATTCGAACTAAGCCGGTTCCGTCAAGCCCGGCTTGATCGAACTCGAAGCCACGAAACGTTCGTACAGAATTAGCCGCGCCACGCCAAACCTTCTGGCACGGTGTACCGCAGAGGACGACCGGTGGCGACCCCACAAGGCCATTACGCTGATAACGTAACGACATCTGGCGGTGCTGTGAGGAGAAGATAGCCGGGCACCACTTAAGCCGCTCAGACAGTGATATAACGTCCCGGCTTAAACCGGGTTCTTATTGCGCAATAAAAAAGACCCGACCAGAATCCCAAACCGCTCCCCCCCCCCACAATCCTCCCCCACTTCACAGTGACAACTCGTCCCGCGGTTCGTTGGTGTACCGAGACGGGGCTAGTTAGCTTCAACGGAGAGCTTTCAATATTGTCGGCGTTTTTATATCCTTTTCTTCTGACACGCCTTTGTCCTAGCGCTGTTGGGTCTGTTGTGAGAAGACTCTCTCTCTCTCTCTCTCTCTCTCTCTCCAATACCGTCTCCTTGTAGATCTTAATGGGTCTTTTTACTTCTTATCTTCCTGACGATTTATTTATGGGTCTGTTTCTCCCCCCCTCCCCTCTCTCTCCGCGTGTTTGTGTTTGGTGTGTGTCGTAGTTTTTATTTTTTATTTTTATTTACGTACATACATAATATAAAAAACTGACACTGACACTTAACAAAACATCGACAATGTTGAATGAGTAAGACAATATGAGAATAAGCGACTGAGTGAGTGATTAAATCAGCGAATTAATTCATTAATGGGAAACTGCATGACTGAGTGGGTGAGCGAATGAGTATGTGAGTGAGTGGGTGAGTGAGTGAGTGAGTGTGTTTATGTGTGTGTGTGTGTGTGTGTGTGTGAATGAGTGAGTTAGTGCTAGTACGGAAATATTTCGAATCGCATGCATAACGATGAAGGCAGGAAGTAATCTTCAAATGAGTTAAAGTTTATTTCAATAATGCCACGATTAACGTAGTCACCAAAAAAACAAACGTTATCACAATTAGACAAATAAGTCAGACGAACACCACGCGCTCCTTCCCGTCACTCGCTCGCGTCCGGTTAACATACGCCGCCGCGGTGACGGTTAGAAGCACAAACACCAACGCACAGCTAACATCGCAAACAAAATCATGGCACTTAAATGTCCGTTTGTGTGAAAGACGCATAGAAGCACGTCACCAGAGTGATGGAAATTGAGCAAACGAAAATCATGTGTCTTGAACAAAGTTAGGTACGAAAATCATTACGACCAAGGCAGCTATATATAACTGGCGAAGACACGCGGGCGTGCAAAACATGCATAGGAGCATACACGCATATACATACACGCGGGCGCGCGCGCACGCACGCACGCACACGCACACGATATCCCATTCGCTATTAACATAATGATCGTCATCATCATCATCATCATCATCATTATCATCTATACGCGCGCACGCACGCACGCACGCACATACACCCACACACACGATATCCCATTCACTATTAACATAACGATCGTCATCATCATCATTATCATCTACACGCGCGCGCGCACGCACGCACACGCACCCACACACACACGATATCCCATTCACTATTAACACAATGATCGTAATCATCATCATCATCATCATCATCATCAGCTATATACAGCGCGAACAACAACAATAAGGAATATTACAATGAGAATTGACACGTTTAGAAGAATGTGTTGAAGTCGCCCACGATAAGAACATTTCCTAACCGGTATACGACCGTTTTCCAGCAGTATAATCGCCGTAGCATCTCACTGTGTGCAGCAGGGGGGAAATGGCTAAAGCTTGGACGTTCTGTCCATGTTAAGACAATCGACCGTCGATTTCAGCACTTTGCCATCGCCCACCATACATCACAGTGAGCGTTCATTATTTTCGGTACACAGAGGTCTGTGTCCGCGCTGGATATATTACGAGGCTTTATGTTCACAAATGAAATATCTACAGAGACGCGCTTAGACGGAATCGCGTTTGCACATGAGAGGAACAAGAAACAAACGCGCATTGCACACCCGTGTATATCGGGGCGTACACAGGGGTAGAGATGTGTATATATTCCACATTGTCAGATAATATATACTAAAGCGCATCTTCTTAATTAGAGAGGCAACATGTTCATGAAATATTTGGAAACAGGCACATCTTTATATATATATATATATATATATATATATATGTATATATATAATTGACTTTTATGTCGCCCACTTTTAATGGTCCATTATAATTGATGGTTTCCAATTAATTTTGACATGTACATTACAAGTAATAGAAAATAACAGGTTATTGACATGTAATAATAGTCTTAATACAAATTCGATAGATAAATTAAACACAGATAATATGAACAAACAAATATATACCGAAAGCAGTGGGTCTCAAACGAAATTTGATAGTTTATTCAAACTTTATTCAAAATTTTATTAGTTAAAACTGCAAATACAATTAATTACTAGTTTGATTAGAAACGAGAAGGCGTCTGCAGAAACACAGTTGACTTATCAATGTTTCTGGTACTAGGCTAGCGTACATCTTTTCTATGACAATTGAAAGGTCGCATAAATTCGGGGTTCTTAATAATCGTGTTTCCTCTAATTTTGGTGTTACATAAGACGTTGATTTCTAGGTGAAACTCCGGAATATTACAGCCGAGCTCTCACCTTTCTTTGTCTTAAGTACTTCCGTTCGTTAAACGTTAAACAAAGACAGAATGGAAGACATTGGAGATAGTTAAACGAGCTAGATGAGTAGTAGTCGGAGAACATGTAATTGTATTGAGGTGTTTCGTGTTTTTATAAAGGAATCTAGATAAGTCAAGTGTCTGGATTACTGGCAAACCATACATTGTCGAGATACATATTCCGACACTTATGGAATAAGTGAAGTTTCTGTCGACCAGAAGGATAAGGTTCATACGCATCGCTTGAGATGCTGGTGTTTATAACATAATTGTTTGTTTGAAATGCACGTAATGTCTTTCAAATGGCAGACAAGACACGAAAAAGATGTTCAAATTGCAAGAATGATATGCTCACAATTAAAATGAATGAATGAACAAATGATTGAATGAATAGCTTAAAGTGGCTCGTCTGTAGGTCTTTTTTGAACACTGAAGCGTACGTTTTCAGCTGATTATTCTTCACTGTTGGCCAGGGTATGTTTGCTGAAAAAGATGCGGATGTTTGCTACATTACGATGGGACGTGCAACTGGCCGAATAATTCATAGGCACGCTCACATGGCGTGGGTCTACGCTTGACCAGCGCACGCCATAACTCACGAGAAGACGACAATACCAAAAGTGAGAGATGTATATAGAGAACAGCCGCTTGTTGTTCCCTACCATCGTCTTTGATCAATATCCGACGGGTCCTTGTGTGATGACTAACCATTCGCGATTACGGCGTCGCTTCGTCGCCCGACGCACAAATATTCTCCGAATGGCGTCATACATTCCAGCATCCCAGGGACATCGGCGTAACCTGAAGTATCATCCTTTCCGCCGCGTGTCGATTTGTGCCAACGAAGAGCAGAAGATATCTGCGCGGCTTTGGCGATAATGGCCGTTCGTTGGCACCAGAGGGCGGCGTGTTTTATTGTCCACCAGCAAGAAATGGATGGAGAGTGAGATAGTCTTCCTCATCGCTCGCTGGCGGTATCAGTATCAGGAGGCTAGGAGCGGACGGACGACTCGGCCGACAAATGAGATGGCGCCAGTCCGATCGTCGCGGATGACGAACATGAACGGATGGTCGCAGCGGAAGGTCTTCTTGTCGTCCTCCTGAGACGAGTTGCCCTCCTCGGTGCCACTGGGCGAGTTCTTGGGGCCAGAGCCGGACGCCGAGCCGTTCGGTACGCCCTCGTCGAACTCCATGTAGACGTGGTGGAAGATGCGCGAAACGTACAGATCACGGCTGCTGTTGATGTTCGAGAAATCCGACTTGCCCATCGTGAACATCGTCTTCATGCCGAGACGCTGCAGCTTGTCACCGAGCGTCAGCCCAAGCTCATAGCGGAAACGGGGAAAGTGCACCTCGACATATTCGTCCGCAAGGCTGTCGTAGATCGCTTCGAGCGACTTACGGTCGAGTTTCGTCTCCAGCTTCTGGATGCCGTCCTCTTTCTTGGGTAACAGCAGCAGGACGGTCGTGTAGGTATTGGCGAATGGCAGTTCTACCGCCTCGCAGTCCAGCTTTACGTGCTGCCCATAGCGGAGTAGCCGTTGCTGGCACATCATGCGCACGCTGAGGGTCTCTTTCATCGGTAGCTGGAATGGCTGGTCCGTGGTCTTGCGCGGGTCGAACGGGTGTAACCAGAGCGATTTCATGTATAGTCCGGAGAGGCCGAGGATTTTTGTGTCGCGATCGATGATGCCCATCGGGATTACGTCCTTGATGCGGCCATTCGTCCGTTCCTCGGCCCACTGGTTGATCTCAACCCGTGCCTTGTCGGGCCGGTTTCGGAAGTCGGCCTGCTTCAGCCGTGTGATCTGATAATGCAGGCACATGTCCTCGTAGTGCGGCGTCAGGTAGATCGGTGACTGGGCGAAGAGGCCGAGGGCGATGCCGAACACGCAACCCTTCGGGTAGTGCGACTTGATCGTGTCGTAGTGAATGGCGGCGAAAGCGGGCAGCAGCTGGTCGGCGGCCACCTCGTGCAGGTGCAGCGCCTTGGCGATCTCCTCCTGGGTGGTGCCCTTGGCGCCCAGGTGCAGCAGGCCGAGACCGATCGAGATGCCGAGCGGCGCCAGGACGAAGTTGCCCGTCCGCTTGCCGTCCTTGCAGTACTCCTGGAAGAGCTGCAGGCAGAACTTGTTGTGCGCCCGAGAGAGACAAAGGAGATGCGATCTGGTGGTCTGCGCAGGCCGGGGCTCGCCATCGCCGGAACCATCTGCCGTATCTCCCTCCAGCGACACCTGGCTCCCCATTCTGAAACGAGAGACGAGATAACCTGGATGAAATACGCTGTTATCGTTCCCCGGCCATAGATGGCGCTCGATATTTTATCGCGCACGGGCATCGACTGCGTTGCGTCGCTGCCATTCGCGGCTTGCTGCCGAGCAGATGCTAGGACGGTATCTACATCGGCATTTTGCTAGAGCCGAACACAGATCAACTTAATAGTGAAACAATAATAACATGGTTACTCGTTCATCATGGTATGCGAGTGATACGTTTACGTCAATCCGCTGATTTAAGCCACTGAAACAACGACGTTCGCTTGGAGGTGTGAATGACCTCTCCCCGTCAGGAGAAGACCAACGGGCCGACTCGTTCACAAACCTATGCTGAAGACGCCGAAAACGTTTGCTCGAAATAAGCGGACAAACGAACACTCCCCGTATAACCACCCCCCCCCCCTTCCCTCTCTCTGTCCGATCATCTGGCTGAGTGATAATTATTTGTTTTCCCATTATATCCCTATGAATATTTAATGGCCAGCTACTGAGCCGACTATCTTGGGTGTAAACGTTTAAACGTAGCACCGGAGACGGGGCCAATTAGGCCCGAAATAATTCGCAATTCTCGCCACGGTCTCGGCTCATCTGCATAATTAGCTCGAGCGGTGTGTCATCCCAAACGCCGGTAATTGTATTTTCAATTCCACGAAGTCCGCTCAGGAAAAAAACGCGCGGCCCCAAGATCCACACGGTGGCGCTCGGGCGGCTTTAGTACCCCGGATCTCCGGGGAAATCAGGCTAAGTTCGTTGTTTTCGGGGCTCGCCATTTTGGTCCACTGGAGCGAAACTAATATCGGAGGGAAAGAGCGGAGGGCGAACGTCTCATAACACGATAATAACGGCGAGCAATGAATTGCCGAATGGGTACGAATAGACAATGGACGATAATTGACGGCCGACGATGGTTTGATTTGTGGTTTGCGAGTGATGTGGCTGCGAAAGAAGTGGAACGGCGATGGCTGCTTTAGCCTGGTCTTTATCGGCCCGAAGATTGTGAGACGTGATGGTGAGCAGATCACAATGGATTGTGCATGCGTGCGTGCGTCCGTGTGTGGGATTGTAGTCAATTGTTGCTTGAAAGGGTGACTATTATTGTATTATTGTGCGACTCGTACGTGTTCTGCTCAATGTACACGTAAAGGACGATAAAGAAATAAACAAGTTCATATACACCAAATAGTTAGCTAATATTTATGTACGTCTAGTATACGTACACACTGCAGTGATTGAGTGGTCTGGCCAAGTGGTCGTTGTTAAAGGAAGTCCCCCCCCTCTCCGACCCCGTTATACGTTTCCGTAATCGACAACCGGGGTTGCTAAACTGGCTAATAAGGGCATAATAGGATGGCCGTTTGATTGACCCGATTATCGAGGTTTTGTATTATTTACCCGATTCATCTTCTTTGTGTATATGCATATATATATACCTACGTACATGTGTGTGTGTGTGTGTGTGCGTGCGTGTGCGTGTGTGTGTGTGTGTGTGTAGACGGGGGGGGGGGCGTATTCCCAACCTACAGTATAGTATTATGTTGTTAAAGTATTCGGACGAGTAGTTGCGGAAATAACAAAAAGATATGCCATTTAACTCTTGATACAAACCAACAACGAATCACATGTCGGATATTTCTATTCTCAAGACATGATGTAAACACAATAAACTGGTCTTCTAAGTGACCAAAGTGAATTAGTGTGTGAGTGAGTGAGTAAGTCAGCGAAACATTGATAGAGTGAGTGGGTGAGCGAAGCAATGGTTGAGTGAGCGAATGAGTGAGTGAGTGAGTGAGTAAGTGAGTGAGCAAGTAACCTATTTATAATACATGCGCTTGTCACAGCTGGGAAATATGGCCGAAGGGTGACTCTGCACGATAAACTACCACGAACACATGCAGGCACTTCGGTTCGATTCAATCTTTGGTTCGTGTTCTAAGCATTACGAGCTCTTAGATGACCATGGTCGGTCGGAATAGGATCGCCAACCTGATGCACGTAGGGTGTATATATACGAGCATGGAGCGTCTGGATAAGACGGACACGTGGAAATCATCGACCGCCACACGATCACGTGCGACGTCAATGTTGCCTCCTGGGCAGCGGCTACCTCTAGTGTCTTTAGGGGCGAATGGAGATGGATCCATTAGTCGACGAGGACGACTGACACGATCCAGACATTGTTTAGCACGTGAATCTGAAGCGTTGCGAACGCAGTACGCGGTTCCTAACTGATTGGCTGTTGGCGACGGGCTAGCAGTACGCGGCGAACTGTTAGTTTTGTTACCATGTTACGGTACCACAGACAACGGCCACAGTCGGAGATTGGGGGGGGGGGTCATGTGTATCCCGGGCCGGCTCAGACTACGGGAAATAATCGTATGAATGATGTAGACGCTGTGTGTGGCGAACGTTGTGTGGCTGACGACTCCCGGGACGGGCGTGGCATCCGTAATGAACCGGTGACGTGAGTGAATCTCCGAAATGCCGGCTCCGGCTGCTTTGACGCTCCAGACGCCATTGCGTAAGTTGGCACCGGGAACGGGGGCCGTCCATCACCCCTTCGGAGAGGTGGACGGATAATTGCTGTTAATAATTCACGATTCTTCGTACGCCAGGCCGAGGTTTAATATAAGTTGTCGGCGGGTTCGGGTGGGATGGGAGAAGGGTGTATGCGAGAGAGAGAGAGAGAGAGAGATACCACACACACACACACACAAATACACACACACACACACACACAAGAGAGAGAGAGAGAGACCACTACACACACGCACACACACATACCAGAAGGAGAGAGAGAGAGAGCGAGGGAGAGATATATACCACACACACGCTCGCGCGCGCGCGCAAACAAATCTCACATTACCAATGGGGTAAGTTATCCCGTTTCAATTAACCAGTAAACCACTGATTACGCCACGCTATGACCTTGGCCGTCCTTGGTTATATAAACCACAACAAGCCGCTAATTACGCGCAAACCGATCGTCATTAGGGTCTGTTTATGACGTCATCATCATTTCGATGGCGCCATCGAATCGTCGCGTGCTCAGTCTTTTATTTCCTGAACACGCCTATTATCGTCCACCGGGGGCCGTTATCGCCCGGCTAACGTGGGGGATATTTCATCGGTTAGCTAGCGTGAACAAGATCATTAGTGTTCGGTAAACAACTTGAGAGAGAGAGAGAGAGAGATAGATAGCCGCTAGCAACCGAAATGTCTCACGGCACAAACGACGGATCCCTCGGGAATGGCGGAATTTCCGGCATAAATCATATCAGCCCGGTATTTTATTGGCAAGAATTCAATTAGTCGAGCCCCCAGCCGCCATAGAGGGAGAGGCGAGCGGCCTTAGCGAGATGGCAGGCACTGATTTAAGACATCAACAACAGTCGGATCTCATTTAGCCGCTACCTGTTTATTCCGTTCAGTGTTTTGACGCACCGTTACGAAAACATCTAGGCCGATCTAAAGTGTTTTTCAATATATTTTCGTCGGGGTCAAGCGATTCATTCGGGAGGTTGGGGTGCCCTATAGGGGGCGATACACACCGTCATCGCTTCCACCGTCTAAGCTGTATCTCATATGTAGCTCAGTTATCAGTCCGTGCGATTATAAAAAAATATTAGTGGTCATTTAGTGGATCCGAACCGAGAATAGCGTTGCCTGCATCCCAGCACGTTATCGGTGAGCTAACACGATTCGTCATTATTGATGATAGTTTTAATATTAATAGCAGTATTATAATGTAACATATTATGATAGCAATGATCAAAACGACGTTGTCTCGTCAGTGATCAACAACACTTGGTTAGGGCATTGTCTAGTCAGGTCAGTTCATTAATCGATGAGGCAATCTGTTTGATCTAATTAGACAACTTACACTGTCTTAAGTGGGGGGGGGGAATTCGATAGATGCTGAACACGGCAGAATTAGCATACTGACTTATATCAATGGTGGGGGGGGGGGGGGACCAGTGTATGGGGACGTATTCATTTCGTGATTTTTATTTCATTTCTATGAAAGATATTGTACATGATTAAATGCGTTAATTCTTGTCCATTAGAAACATGTCCAGGATAAACTCCAGGAGACATCTAATATGGCGTAAGTGATAAGGCGATTGGGCAAAGGACGTTTAGCGTAGCACAACCACCCCCCTCCCCTCATCCACAGTTTGTCGAACAGGTTGTCGGGCTAGATTAGAAGATCATCTTCTTTTGAAAAGTTCCGTTCTTTTATTAAACCGTATAATTGTCTATTCTGAACATCTTGAACATCGGATGACCGTTCTGGCATATTTCCGATTTTCTGTAAAATTCGCACTTAGAAAATATGCCGAATTTGTATTTGGCAACACACACACACACACACACACACACACACACACACACACACACACACACACACACACACACACACAAAAAAAAAAAAACTCACACGGTAGGCTCGTGGACGTAACGGGATACCAACTCCACAACATCGATCACGTTTTAATGTCCCATTGGCTTCAGATAAACCGTCATTATCAAGTGTCAGGTCTTGTAATTATTGACAACTGCAATACGAGAATCACAAAGCCTTGCTACTGCACCACAATCTCTCCTGACTGCATCGTATGAAGGGGTGGCTTGGTGATAAGATGGAAATTTTCCAATTCCTGAAGACAGGGCGACGCCATCGTCAACACTTGATTCGCCAACAGATGATGCCATGTCATTAATGGGTCAGTTCAGATGTGAGGATCGTCATTAAGTCCCGGGGCCTGGGTTAAAGCCGCCAAGAGCAATACTCGCGCAGAAGTGAGGGACACTTGAAAGTGCTTAGGCTGAGGGTGAAGCCGATATTTACGATGGTTTTATGCACCGGAAGAAGATATCGATGTCGGCCGATAAACGGGTCAAAGCTCCCAATAACTGCCTCATACGCGAACCATTATGACCGAGAACTAATCTGGTGAGAGATCCTGATTGAAACTCCGTGCATTTGTCTGGTGGCATGGCTAAGGACACCCGAATTGGGCAGTAAGCGAACGCAGAGCTCGCGAAACGAGCCCCCTATTTTGCTTCCCGTCAAATGCTTAATCTGGATATTTCGCTGCGTGGTTGGTTAGAAAGCCTTCGGATTAACTTCTTATCGGGTACGTCCTCCACAATGATAATATTTTAACTTCTATTGAGAGATCTGTATGCAATACCTTCTCTTATGAAAAGGCATTTCAGGATCATGTCTTGAAATGTCTGGTAGAAGAATATAAAACAAAAACGAGTCACAAGGTCCTAGGAAAACCCGATTAAATCGAAATGGTTACCATGAGAACGACCATGAACAAACGGGTCATATCAAGGTCAACCGACATCCATCACGTAACGTTTTCCTCATCCGGATTGGTGGGGGGGCGCAGGACGATGACGACGACGAAACATTCCCCATGTAGGTCATTGTTCGCCGAAGGCGTCTTCCAGACGGCCTTGAAGCCAACACAAATTACCGACGCAGCCAACCTGACGTCATTTCCCCGAGTCACATCCGCCCCCGCCGAGGAATAGATCACAGAAAGTCCATCAGTGAAGCGAAGGTAGGTTTGCCTGTTCTCTCTCTCTCTCTCCCTCTCTTTCTCGAGCCCACTACAACGGCGACAAACCCGCAGAAGAAAATACACAACGCTTCAATATTGGATCCTGAACATTACCTTGCACACTTATACCGTCGCTGTGTTTGTTCTCCTGTCACCACGCGTACTCAGTTCCCATCCGTTCGGCACAGCAAACGGAGTCAACCACCCCGGTTGTTCAGGTCTTAACGAGTCTAATATTGTGTGTGTGTGTGTGTGTGTGTGTGTGTGTGTGTGTGTGTGTGTGTAAGGGGTGGGGTGGGGATCATCGAACCATGGTTTTTGTTAGGTTACCTCGGGAGTTGCACCCTCCCAGAAATGACTTATATTCGCGTATGTATCAAAACATCGACTTATGCTAACGACACCCGCAGATGAATATACGAATAAAAATGTACGGAGATGAAACTAATCCACTTGAACTGCAACTTCAGCCTGTTTTTGTTTACAGAACGGGATAATAAATGTAGCACAAAGGAGACCAGCGTCACTTCCGGGATGGCGGTCTTCGCACCGATGGCGTCCACGTGATAAACGAACAGTATTGTTGTTATTTTTGGACGACGTGTTTGATAATCTGGTGACAAAATGGCAATCAGCTGACATGAGAACATACAATCAAGGTACATTGTAATCATCTAAAGAGAGGGTGGAGGGTGGAAAGAGAGAAAGATATAGATAGATATATGGACAGATAGACATACATACAGACAGATATATATATATATATATATATATATATATATATATAGTGTGTGTGTGTGTATAGATAGACAGATATATAATAGATAGATATATAGATAGATAAATAGATAGGTTGGTAAATAGATAGATAGAAAAGGGGATGGAAGGATAGATAGGTCGATAAATAGATGGACAGAAAGTTAGCTAGTTAGATAGATAGACATAAAAAGCGATATGCGGGAGGGGGGGGATTTGGCTAAATGATGTTAGATGTTGATGTTTTATGGCCACTTTTGTGCACAAGGTAGACTAAATGAGTCGAGCGATCTCAAATGTAATGAGGCGAAGTAAAAGATGAATCTGGTATAGCCCAAGTGGGGTTTGAACCCAGGTGCTATATATATGTGGGCAACCGCGCTACCAGTGAGGCCATGGATGCGCCTGGTGTGAGATAGATAGATAGATAGATAGATTAATAAGATAGATAAGATAGATAGATAGATATATAAGATAGAGAGAAGCTCCTTTACTTAATGGTTCCTTGATTGGGGAAGGCCAATAACAGTCTCCTGACAGTTAGTACCAAGGAATAGACGGATGTTGTTAAAGATAAATCCGTATGAAGGTTACATATTTATGTCATCAATCATGGAAATTGTAACTCTATCACAGATCATAAATATTGGGATGTTTGGATGTTTGATGTTTGACGGTCAGTTTTCTGCACAAGGCAGGCTAGATGAGTAGAGTGACCTCCAAAGGCAAATGAGGCGAAGTGATAAATGTAATACCCTCCGGACATGTCTACACCGAGATTTGAACTCAGGTGATTGAAATCTGTGGCCAACCGCGTTTTTAGTTAGGCCATGGAGGCGCCCCTAATAAATATTGGGAAATTTAAAATAAAAGGGTTATGCTATCGTCAAAGATATGAACCAATAAAGGTAGACCCGGAAGGGAATGAAGCATGCTTTATTAGTGAGAAACTGAAGACTACGTGTTCGATGAGTGAGTGGGTGAGTGAGTGAATGCTTCATTTAGCATTGGTGTGATCATAATTGTGACAGATGACCAAAGAGCGACTCATCACGACAATAGGACTGACGAATGAAATAACTTATAACACAGGTAATTTGTTAAATAAAGATCACTAATATTAAAGCGACAGTTCACTCTCAGAAAACAAAATTAAATATGTAATAATCCAAATTATTGGAGGGCCGCCATTAAGGCTGCGCCAGAAGCCAGATTCGAAGGTGGTGGAAAGGAGAGCATCCTCTAGACTGACGTGGATTATAGTTGCTTTTGAGCATTAATACCTCAGCCATCTGGGAGGTTGTGTTATACACTTAATATTTGAATCAGCTAAAATACAGTTAAAATGTTGCACAGAATGGCAACAAAGAGATTCCTTCTCGGAATCCACTGGTTCACGGAGTTTACACAGACACCAGTCAGTGTTCCTGGTTCTCCTCGAGGTATCTTCGACGATTCTGCTTTCTTCGAAACAATCGGAATCATCTTCCTCTTCTAAGGTTCCTTCCGGCTCAAACTGCTTTGGTTGTATGGCATTCATGACGTAATTTTAACAAGATAATTGCGTTATTTTCTGGAATATTTCTTTGCTCACAATTGTTTACGTTTTTTGGTTTGTTGTTGTACGGCTCTACGGACTTCGGTCAAACTGCTGTGTTGAAGTGAAGTCAGCATTCCGGATCTTTCGGTCTCTGTCTAGCTTCAAAATGGCAGTGAGCAACGGCCATTAAAAATCGAATAATCAGCACTGTGAACTGAATGATTTAATATGTGAAATGAAGATGGACTATCCCTTTAATACCACATATGATGTAAATTAAACAAACGCCAGGTTACACAAAGATCAATCGAGCCTTGACCAAAGTTCAAATCGGTCCGCCAGCACCCTTCTTCGCTCGGTGAGTAAAATACGAGCTAATGTACGACGATCCACAGGCCGGTAAATCAGAGATATTATCTGCTAAGTTCTACTTAAGGCATACCAACCGTCTGTCGCGTCCTACTCGGTGTATGTCCACGTTTACTGAAGCCGAGAACCAACCTCCCCATTACCCAAGGCTTGGACGCCGTTTTACTGCCGGTAGCCTCTGAGCACCGTGTAAATACCATTAGTTTAAAGCCAACTCGTGTGTCAGCCGTTATCTGATACGGTGGATCGGCGACAGCGGCAGGGATGACGATCATTGGATAAGCGCCGACCAGCCGAGCGTAGTACAGTTCGAACTGGATGTTTGTGGCGCCCCCTCTTGGCGGATTAGCACTCGGGGTAAACAATGGACCTTGACTTGATTGTCCATTTTCTTTGGCCCAACACTCGCTAATACATCAACTTTAAAAACATTTTTTTCTATTAGTTAATATTGCTCAATATATATGCAATTTTCGTTATGGGTGAGTTATGAATATATATCATACGGACCTGAGTTTTGGCCTATAACTATCGCTTTAAGAAATAGCAATTTTATTCCAGTCGGGATATATGCTACGTGTATACGTTTTTACTGACGTCATTTAACAAAATAATATATAGGCTACGATAATATGATATAGCATCAACCCAGGTTATATATTTCTCAATGACAACCAAATGATCCGTCTCTTTATTATCTGATAACTCCAGCAGCTCGAAGTTAAGTATCATTCGGATCACTTCCAATGGACTTATTTCCGTACTACAGTCAAATAATTCACTTCTCTTCTAAGTTTATACAATAGTAATAACTTCTATAGCGCTAATATCCTCGAAAAGAATCGAGCTCAGAGGCGCGAATAGTACAGAGGTTTGGCAAATTCATAGTCAGTGTACAATGTACCCCTAGAAACAAACTAACTTTATTATCACGACAGACACCCCCCCCCCCTCCATCACTTCCTTTTACATATGTGTCACAAAGAACTGTCACGGAGTCACCCCACTCTCGCAGCATTTATCTAACAACAGAACAACAACAATAGTAGCACCAACAAAAATATCTTATCTAACATGTTGCCAATAGGCCTTTGTCAGTGCTGACTGTATAATAAAACATGAAACGTTACCACATCCCATGGGACGGGAAGAAGGGCCACCCATAGGGCTTTATCTCTTAAGTCATGAAAGCACTCTCGGACGGCGTATCCTGGAAGACCATGTCGTGTCTGGAACCGGAAATGAATACCGCCTCAAGCAAGTGTAAAGGAAGACTGAGTTATGTTGTTCGGATCGGAATAGGAATAGTAGCAGCGTTAGTGCTGCTATATTGAGGCTAGTTGGGTAAGGGACTTGATTGGTAATTTCGTTTGTAGACGTCGGCGCTAGGGATACCTGGGGTTTACAGAAGACTAATCTGCATAGAAACGTGCGGGGATGGAATCAGCGATAATGTACGTGAACGGCTCGAATGCATCCGGTGAGCAAACATACACCCCCCCCCCCCCCAGACGCACACAAGCATGCATGCACAAAAAGACACGCCCACCTCATATACCCACACAAACAGACGTGCACACACATATACACACATAAAACACACACACACACACACACAAACAGTGAGCTCCGGAGGCCTAGCGGTTAAGCGCCCGGCACTTTGGTGCCAACGGTCACAGGTTCGAACCCCGTAAGAGGTCGAAACTTTTCCAGAGATTAATTTCTCGGCTCACAACATCGTGGGTGGCTCACCACGTTAAATGGCGCTGCCGTCTCCACTGAATTATTTAAAATAAAGGGGGACGTTAAAAACCCCCATAGGACGTAAACACTCTGGCAGTGACCACCATCAGGGTATTTCGGCTCCATCTTCCGTACTGCTCCCCTGTGAGTGGTGGGGGAGGAAGTTTCTCAACCACTCCAACATAGAGGCTGTGCCGAATAAACGACAACCTGGGGATTCTCCCCGAATGCCAAAGCCAAAGCCACACACACACACACACACACACACACACACACACACACACACACACACACACACACACACACTTAAAGAATTGGGTGGCCCCAAACGCTAACTATTCATCCATTCCCATGCAGTGTTCTAAATCCACCAATTTCAAATTACGGATACCCAAGATAATACCCCCCATTTGGCGTTCCTTTATCGTCATTTAGCAATCCCGTCCCGTACTTAACCCATCATCGCCTGTAACAGGGATCATACCCAATCTAGCATCAGACCAACACTGGATACACACACCCTGGAGGTCCGGTGGGAGGGTGTGTGTGTGTGTGTGTGTGTGTGTGTGTGTGTGTGCGTGTGTGTGTGTGTGTGTGTGTGTGAGGATTGACCAAACATTCACGAGGCAGTGAGTCAAAGCTTCCATTACACAACGAATAGAATAGCGCACACATAAGTAAGCTCCAATAACGGCAACTAAATAGTAACAGTCAATACGAAACAGGTCGGAGAGAGAGACAAATCTATACGAATTCCTTTTATTGGTAGTCACTTATCTCCAATCTCACCAAGGGATACATTAGTGTTCTTTCAAATTGACCACAAAACGCGATTTGCTTTTACTGCTCGCTGTCTGGTTGAGATAAAAAAGCGTTCGACTAAATTAGCTGTACGTTTTACGAGTGGTTGGTTCGTCTACTTACTAGGTTGTTGGTTTTGTTGAGCACACACACACACATACAATTTATTGTGTGGGATTTTGTCCTTCTTTTCACTTCCTTGGATAATGTCCTGTGGTATTTTGTACGGTGGGATTATGTCCGGGTAGATTTGGTACTGTGGGATTTTGTCCAGTAAGATTTTGTCTGGATACCCGACAAATACAGCCATGAGTAGAAGCCTTTACATCTTAACCGGAGTATACCTGTTTATATAACATATACGAAGGTGTTATTGTTAAATATGGATACTTAATAGTGCTTTGAGTTTGAACAGCTACAACTGTGTGAGTGACTGAGTCAGTGAGTGATTGACTGAGTGACTGACTGAGCGAGTGAATGACTGAATGAGTGAGTGAACAAGCGATCAAGTGAGTGAGTGAGTGAACCAGTGCATGAGTGAATCCGTGAGTAATTCAGTGAGTGAGAGAGTAAACGAGTGACTGAGTGACTTACTGAGTGAGGAAATCAGACCCTCTGCCTGAAGCCTTTTATTACTAGATAAAACATCAGACAGTAGCGGGTAGCAGCGAAATTTGATTGAAGAAAATAACTGTCTACCAATTGAAAAAGAGGATGAGGCGGGACTCCGAACAAATTCAAAATGTCATATCGGGAAAAAAAGAGGGGCGAGATGTAAGGGCGAATTCGGTCACGTGACCGACATCTGCATCCCGATTCAATAGGCTTATCTTAATACGACCGGTCACGGGAAGGGACTTTCGTCGGCCGATCTGGCAAGGTCATCAGTTTTACGTTGATCCAGATGGGATAAGACTGGAACAGTCGTCTGGCCATGGGCGATTAGCAAACATGGCACGTACGCTGACGTTAACGGTTTGTCAAGTGGCCAATGACGCGTCTTCTGGATCGGCCACCAACGCAGCGAGACGCTTATTGAAATCCGAGATCATGCCGAGCGGGATTGCCTAGGTTGTGACATCCCGACAATGGACGCTCGACCCGTCCGAGCAGTCATGAAGAAATGGCAATGTGATTGATGGAAACGACAATAATCCTGAATGTTGCCCGTATCCGGAAGAAACGCTCATCGGATTGTTTATGAGGCTTAGGTACACTCGGTTGGAGACCGCGATAGAGTGGGGGTGGCGGGGGCGGATCTGAGACGTTGGCATCAGGAATATGTGAAAGGGTGTGATATATGTGATATATGTGATACGATG
This sequence comes from Paralvinella palmiformis, assembly GCA_025642065.1. NCBI lineage: Eukaryota > Metazoa > Annelida > Polychaeta > Terebellida > Alvinellidae > Paralvinella > Paralvinella palmiformis. Next base: position 78,746 of record JAODUP010000331.1, on the reverse strand, counting down.
AGGGGCTATTCGTCTTCTGATTCTTGTTCCCAGCAAATATCATTTCCCTGCTCTCTATCCCTGATTGACAGCCGTGTGTGTGCATGTGTGTGTGTATGTGTGTGTGTGTATATGATTGTTAGTCAGTCAGTCAATCGGAGTGTCTGTCTGTCTGTTTGCCTGCCCGCCCGCCCGCCCGCCCGCCCGCCCTTTCGTCCGTCCGTCTGTCTGTCTGTCTGTTTGTCTGTCATTAGCCTCACAGACCACAAGACACGCAGCCTAGCAATTTTATATAATAACATTTCACGTTAGCTCATAAATCGTGATAATCAATGTTTTAGGGCTGGAGTTGCTGTTTGCGAAATAACATCGTAACCTGTTGGCCTTTGTAATATCATGTGAAATGAGTTACTACATAACACAACCATTGTCACCATCAGCAGCAACAACAACATCAACAACATCAATAAGAATAAAGACAGTCCACACACGTTAACAACAGCACCATAAGCAACACCAACAATAACACCATCATTATCAACAACTCCACCACCGCCATCAACTACAACAACACTATCATTATCATCATCATCATCATCATCATCATCATCATCATAATCACTTCCACCACCATAACCACCACCATCAAATACAACAACACTATCATCATCATCATCAGCATCATCATCACCACCATCAACACCTCCGCCACCACCAACTACAACAACAACATCATCAAGATCATCATCCCACCACCACCACCACCACCACCACCACCACCCACACAACCACCAACACAACCACCAACTACAACAACACCATCATCATCATCATTATTATCATCATCATCACCTCCACCATTACCACCACCAACATCAACAACAACAACACCATCATCATCACCACACCTCCACCACTACAACCAACAACAACAAAACGTGCCAATAACACCACCTCCACCACCATCGATGACAACAACCACAAAACAACAAGAAATACAACAACAACAATACCCCCATAAGCGCTGATAACAAAAACGCCACCACAACAACAATAACAGTCCACACCCGTTAATGACAACACCCAGTACTTGTCATGTCAACACGTAAATTAGCTAATTAAGCTGATGGAAGTACACGCTAAATAATCGTTTACAGTTTTCTCTGCAGGATCTACTGTCACCATTGTTGGTATACTATCTGTATACTGTACCCACTGTACTATGTGTACCGCTTATACGTACTATCTATATTGCCCGATTTTGGTGCGTGCTGTGTGCACATTTTGTACTATCCGTACTGGCCATGTAGTATATACATGTTGTACGTTATATAGGTGTTGTATGTGTTCTATGTCCAATGTGTACTGTGGTATATTTATTACGTGAATTATCTCTAATACATATAAATTATGTACTACCGGTGGTATATGTGTAATACGTATTGTTGGTAGTACAATATGTACTGTCTATATTATAACGTAATGTATACATGTCTTCTACTGCATACTCTATAGGGGTTTATTAAACCACAAATATTGATTCCTCCTCAATAGTTCATAATCCAGAAGCCAGAGAAGAACAGATAATCTTAAGATGAAACCATTACACCCAGTATACAATATGAGAGGGAGATGAGACAGTGGTAATTATAGTTTTCATCATCATCATCATCATCATCATCATCATCACCATGACCATAATCAATTTCACCATCATCAGCTTTGTATCTGTCAGTCATAAACCGTATTAATCAAAATCGCAATTAGTCACGCACGTAATGAGCACTATGTAACAACCAAATGCATATATGATATCACTATGGGCATCATCAGCATCGTCATTATTATCATCATCTTGCCTGCTATACATTCGGTAGAGGACAAGCAGCGTTGTCTACAATCCGCGTACAGGGTCCTGTCTCTAACACAAAAGACGGAGTGGCCCTGCCAAGCCGAGGCTGTCACCAACACGAACTGGCCATTTGACAGCCAGACCTAACACGATCGAGACGACTTTTAGCTGGGAAATGGACGACAAAACCCCCTGTATATCGCAGTAATTTACAGGGCATTCAGTTGTCCTGTATATCACAATAATATATGGGGAGCTCGGCGGTCCTATTACACACCTGATAACCAATGGCTCGAAGTTTGTGTTCGGTGGAAATTGGGTATTTGGACAATGTCTAGATGTGAAAGGCTATTAGTAGAGAGTCCCTCTCTCTCTGTCTCCCCCCCTCTCTCTCTTTCTCTCTCTCTCTCTCTCTCTCTCTCTCTCTCTTATATATATATATATATATATATATATATATATATATATATATATATATATATCAATATATCTATCCATTCACCATCTGTCTTTCTATCCACCCATCTATCTATCTATCTATCTATCTATCTATCTATCTATCTATCTATCTATCTATCGATCTATATATATATATATATATATATATATATATATATAATCTGTCTGTCTATCTATCTATCTATCTATCTATCTATCTATCTATCTATCTATCTATATCTATATATATATATATTTACCTATCCCCCCTCTCTCTCTCTCTCTCTTCTCTATCTCTATCTATCTATCTATCTATATATATATATATATATATATATATATATATATAGATCATGTCTGTCTATCTATCTATCTATCTATCTATCTATCTATCTATCTATATCTATATATATATATATATATATTTACCTATCCCCCTCTCTCTCTCTCTCTCTTCTCTATCTATCTATCTATCTATATATATATATATATATATATATATATATATATATATATATATATCCCCTCTCTATCTATCTATCTATCCATCTAACTATCTATATATATATATCTATCTACTATCCCCCCTTTCTATCTCTCTCTCTCTCTCTCTCTCTCTCTCTATATATATATATATATATATATATATATATATATATATATATATATATTATAACTGTATCATAAAAAATCCAATCTGACACAGCTCACGTACTTGTTTAATATCCCATCTAAAGTTGATTAATATTTAAAAATACAAGACACTTTGGTGAGTTATAAGAAGGTAGCCATGACTCCCCCCCCCCAGCCGCGTCGGGTGCTCTGAGTGAAAAATTGTATTAGAAACAGCCCCATGCATTTTTAAATATTGTCATGGGCAAATTTGTGTATATTAGTGAGGCTATGTTACCAATGTGTTAAATTACTTTGGCTTGGAGAATCAAAGTCTATTGTTGCCTAATCTTACCCATTCAAGTGGTGACTGAACATTGGCTAACGCTTTTAGGCAATAAGACGTGTTTTGGGTGTGTTATTAGTCGTTTGTTGTACAAGAAAAGTTTCGCTCAGGACAAGAAAGAAAGACAAACAATGGAAGTTTGGTGTTAAAGTAATAGACTGGCACCTCAAATGTAGCAGTGCGAACCGAATTCAGTTCGGCTAATATGCCATGTGTTTACTGGTCGTCATAAATAAGTCTATTTGCTGAGTGAGTGAATGAGTGAGTGTGTGACTGCGTAGAAGATTAGTTGGTTGGTTGGTTCGTTCAGTGAGTGGGTAGCATGTTTGGGAGTGGATGAGTGCCATATGACCTAGGAAATGGGGTGCACTGTTATTGTTTTGCAGCAACCTTTATGAGACAGTGGGTCTAAACAGCCATATAGCCCTAAATAACAATGAGATGATGTGATCGATGAAACACCTTTCGGACATAGTGAGGCTGGGATTTGAATCCTGTTGCTAGAGATATTTGGTTAACCACGCTACCATTTAGGCCGTGGTGGTACCCGTAGAAATATGACGTTAAATACTAAACATCCCCGAGACACAGCTATCCGCTGTTTTCGACCCCTAGACTCGGAGTTTTACAATGTACCTGATGGAGATTGGTGAATTAATGTGAATTATGCCTCTATAAATTTGCACTTAGAACCACTATACCCCTCAAGGAATCGATGGAGGGTTAGAACGGTTAGTCAGGACCGTCTTAGAAAACGGTATTAATATAAACCCACTACTACCTTGTCCAGCTTCGGTACTGCTGAGTCATTAGTTTGGTGATATCGTAAAAAAAATTAAAATGGCCATGGCTGAGTCTCCCCCGGGAACCACCGTCCCCTAAAAATAAACAAACCATTATGATATTCCGGATGGCAAGCTACGTTTATCCATTAGTGTGTTATCTGTTGCCATTTTATCCTCATCTTATCTGAGTTAATTTGCTGTTGTCATAATGACGTCAAGTCACGTGCCTATTGCTATAAATGGCCTCAGCCTAGACTTGTCCCGAGTCAGTAATATGATAAAAAGCCTGGGAGAGTGTGGAGGAGAAGCCACTCTGCGTCTAACTACAGACCTAGTATACTTAGTACTGTATGACAGCGACAAATGAACGCTATAAATAATACATCAATATCACTTAATAAAGGGTTTCTTTATAAAATAATGTATCCACACTCTGAAGAAACATTGACTCTAGTTTGAGCAGTTTGTTTGATAAAACGTCTCTTATGAAATGTTAGATTACTATGATACGCAGCATAAAATGGTTTACCGCTCGTACAATCGCCTTGTTTTGTTTTGTTGTGTTGAACTCTAATGCGTTGTGTAGGATTGTGTTGTGTTCTGTGTATCTTTGTTGTTTTGTTCTGTACCACCGTTTTCCGTCGTGCTTGTTGTTATGTTGTTGTGTGTTGTATTGCACAACTTTGTGTTGCTGTATTTTGTGATGTGTTTTTTCTATTTATGTTGTGCTGTTTTGTATTGTATTACACTGGGCTTTTGTTTTGTTGTGCGTTGTGCCTCGTCGTCTTGCGTTGTGTTCGTTTTGGTGGTGTTATGTGTATTTGTCCGGAGTTATTGTTGTATACTGCTATTGTTTTGTGTTATTTCGTGTTGTGTTATTTGTAATTAAAGTGTGTTGTTTTGTGTTGTTTTCTATGGTGATGTTGTGTTGTCTCTGTGCTGTGTGTTGTGTGTTGTGTCTGTGTTGTCCCGTGTTACACTACGTCCCTTGGTTCATATTTCTTCATCACATTATCCCCTGTCCTTCAACGCGCCCCCCCTCTTAATCTGAACTCCTTCGAAATAGCGCACCACGGAATGCCGAATATAATCCATAGTATCATTTATTCTAATACACCCCCCCCCCTTCTCTCTGCCGATGTGAAGCTATACGAGATATAGCGCTAGCTCGGGGCTATAACCACACACCTTCCACTCTCATTACCACCTGATAGCGAAGCCCATCATCTTGTCAATTAGTGAGAATCAGCTCTTTAAACATAAGGCTTGTCGCCGGTAATGGATATAATATGGCGTCCTGTATGAGTGACATTTGGCTGTAGTTGACTGGACATGGAAGCGGGCTGAGTCCTATGCCAGAGAGAGAGAGAGAGAGAGAGAGAGAGCACTCTTATCTTATCGGATAATATTAGGATACAGACCCCCCCCCCTGGCCAGCGGTGGCACTTAGTATTATGCCAATGCTGGCTGGTATAAGAAGTGGCGTGTGGTGTAGACGTAATGTGGCCCTTGTGTCGAGATTGTTGTGGATGTATTTGTGGATGTATTTGTGGACGTGATTGGTCATTGCGTAGTGACCTTTATTATTGCTAGTTAGATTTTAAATTACACACTTCGTTCCATTATATTTGTTCCATTATATTTTATGTTCGTAGCATTATACCACTATAATATAATACATGGCTCGAGGAGAGTTTTACCACTACAACGGTTATCAGCCGAAACAATGTTACAATTTAATAATCGCCCTCGAATTCTAGCAAGGATATTATTCCATTATTTGCTTCTCCGAGAAACGTAAAATATAAAATTGCGTCAGTTGTGTTGTTTTCATTTGCTTCTTTCCGATTTAAAAAAATGACTGCTAAAATAATATTTTCACTGAACGTAAACACACTAGTCATTGCATACATTAAAAAGGGAAAATACTCCGCAAGGAAGCAATCTTTAGTATACATTCTAGTTAAAAAGTGAGGAATGCTAGTTTTTCAACCCGATTTGCTGTGTACCTGTGTGTGTGTCTGTGTGTGTGTGTGTTGGGGGTTATTGAGTGACTGGCTCACTGCCTGCCTGTCTGATTGACTCACTCACTCACTCACTCACTCACTGACCAAGTAAATACATACACGCGACACATTTAGGATCTATTAATAAAAGTGCAAATTGAGACAAGTGGCGGCCAAAATAGATTCGCAAAAAGCCGAGACGATAACTGACTGCTCTTGACCAATAATAAATCCTATTTCGGCTTAGTATGACGCTATCGCACCCACACATCCACAAACCCCCCCCCCCCCCCCACACACACACCGTAGACTGCTGACACACAACGCATATACTGGATTCAGTCAAGTTATAAATCGACCAGAGATTGAATTCAAGATGAGAGAGAGAGCGTCAAATACAGTCACGGTACACCGAACACGACGCCCGCGCCATACCTGTCGCGTTACCGTCACATCGATTGATTAAAGCAACAAAACATTTTTCAATCTCTTTACCTCGACTACAGCCGGTTGTCGTACTGTCATGGCGTCTGTCTCCATGTTAACAATAACCCTCCAAGCATACACACACACACACACACACACACACACTGTGAACGGATAGCTGCTAGGAGTTATAATGGTCGCCATATTCGCGGTAGAAATTATGAACCGATTCCAAAATTGATGACGTCACTGTTTATGTCGTTCCGGTCACGTGATCAACCGATCGATGACCAATCAAAGCCCACCTCGAATTCGCCATCAATGGAAGTCCGACTGGGTGCGGAGAAGGTGGCAGCGTATCATAAAAGAAGATGGTAAATATTGTTATCTGATTTGGTCAGCAAGATAAATCAAAGGAGAAATAATGGAATTTTGATGATGGGCTGATTCGGTGTGTGTGTGTGTGTGTGTGTGTCTGTCCCCAATCCTTTTCCACAGAAGGAAGTATTGTTATGTTAAACTTACTACATTAAGATTCTATTGAAATATCCTATTTCCTCTTTGAAGGTTATTCTTCATATTGGAAATCTGCTCTAAAGTAATGATAGGAAGAAACAACTCTTTTTGGCCGTGGCCATCTGTAACTGACATTTCATCATTCATTTCACCTCACTTGGAAAATTTCGAGTGATCAAGCTCCGATAATTTAGACACCCTCACATTCACAAATATATTCACGCAAATTTTAGCCGTTCGTTTCCTGTTTTGTAAATTTGAACTGAATATCCGTGAACATGCATCAGGATATGCACGAATACTCAGTTTCCCTCACATGTTGTGATCATATAACCTACACGCAACTCTTAAATGAGGAACATCGCAGATTCTAGGCATTGCGCTCACATAAACCATAAATAACCACAGCACTATTGCCTCACCACAAAAGCGGTGGATACATATAGATTCCGTATGAAGGCATTAAAAGTGTTTTCCGATACAAAGTTGATTTTCGTTCGGAGGCATTATGATATGTGTACAAAATCATTCTTGGACTCACCTCCTGCACCGCGAAAGGCCATACCCGGTGCTTATATAGTCAATACGCAGCACTAATATTGTCACAATAACATGCACCATAATGAGCCGACGTAACTCGTAGACACCACCAATATTGTAATATTAACCCCCGTGGCAGGCCCGACGCTGTCCCTATCTAACACCTACATAGACGTTTTACTACCAACCTCGGAGACCATAGCCCACGTCAACAATAATGTCAACGAGAGAACTGGACGCCTGAAACCAATTGCCAAACATGGCCACAAGAGATCTGAATCCGGAAGGAAATCGAGCAAGAATTGGGTCAAGCTTTCTGCTTCCGGTTTACCAGTTGTCAGTTGGGCGTGGGTTGCGGGGGGGGGGGGATTTACCTCTCAAGAACAGTCCCCCCCAAGAGAAAAAAAAACCCGCCCATACAAAACCTAGGCTAAGCCGATTAGGTTAGTGTAGAGAACAATAGCGTATATGTAAGGGAATGGGCAATTTTATAAAGAACGGCAGATTTATCAGGGAAAAATTAGCAATATTTCATGAGGGAAGCATATCTTGGTATGAGTGGGGATATGCTCCCTTGAAAAATGTTAAACAAGAGATAGAGTAGGATTGTAACCGCTTCGCCAACAATCTCCTCCATCGCACAAATGAATACACGCCTTTGTATTTAATTAAGCTAAAGCAGTAGACCTGAGGGCTGGCGGTACCATGTCCATCCATATTCGGTGCTACAACGAGGCTGAATGTACAACCTTAGACGCCAATGGTCAACCGCCATTGTGATGATGTAACCGTACTAAACGGAATCAGCCGAAGCTGGCCAGAAGTAGGCGAAACTAGCCGGAAGTAGTTCGACGGCATTAACTTCCGTTTTGATATAATACCAAGAAAAAGTCCACATTTCTAATTATCGGTTTAGATTTATCGATCGGATATATGGCTTAATGATATTGATAATTGTCTCAGTGTGCTAGTGTCTGGATCAGCGAGTTACTGTACCGGATAGCTACTCAGGGTCGGTTATTATCGTGTTTTATGTTTACCAGTCTTAGCAAGGACAATAAACACAATAGGGCCAAGGGGGGATCATCTATTAATTAGGGACACCAGTTTATTGGCTCTGGGAATAGCTGTCTTCATGAGTGGCTTGGTGCTTGATTGGTTTGCTAGTTGGCTGACTGACTGGCCGTCTAGATTGGCTGACTAGTTGGTTGACTGGTTAAATGGCTGGCTGGCTTGCTAGATATATGGTTGGCTGGCTGTTTGGCTAGTTGGTTGGTTGAATGACTTGTTAGTTGAGTTGCTGGCTGGCCGGCTGGTTGGCTAGTTGGTTGGCTAAATAGTTGGTTAACTAGCTGGTTAGTTGGTTGTCTGACTGACTAGATGGCTAGTCGGTTGCTTGGCTGGCAGGTTAGTCGATTTGCAGACTAAATAGCTAGCTGGTTGGCTAGCTGGCTGGTGCAGTCGCCTATCCTTTGCCAGCTTACCTCTTCGCTCACTGACTAGACGGGTGAGTGACTGACTGTCTCGCTTGCTCGATCAATCTCTCGTTGATCGATCAGCTGTATGTCTGACTAATTATCTACACAAGACTCACATTAAATCTAACCTATTCACTTAACTAGGTAATTAACTCACTGTCTGATGAAGTCATCGCGGTACTGGTTGGTTCGGTCTTTCGAATAACCACCAGTAGTCTGGCTGATTCTAAATCAAATTCTAGTAACTGGTATTCATACTGTTGAATGATTATCTTAGTCAGTTTGGGCCACACACACACACACACACACACACAAAGACAGCTATCTAACAAACAATGAGCAATTAGGGAGATAGGTAAAATAACTGTCTTAATATACCCCCTACATGACACTCAACACCAGGACACATGACACACACCACTAAGACACAAGACATGGGACACACGACACCACACACACACAGCTAAGACAGAAAAGGTGACACATAGCTACGACACATGATACACTGTTAAAATACAGGTGTCTGTCAGACACACACACACGTACACACACACACACGTACATACACACGCGCGCACACACTCGCTCTCTCTATTAATATATGTGTATGTCTGTGTGTGTGTGTGTGTGACAGACACACAAGGACTGGTGAAACATTACACATGTCTAAGGATGAAAAGTTGCCGAGTACTGAATCGTCCAAGGTTGAATTCACGCCTTTAGATTATCTGTGACAGCAGTAGCTTATTCCACACGGTTAACCCCCCCCCCCCACACACACACACACACACATTGGATTTGAGGAAATCACTAAAGTGACTGACAGATAAGAAATTAATATTTTTGAATTATCACCTACATAATTTGCTTGCTATCAGAAACAACTCAACAGCTTACACATTTCAGATGACATGTCTGAGAGACAGTTGACATATTACCAATGAAAATCTAGGATCATACATCGTGTCAGGATCGTATTTAAAGGGGAAGGTTACGTCCTGTCATGTCCAAAGCGAGGTTTCAGTGGCGGTGGGAGGACTGTAACCAGCCTGGATTACATAGATCTCGCTACCGCCCGGGCGTCCCCCCGCTCGATGTTTCCGTTTGGGATACTGGATAACCCCGAGGGAGTCGTCCAGTCAAGGTCATGCGATGTTAACAAGTAGAATCTAGCGTCCGTAAATATTTATTGTCTACCGCCGACAACATCGACAATATAGTTCCGGAGGGTGACGCTGTTGACGACGTCTGGATCTGGAGGTGTAGAGAGGGCATAACCCAGAGGATGGAGTCTAGGTTTAATATGGATACATGATTTACGGCGGGAAGGAACAGTGTCTGGATACAGAACAGTATTATGGCCAGGAGAGAGAAAACTGAATGAACAAACAGACAGGCAGACAACAAAGAGCTATACACATATACATACAAAAACATATTAGCATACACAGCGTGATAGAGAGGGGGGGAGAGAGGCATACATACAGACACACAGACATGCTAATTAAAATAACTGACAGATAAGCTGACATCCTGACTGTTCGTCTCCTTTTCCTTTACTGAGTCTCTCACTAACTATTTCCATGTAGACATCTCTTTCTTTCTATTTGTGTGTGTGTGCGTGTGTATCTGTCTGTCTATATAGCTGTATGTCTGTCTGTCTGTCTATATGTCTGTCTGTCTGTCATCTCTCCCAGTCAGTCAGCCAGCTACACATTCCATGCGGCGCCTAATTTCTATGCATAGGCTAAGGCAGCTAATATTGATCACCACTCGAAGAATTCGGCTTAGGGATGTTAAAAAGAGTTCGACGATGTCACTGAACTTTCCCCTATAACGTTCGAGAAACCTCCGAGCGGCGGTCGGCCAGATGTAAATCGATAGTCGCACTATTGGCACGGCTTCCCATACCGGTGCGGCTCAGAACGGAGACGATGGTGATACCGGGTCACCGCGGCCGGGTACGGTACGAGCCGTCGTCATTAGGAGCCTGACAAGCGTCCGCATCCGCTGCTCGGGGCCCGCAAATATGGCCGATGCTCTACCACGCGCCGCCTCGTAATTTCGACACTCCGATAACGCGTACGAAGCTAAGGAAAGTCGGGCGCGGTTAGCCCTCATACACGGCCGCCGCTATGGTACGGATCCCGGAAAGGACGTGACCGCGTTGATAGCGGTCTCTTCTCCAAGAATTTGATCGACAATGGGATTCCCTACACCTAAGTGGGGCTACTGTTTAGGCGGCGCCTACCACCGGCCCACCGCCGCCCGAAACCTATTCCCTCGGAACGCGTTGTCCCCGGACAAACGAATGAGTGGATGAATAAATAAACGGAATAAATGTCTGCCGAAATCCCGAGACGAATTTTACAAATGTCTGGTCGGCCTTTCCCCGGTCCATCCTCATAGTTAGCGCCGATGTCATTCGTTTGCTGGTGTGCTTGATGTCGGTTTGTCCATTGGCTGCTGTGGATGGCTCACGCCGAATCCGGAAGGCTAGGATTTGGTGCTGTTGGTGCAGGTTGGACGCGATAGGCCAACGTAGGAAGAACCCAACCAATCCGAGAAGCTAATACGAATCATCCCCCCCCCCGATTAAAAACGCATCAAGAACAATGGCTGCACAGCCCTGTCAAGCGGATATCTATACAATCCGCGAAGACAATGACATACAATTTTGCTAAACGACAACTAAGATGAAATTACGGCGATATATAATTGAACCACCCAGATGAGTATCTTATCGTCAAACATCAGAAATGCGACACAAATAGGATAGTTAGTACAAGACGGTGTTTAAAACGTGTCAGTTTAATTCACCGCTAACGTAATTCTTTCTTGGCCATTACCCCTTTCGGATAATTCTAAAAATATTACTGACCTTTATTGGCATCATTAGTCACTCTATCACTTCTGTCACTCTATCACTTATATTGACATGAATCGTTTTGAGTTGGTCACTAGGTGGCTGACTACTTACGCAACGGAATATGCAAGCATGCTCAGCGTTGTGGCGCACAGAGAGTGCTGACGTTATACATAAACCCGAGCAAAATTATATCAAAACACCCATATTTTGATGTCGTCAGCATATATCTATGCCGAGTGAAAACTAACAGAACCTAATCACGATGTTTATCATATAAATGCTATAATTTGTCTTATCTATAGTTTCAATAAGGAATTGTATATTTAGAAGTAGGATGTAAATTGTAAAAAAAGAAATCGCTTTAAGTAGATAATCTGGTACGTCTCCACGCCACAACTGATAGGGTGACCACATATACATAGCTAGGTTAAACATGAAGGATGTTTCACTGTTTATTTCGATTCATTACTTCTGATGGTCACTCGACCTATTTAGCCCCGTCATGTACACAAAAGTGACGGTTAGTATTCCGATTAGTTTAATATCTATAGAACTGGTTAGTGATTTTAAAGAATGTGTATTTATGTATATATTGTATGATAGTGAACATGCACTCAAGTTGTTGTTGTTGTTGTTGTTATTGTTGCGGTCGCATATCGATAGGAAGCATTAGGTATCATCTGGGAGGGGAACACTGCCGAGGTAGGACTAATGAATTTGGTCTGTTTTCGCGTGATCGATGCAATCTCGGGATCATCAACAAGGCCCAGTCAGAGATGAATCCGGATTGACACCGATCATGATTAGCAGGAGCCCTCTTTCTGGACGTCTCCCGTTTGGTCATCGATCTGACAAGTCGAGAAATCACGAGTCATTGGACTAAACGAATGACCACCGCCGGGGAAGCGGACGTGGATGGGGGTCGGGGGGAGGTTTTTTACGACGATAAACGAGAAATGTTAAGCTCCGGAAGTACGAATTTGCCAACAACGATGAATATTCGGCCAACTGGGGGGCCAGTGAGGATTCTCCGGTTTCCGGATTGACAGTGATTCTCTTTGGTTCCAGTGTATTAGCATCATCCGGAACGTCGGCGACATATCTGGTTGGATTGATGTGCAGAGGCAATTCATCATTTAACGGCGCTATCCCCTTCCAGCCCGTTGACCTTTATTCCTTGTTTCTCTCCTTCCCGACATGTCGACAGAATGGTGTGCGGTCGTCGTCGTCGTCGTTGTTATTGTTGTTGTTGTTATTTTATCCTGTTGTTGGTAGTCAGGACCAGTTGGCTGTTGACAAAATCGGTATCTGCCGGAATGAGAAGGTGGTGCTAATAACAGAAACCGCGACAACGGTGGAGGTCTGTCTGATGATATTTCCTTCTCAAATTTGACACAAACACACAAATGCCCGTGGATGCACCCACACAAAATACATATTCAAATACGTGGGCGTGTTCATATACAAATTCTACAACGGCACGATTTAGTTAAGAGGCCTTCTCGAACTGGACCATGCTGAGAAATGCTGATAACTGTATCTAAAATAGCGAATTAATGGCACCGAACGACCTAAACGGTAACCAGAAATGGATTAACTCTGGTGATGTACTCGGTTTTAGTAGAAAGATTCACGATGGACGTTAGGATCGAGATATGGCATCCACCGAATGCGTGACGTGCGGATCCAATGCGGATCAATCGGAATCCTCCGGCGGATCGCGGTACAGATAAATCTTCGGTAAAAAACTCGAGCGAGACGAAAGACTCGACTAATACGGGATCATTCAGTAGGGGGGGCGATAAACCTTGTTGGTGATGGGAGTGTGTGTTAGCCCGACCGGGCTCATCTGAAATGTGCCCGCTCATTGCGTATATTATCGAAAGGGTTGAGGTGGAG